>OU898284.1:69996044-70411044 GCA_918026665.1 Diabrotica balteata | reverse complement strand
TTGTGTTTGTGTGTGTTGTGTGTGTTGTGTGTGGTGTGTGTTGTGTGTGTGTGTGTGGTGTTTGTTGTGTGTGTGTGTGTGTGTTGTGTGGTGTGTTGTGTGTGTGTGTTTGTGTGTGTTGTGTGTGTGTTTGTGTGTGGTGTGTGTGTGTGTGGTGGTGTGTTTTGTTTGTGTGTTGTGTGTGTGGGTGTTGTGTGTGTGTGTGGGTGTTTGTGTGTGTGTGTGTGTGGTGTGTGTGTGTTGTGTTGGTGTGTTTGTGGTGTGTGTGTGTTGTGTGTGGTGGTGTGTGTGTTGTGTGTTTGTTGTGTGTTGTGTGTGTGTTGTGTGTGTGTGTGTTGTGTGTTTGTGTGTGTGTGTGTGTGTGTTGTGTGTGTGGTGTTTGTGTGTGTGTGTGTGTGTGGTGTGTTGTGTTGTGTGTGTGTGTTGTGTGGTGTGTTGTGTGTTGTGTGGTGTGTTGTGTGTGTGTGTGTGTGTGTGGGTTGTGTGTGTGTTGGTGTGTGTGTGTGTGGTGGGTTGTGTGTGTGTGGTTGTGTGTGTGGTGTGTGGTGTGTGTGTGTGTTGTGTGTGTGTGTTGGTGTGTGTGTGGTTTGTGTGTGGGTTTGTGTGTGTGTGTGGGTTTGTGTGTGGGTTTGGTGTGTGTGTGTGTGGGTGTTGTGTGTGTGTGTGTGTGTGTGGGTGTGTGTGTGGTGTGTGTGTGTGTGGTGTTGGTGTGTGTGGGTTTGTGTGTGGTGTGTGTGTGTGGGTTGTGTGTGGGTTTGTGTGTGGGTTTGTGTGTGTGGGGTTGTGTGTGTGTGTGTGGGTTGTGTGTGTGGGTGTGTGTGGGTGTGTGTGTGTGGGTTGTGTGGTGTGTGGGTTTGTGTGTGTGGGTGTGTGTGTGGGTTGTGTGTGTGGGTTGTGTGTGTGTGTGTGGGGTTTGTGTGTGTGTGTGGGTGTGTGTGGTGTGGGTTTGTGTGGTGTGTGTGTGGGTGTGTGTGGTGTGTGTGTGGTTTGTGTGTGTGTGTGTGTGGGGTTTGTGTGTGGTGTGTGGTGTGTGTGGGTTGTTTGGTGTGTGTGTGTGGGTTTGTTTGTGTGTGTGTGTGTGTGGGTTTGTGTGTGTGTGTGTGTGTGTGTGTGTGTGTGTGTGTGTGTGTGGTGTGTGTGTGTGTGTTTGTGTGTGTGTGTGGGTTTGTGTGTGTGTGGGTGTGGGTTTGTGTGTGTGTGTGTGTGTGGTGGGTTTGTGTGTGTGTGTGTGGGTTTGTGTGTGTGTGTGTGTGTGTGGGTTTGTGTGGGTTTGTGTGTGTGTGTGTGGGTTTGTGTGTGTGTGTGTGTGTGTGTGTGTGTGTGTGTGTGTGGTGTGGGTTTGTGTGTGTGTGTGTGTGTGTGTGGGTTTGTGTGTGTGCGTGTGTGGGTGTTTGTGCGTGTGTGGGTGTGCGTGCGTGTGTTGGTGTGTGTGCGTGTGTGGGTGTGTGCGTGTGTGGGTGTGTGTGTGTTTGTGTGTGTGTGTGTGTGTGCGTGTGTAGAATTGGGCAAATATTAAATGATAATATTGTTTCCACTACTGTTCGTTATACCTGGTGGTGGTGCAGTCCATTTCGTTATAACTCTTAACGGATTTCTCTTCTCTCTTCTCATTATGTGTCCATACCATTTAATTCTTTGTGCTTTTATTGCTCTATATTCTCTTGGTCCATCCATTCTTGTATTTCGTGATTCATCCATTGTCTTGCATCCTCTTTGTTTTCCCTCTTTGATCCTAGTATTTTTCTAAACATTATTTTATTTCTATGAAACGCTGTTTCTAGCTTGAATTCTTCTTTTCATATCTACACTTTAATTTCATCTGTTGACTAGGACTCCCAAATATTTGAATGTTTGAACCTCTTCGAAACTGTGTGCATCTAGTCAGTTTTGTCATTTGTGTCTTCTTTTTCTTGCTTACGTTCATGTATTTTGTTTTATTTTCATTATTTGCAGTTCTCTCAGTTTAGCTTCGGTTTCTATTTCTTGGAAGGTTTCCTTTAATGTTCTTTAATCTGTTGCTACTGTGGTTATATCGTCCGCATATTCTATTATTTGTACTGCATTCTTGTTTATAGTTCCTGCGTTTGACAGCTTTTTTATTATCTTGTCTAGAGATACAATAAATAGTACCTTTGAGAGCACACCTCCTTGTCTTACTACATTTTTTATTTTTATTATTTCTGATAAAGCATATACTTTTGCAAATCATCTATGCGATGTATTTCAACCGCATCAGAGGGAAGTCTCAGTTGAAAAAGAGCAGTGTATTCATGAAGTCGTAAATGCACCATATCAAATGGCTCCACCTATTAAATCTATTAGGAAATCAGAGATCAGAGAAATAATTAATAATCTGGAAAATAAAAAGACAGTTTTTGGAAATGTGACATATACTTAAACACCCTAATACTCTTAATAAGAGAACTGACATTAGTAACTTGAGCCAAATTTATTATGCTCTAATATTGCAGAGTTAGGCTTACTATGTTATTTACTTTAAAAATTGTCACCTAAGGTGTTTTCTTTACATAATTTCTTTTTAAATAATTTTCAAATATAAATTAAAAAATAAACTCTTACTTTAAAATATCCTAGATTTATGCAACTTATTTCTCATGACTTCATGATTTCATGTCAACGTTGCTTTTGTACAATTGTATTAATTGTTCACGAAAATTTGTAAATGCAGAAAATACAAGAATTAAATCCTTTAGAGATACACAAGATCACGATAGATGAAATCAAATATGCTATCAAAAACTCTAAAGACAATAAGGCAGCTGGATTAGATGAAATACCAGTAGAACTCTTAAAACTAGTGGAAGAGGACAACTTGGAAGTATTGGCAGATTTATTCAACACGGTGTACGATACGGGAATAATACCACAGGAGTGGCTAAAGTCAGCATTTATAACCATCCCTAAAAAACAAGCAGCAAAAGAGTGCTCTGATTATCGAACACTGAGCCTCATGAGTCATACTTTAAAAGTTCTGCTAAAAATAATACATAAGAGAATATACGAAAGGCTAGAGGAGGATATTAGCGAGACGCAGTTCGGGTTCCGAAATGGAATGGGTACTCGAGAAGGACTATTTGCCATCAACATATTAATTCAGCGATGTCGGGATGTAAATGTTGATCTACACTTGTGCTTCGTTGACTACGAAAAAGCTTTCGATAAAGTAAGACATGAAAAACTAATATCAATACTTATGAACAAGCGCATTGACAGTAAAATCATAAATATAGTGCAAACATTATATTGGAACCAAAGTGCCGTAGTTCAAATTGATGGGCAACACTCAGAAGAAATGAGGATCTGTAGAGGAGTTAGACAGGGATGTGTGTTATCACCACTTTTGTTTAACTTATATTCTGAAGAAATTTTCCAAAACACGCTCAATAATATCGAAGCGGGAGTCACCGTTAACGGAAAATTAATTAATAATTTAAGATATGCAGACGACACTGTGATCATAGCAACGAGTATAGAGGATCTACAACATCTTATCGAAAGCTTGAGTATCAATAGTGCTGAGATGGGAATATACATCACCTACATCACCACAAAATATACATCACCTATTAACAATAAATGGTAACGTGATAGAACAAGTAGAAAAATATCAGTATTTGGGAACTTTGATCAATGAAACCAATGATCATACTGTAGAAATAAACAGACGAATAGAGATTGCCAGATCAGCATTTATACGAATAAAGACACTCCTAACGTGCAAAAATCTAAATTTGGAGATCAGACTACGTACCATTCGCTGTTATATATTTTCAATATTATTATATGGAGCTGAGACTTGGACATTAAAAAAATGTAATTTAAAAAGAATCGAGGCCTTCGAACTCTGGTTATACCGCAGAGTATTGAAAATATCATGGACTGATAGAATTACAAATAAAGAAGTACTGGAGAGGGTTGGTAAAGAAACAGAACTAATCACCACTATACAAACCAGAAAACTGGAATACCTAGGCCACGTGATGAGGGGACCAAAATATGAAATTTTGAGACTGATAATACAGGGAAAGATTCAAGGAAGAAGATCTGTTGGCCGAAGGCAGAACTCATGGTTAAAGAATCTACGTGATTGGTACCAATGCAGATCGATTGATTTGTTTAGAGCAGCAAGTTCTAAAATAAAAATAGCCATTATGATTGCCAACCTCCGTAGGGAGACGGCACTCTAAGAAGAAAAGAATTAATTGTTCCCATACAAATAGTTTAATACAACTTTATTATTATAAATTGATTCATAGAATCTTATTAAATTCAGTTCCAAATGTGATGAACCTTGGACTGTTGGAAGTTTGATCATCCTTCCCCTGTGGCTGGCTAACCAGTCACAACGTAGACTATTAACATATGATTTTTTGGATTGACTTCTCTTGTTTGTTCTTTATTTCATCTCAACCGATCACTGGAGGGAAAAAGGAGTTCTAAACCACCTTTTCCTTTCAGTTTTTTGGTTTTTACAGACTGTAATAAATAATGTCGTGGGGTAGTAAATAATATGTTGTAACTTAGTTGCCCATTTATTAATCACTGCTTGTACAATCTTTCACTATTAATTAATATTAAATATATCAGTACCTGATTGACGATGACGATAGATGATGCCTTACTGGCCATAGTGTCGGTATATTAATTAAGATCCCTGAGAGAATGATTGTTGGGGCTTTTATAGTAGTCCTTGCAATATCAGCAAATGTTTACTTATTATTATCGGCAATAGTGCTGATTTAACAATTCTAATTAGAGTATGTTATTTATAAATGTCCTCGATTTAAATTACTAAATATATTTATATAAACAAAATGTTAAATGTTACACGGGTATGAATTATAATATTTTATATATGTCAATTCTAATATTTAAGGAATAACACCACACCATCCCCCTTACGGAAAATTTCCATAATGTTATTATCGTTTACGACTTTTCTATCTCCAGTGAGTCCTTGTATTTGCAATGATTCGGCCGTTTCAATAAAGGTATTTAAATCTTCTTGTCTAATTTGTACTTCTCCATGGTATATAAATTGTAGTAAGCCTCTTAGTGCTTCGTAAGTCACGTTTGTCAAAATTACTATCGGATGTTGACAGGGATTTGACATAAAAATTTCCTTAAAATATGGGCTACAAACCGAAAGAACCATTTTATGCGCTTTTATGCATTTTCCTTGTGTTGAAAGCGTTACGTCTACAAAATCTTGACTCTTCCATAATGAATTTGTTCCTGAACTTATATTTTCGTGGAAATTGTTCCAACGCAATGAAAATTTTTCTGACGCCATGGTCAATTGTTTGGCACAAGACAGTTTGTCGACCAAATTTTGTCATATTTTTTTAAATCAACCGCTCTATTGTACTGGAGTTGGCAGTAATACGCCTTGTTGTTCTGTCACTCGTTGACCTCTTGGCATCTGTCTTTTCACGTTGTTGACGTTTAACACCTGTTGCCTTCATTTCACCGGCAGCACTCGACAAGCTCTCAGTGGTAACTTAATTATTACTTTTAAATTACTAAATTTTTAATTAAACATTAGAATAATGCTACCTAAAGTTAAAATGAAATCTTAGTCAATTATTGAATTACTGTTGGAAGTGCATTCTTGGACCTTTTAGTTCTTTTCTACACTAAATTTGTTTTTTACATATGATAAGTTTTCACCTATATTTTTTTTACATAAATGTACAACTTCCACATGTTTTTTTGCTGTGCTACTTTTATGAAAATTGTTAACTATATTAAGTTCAATTTATTGTTTATACAACATAATTATACAATGTCCATTGTCTTGAACTTCTTTACAATTGTTAATATCACTGACTGCTACATATCTTTTTGAGGTAACATACTTAATAACTTTTCATTGGATGTTAGGTTTTTTATATTGTTCTTTTTAGATGAACTGATGATGCTATCAAATTGGATAGCGAAACGTTTTCAATAAATAGATGAAGTAGCCATCATCTTTGTCTTTTTTCTCCAATTTTTGACCGAAAAACCCGCCACTCTTCTTAAGGAGTGATCCTTATTTTATATATATACAGATTTAACCAAATTAAAACGGAACATACAATTTAATACATGTCTGTTTGAACTGCATTTAAAATAGTGGACCAATATAAAACTCGGACAAAAATAAATCCATACCTCGGTATAGACATTGTATAAAATATCGTTCAACTATCTGTCTCACAACAATGTTGTTTGCGTAAGACGGGTTTGTCTAAGGAAACGATAAAAGTTCAGGAAATGAAGCTTGAAAATAGTTAAAACCTCGCAATTTTTTCGTCCTGCATGTATCCAGATGAAATTTTAACAGAAGGTAGGTGATAGCCCAAGGATCAAAATCTATATCGAACCGAAGTGCGCTGAGGGGTTTTAGGGGTGAAAACTACCCCTAATTGTGAAAAATTATAAAATAACATATTAAACCTGAATATGGGTAAGATTTGGTTTGAATTAGTTAAATAATGATTATTTTATACTTTTGAATAGAGTTCCATCATATTTCAACCCTTAAAAAGCAACCCTTGTTAGAGATTAACGTAAAAAAATTACTAATTCTAAAAAAATGATTTCGCCTTGGATCGATTTGGATAAAAATTTGGATTTAAGCTCAATTCACCCGCTGCTTTATAGTTTATGTCATGTCGACGAACCCTGATTGTTCTAGGGGTGAAAACTACCCGTAATTGTCAAAAGTTATAAAATAACATATTAAACCTGAATATGGGTAAAATTTGGTTTGAATTAATTAAATAATGATAGTTTCGTGCTTTTGAATAAAGTTCCATCATATTTCAACCCTTAAAAAGCGACCCTTATTAGAGATTAATATAAAAAAATTAGTAATGCGAAGAAAATGATTTCACCTTGGAACGATTTGCATAAAAATTTGGAATTAAGCTCAACTCACCCTCTGCTTTATAGTTTATGTCATGCCGATGAACCCTGATTGTTCTTAGGGGTGAAAACTACCCCTAATTTTCAAAAATTGTAAAATAATATAAATCTTAAGATGAGTGAAATTTGGTTTGGATTAGTTAAATAGTGATTTTTTTATACTTTAAAATACAAATTCATACATTTTCACCCTTAAAAATCAATTGTTATGAGTGCTATAGGTGAAAACAATTTTTTGCCAAAATTTTGCAACTTTTCAACTTTTGAAAATCACCCTTTACAACATTGCAGTTTTTATAAACTAATTTATAAGATATAAATTGAAAAAAGTAGAATTAAATACAAAAAAATTTATCAACATAAAAAGGCACCATATATTCTTATACATTTACATAAATAGTTGAAAATATTTACATTTATAGGTAAAACAATTATAATATTAATTTTATTCGTCATCAATTACATCTTCATCGTGATCTATGTCATCCTCATCTTCAATTATTGGTGGACTATTATTGCACCCTTCACCTGAGCACCCAGAACAAGTAGAGTTACAGTATAAACCAACTTTTCTGCACCCACATGAAACACCGCATCCTTTTTTGCATTGCCAAAAAATAATTTTCAAAAGTTCATCGAGTGCATGTTGTTTGTTCATGCGTACGGGTAATAACAAACCATCTTTGGAATACCATCCCCAATCTGTTGCTCTAATATTTTCATTGCCAAGCCATAGACATATGAGCAGATGTTTTATTCTGTTGTATGGGATTTCAAAATAAGAACGCTTAAAATTTCGAATCTATAACGCCCCACTAGCTAATATACCGGTTTTGTAGATTATTATGCTCCGAAATGTACTGTACTATACTAATAGAATTTTCCGGAAAAAAATTCACTGGTTTTTTTAACGTATTTCCTTTAATTTTTAACGATAGAGTGTTTCTTCAAAAACGATTTGTAGAGGTTTTTAAGAGCTACAAGAATCTGTGAATTAAATCTTTTTCGAACCCTTGGTTTTTAAATGGGGTGAGTTTAAAGGGCTCGAAAAAGATGGTGCTTGATCGTAAATCGATGCTTTAAACGGCTATATCTCGCCAAATATTCATTGTACAACAAATCTAAATGAAGGATAATTTTATTCATTAAAAAAGCTACAATTTGGTAATTTGTAATTTTTTCATATATTCAGTATTTTCGGGCATATTTAAAAAAATAAGGGTAAAAAATATGAAATTGTAAATCGTTTCTCGCTTTAAGCTGTACTTTTTCTAACACAAAGCATTTTAAATGGGTCAAACTTCTTGGACGTATTAACAATACATGTACAAAGGGAATTTCAGAAGGGTGAAGATCGATTTTAATTATGGGGTTGGTTAGGGGGTTGTTTTCATCGATTTTTTCGTAAAAAATGAGGTATTGACCTTATTTTCATCATAACTCACTCAATTTTTGAGCTAGAGTCTTTTTTATGATAGGTCTATTTATGCTCTTTAAAAAAGGTTTTGTGAGTTTTCTTCCAAAAATGCATCATTTTCCCGATATTTGATTTTGAATCTTTCAAATTTGGCATTTGAAGAAAACCGCTGAACATTGATAGGCCGTATTTCGGTTCCTATTATATCCCAAAAACATTTTAAAAAATGAATTGTATTTGTCTTTTTAAAAGCTACAAATTTGTTCTCTACAATTTTTTTGATAAGATGCACCATTTTCGAATTATTCGCGAAAAATCGATTAAAAACGTGGATTTTTTCGTCTAAAAGTTATTACTTTCAATCGCGAATAACTTGAAAAATATCATTTTATAAAAAAATGTATAGCACATTTTTTGTTTAGAATCACTTTTTTAATCGAAACCTGTAGTTAAAACGTAAAAAAAAATTTCACCCCGGAGATGGGGTGGCCACCACCCCCTAGGCTTTGGCGCACTTTGGTTCGATATAGATTTTGATCCTTAGTCTATTACCTACCTTCTGTTAAATTTCAAGTCAATCCAGGGAGCACGAAAAAATTGCGAGGTGAAATGCTTCATTTCCTGGACTATAACTGGTTTGACAGCATAAATCGTAGATTTCAGCAGCCCGCTGAAGTATTGGATTTTTATTATATAATTATTTGACAATGTTTTGTTGGCCAACCACCTACAGCAGAATTGAGGCGAAATACATTATATTCCTATGTTCCGAATTTATTTCGTTCAATCGGTATATATATATATATATATATATATATATATATATATATATATATATATATATATATATATATATATATATATATATATATATTGAGATAATATTAAATATAGGAGAAACGAAGGTAATCTAAATTGAACTTAAATGGTGATTAGATACTAGAGAATATTATAAAAAGTATTTATATGAGGGTATTCTTAAGAAATTAGCATAATAATAAGTTTAAAAAGCATATTTTGTAATGTATTTGGTTATTTTAATCATTATGATACTATAGATATATTTAAGTGCACCATCTAAATAGGCAACCAAATTTACTTCAAAAGTTTTTAAATGTATTTGGTTATTTTAATAATCATGATATTTTTAAGTGCGCCATATTTATACGCAACCGAATATACACTGAAGTGAGTTTAGGTTATTATCTTCTTCTTCTAGTTCCATGACCGCTATCGATCGTTGGATATCATGTTGGCTACCATATTCGCTATCGTGACTTTATTGACAGCAGCTCTAAATAACGATGTAGTTGATTTTCCATACCATTGCCTTAGATTTTTCAGCCATGATGTTCTTCTTCTACCAGGACCACGATTACCTTGGATCTTGTGTTGATTACCAGTTGTGTTGTTTGGTTCAGCCGTCTAAGGACCTCCTCATTTCTAACTCTGTCGACCCAGCTTATTTTCAGTAGTCGTCTGTATACCCACATCTCAAAGGATGTCAAGCGTTTAAGCATAGCCTCAGTTAGGGTCCACGCTTCTACTCCATACAGCAGGACAGGAAAGATGTAGCAAGATATCATACGAACTCTAAGGTCAATGCTAAGATCATGACTTCAAAGTACGTTTCTCATTTTTACACAGGCAGCTCGGGCTTGTTCTATTCGGCTTTTAATTTCTGCGGTTGGATCCCAGCTCTCATTGATATTACTGCCGAGATAGACGAGTTTCTCTACTCTGTCCAGTGTGGCATCTCCGACTTTTATACCGTCATCATGTATATAATTTTGTTTGCTAACTATCATATATTTAGTTTTCTTAACGTTGAGTTTTAATCCATACTGATCACAAGTCTGTTTTATTTTGTTCATTAGATTTTGAAGGTCTTCTCCGCAATTGGCAAGGACTAAGGTATCGTCGGCATATCTAATATTGTTGACGGTTACTCCATTCACAATAATACCTTCGGTTGTCTCCATTAAGGCTTCCTTAAATATTTCCTCCGAATATAAGTTAAAAAGTAAAGGCGACAATATACAGCCTTGTCTCACTCCTCTTTTTATATTTATTTCATCCGACAGTTCTTGTTCAACCTTTATTCTTGCCACTTGATGCCAGTATAGATTTCTAATTATTCGTAGATCTTTATCGTCCAATCCAGCTGTTTCCAATATTTCTAGCATTTTGTTATGTCGGACTTTGTCAAAAGCTTTTTCAAAATCGATTGCACAAATATACACATTTTGATTTATATCTCTGCATCTCTGTACTAGCACCTGTATACTAAACAAGGCTTCTCTTGTGCCCAAGCCACTCCTAAACCCAAATTGAGTATTGCTAATTCTGTCCTCTAACAGCGTATAAATTCTGCTGTGTATTACTCGCAGAAAGATTTTCAAAACGTGACTCATCAGACTTATTGTCCGATAATCACCGCATGTCTTTGGACGATGTTTCTTAGGTATTGTGACAAATGTCGACTTTAACCAATCAGTTGGTAATATCCCAGTGTCATAAATTCTGTTAAGAGATTACACAGAGCTTTAATTCCATTTTCTCCCAAAAACTTTAGTATTTCAGCACTTACTTCATCGGGGCCAAGTGCTTTTCCATTTTTTGCCGTTTGTATTGAACGTCTTACCTCACTTTCTGTTATAGATGGACCTGATATAGCAATCGGTGTATAGTGTTCTACTCTCTCATCTTCAAATAATTCAGAAATGTAGTTTTTCCATTCTTTTAACTTTTCATTGATGTCTAATATTCTGTGTCCGTTTCTGTCTTCTAAACTTTGGGATACTTGTTTCCAGCGACCTCTTTCAATTTCTTGTGGAGGTGAAATGTATCGTGTTTCTTTTCATATTGTTCAATTTCATTACATTTAGGTTATTTTGGAATTTGTAAATAATAGTGAATTTTAACAGAAAGTAGACATTTAAAATGACAATTACGGATATAAAATAGTGTTATTTATTAATTTAAGATGTTTAATTTATATATAAGTTTAAGTAATAAGTTTACATTCTGATCTGATTCGCTGAAAAGCGTAAATTTCCATAAAATTCTCGATAGAAAAGTAAAGAAGATCTAGACACATTGTAATGAGACGTCAATAGAAGAAATTTAACCTTATTTGCGTAGTAGAATATTCGTGAACATTCAAATATCTATGAAATAGAAGGATTCGAAATGATTTCTTTCAAGAATATTCTTGAACATTGAAATGATATAAATACTCTGTGATTTAAAGGACTTGGGATTAGTCAGTCAGTCAGTCAGTAAATAGTACAATCAGTTCATTAGTAAGTCAGTATACAGTACAGTATTCAATGAGTAGTATTTGTTGGTCAAGTCAGTATACAGAAGACAGTGATTTAGTATGAAAGTTTTATAATATTTTGGGAAGTATATTACATGGAGATTACAAAAATAGTATTAAGAGAGTATTAGTTGGAGATTAAAAATTATATTATGTATATGGAGATTAGAAGAAATTAAAATTATAATATTTATATGGTGATTAGAAAGAAGAATAAACAAGACAGCAATAAATAAAGAAGAATATTTTGACGATTTATAAAAGCTATTGAGAAGAAAAATATTTTAAAATGGTGGAAGCTGATAATTAAAACATTGTGGTGTATTTGGAGAAGCAATTTCACAAACAGAAGGATAACCGAGGCTGATAACGAAGATATTGAGTGGTGATTAAACCCTTTATTTTGGAAAACAGTTTCATTTAGACATTCAGTGACAGAAAGGTACCAAATTTTGTTAATATAATTTAATTATTGTAAGAATTTCAATTTTAAGATAGGTTGTTCTAAATTTATATTGTCTATATTAGATATATGTGTTTTATAATAATTATAATAACAGTACTTACAAAATAATTCTTTGAGAACCGCGATAAAAACCCTATACTTATATATTTTATTAAAAAACACTCATTGCTCATAAAACAATTACACAAATAAAACATCATTTATTTTAAAACAGCAATTTACATATATATATATATATATATATATATATATATATATATATATATATATGTATATATATATATATATATATATATATATATATATATATATATATATGTATATATATATATATATATATATATATATATATATATATATATATATATATATGTCCAAAAGTTTGGAATATTGGTATATTTCATCTTTTTATTGATTTTTATATATAAACTCTTCTAAATAGGAAAACATTTTGTTTCAATTCTCAACAATACTAAATAAATCTCAAAACCAGATAAACGATATGCAAAAAATTATTTATTCTCTTGGAATGAAAAACTTACAATGTACACCTAACATTAGTGTAGAAAAAAATAATTTTTAATAAAACTAATAATTAGTATTTCCTCCATTGGCCTGTATGCATGCCTGTAGGCGATTTGGCATGCTGCCGATTAACTGGTCGAGTTGGGATTGCGGAATTCTCTCCCATTCTTCACGAGCAGCATCAAGTTCTCGAAGCGTAATAGGAGGATTGTTTCGCTTCTTAATGCGTGTTTTGAGAATGTCCCAAGCATGTTCAATAACGTTCATATCGGGGGAATTCGAGGGCCACTGCAATGTAGATATTCCTTCTTCTTCCAGAAAATTTTGTACTGCTGCTGTTCGATGAGGAGTAGAGTAGTAGAGTAGAGTAAATTTTATTTGCATAAATCTTTAAACATGATTGAGCAAATATCGTCACATTATTAATTACAAATTAAAATATATATATATATATATATATATATATATATAATATATATATATATATATATATATATATTGACATCACACATTTAAAATACATTAACATTACAATTTAAATATGCTGATTAAGGAGAAGGATAGGCCAGGCACTCCGCCACAGTATAGGGCTCAATGTTAACTAGGTGTTGAAAAACCTTTCTTTCAAAAGTTCTATAGTGTGTTTCCTGTTTAATGTCAAATGGTAGACTGTTATAAAATTTAACACACGCATATAAAGGACTTCTCTCTGTTATAGACAATCTGTGAAGTGGCAAATTCAAGTTAAGGCTTCTTGTACTATATTCATGATTGGGAAGCAGGTGATAAAACAAAGAAAATTTTTTAAAAAGGAACATAATACATTCAAATATATAGATGGCTGAGAAAGTGAGTATATTGAGTGACTTGAATCGGCCTCTAAACGATTTTCCCGCCTTTAGTGCTAAGATCACCCGGACTGCCTTTTTTGGACTATAAAGACAGTTGAGCTATCTACTGCAGCACCCCAGAAGATTACTCCATATCGCATAACAGAATAAAAGTTTGCATAATATACTGATAGTAAAATCCCCTGGTCCAGATAGCTCTTTATCACTCTTGCAGGCTCTATTCAGTTTTTTTGTTGTATTCCCCCCAATTCAGATTCTGGTCAATATGGATACCAAGAAATTTAACTGATCTAGCAGTTTCGGTGTTTTCTGATAGAAAATTAATTGTATCTGGAAACTGTTCTCGTGACTGGCTGGTTCTAAAGTGGACAAAAACTGTTTTATCAGTATTAAGCAACAACCGATTTCCACTGAACCACTGTTCAGCCTTGCTTAGAATTTGCCCTGCCACTGTGAGGAGTGTTTCTAAAGTTTTTTTCCCAGAAAAGCACATTTGAGTCATCAGCGAAATTTACAAGGTTTGAGGAACAACTAACCACCGCATTTGGAAGGTCGTTTATGTAGAACAAAAAGAGAAAAGGCCCCAGAACACTCCCCTGTGGTATACCTAATTTTAAATTGATCGGTTCAGGGTAAACCTTACATCCCCTTTTCTCCAGGCATACCTTTTGCGACCTATCTGTGAGAAATGATTTTATCCATTTTAATGCTGGTCCCTGTATTCCATAAAGATGTAATTTTTGTAATAAGAGAACATGATCTAGGCTATCAAAAGCCTTAGGATATGTCCAAAAAAGCACCCAGTGTTTTCATCTTTGCCTCCAGTTTTTCTAAAATTTTTGATATAAAATCATAGGTAGCTGTCTCAACAGATCTCCCTGCGAGAAAACCATGCTGTGAACTACTAAATAAGTTGTTTGTAGTAAAAAAGTTTTGTAGTCTGAAATATATTGATTTTTCAAATATTTTTGAGAATGATGGAAGAAGGCTTATTGGTCTATAGTTCTCCATCTTAGTAACATCACCTTTTTTATGAAGTGGCTTCACAATTGCCGGTTTTTATTTTGAGGAAATTTACCTTGCCTGAAAGAAGCATTAACTATAAAAGAAAGAGGAAGAGAAATCTCTGATGAAACATATTTTATTAAGTTGGTTGATATTTCATCATAACCAGAGCTATGCTTGTTTTTCAAGTTATTTATTATATGACTTATTTCTTTCTCTGAAACTGGAGTTAAAAACATGCAATGATTAGTTTGTTCAATATTAATTTGAAAATTTGTTACATCCTTTATTTTCTTTACAGCTTCTGGCGCTGCATTTGCCATAAATTGATTTATTTCGTTAGAAAGCACTTGAGGGTCACCCTCCAAACAGAAATTACCTTGATTTTTGGAATTACCCTTAATCTTTTTTACCAATTGCCAAGCCATTTTAGTTTTATTTTCGCTATTTTCAATTCGTTCTTTATAACAATTTTTCCGAGATTGAGTGAGTAAAGAATTGTATTTGCGTTTTTCTGTCCTATAAATATCTTTATAATCAACATTATTGGTAGACAGTGTAAACAAAATATCAAGCCTAGATTTACAATGTTTTATATCATCATTTTTAAAGTACTTTTGTGATTTTTTTTTTATTTACTGTATTAATCTCTTTGAGTGGAAAACATTCTATAAAAAATTTCTGAACTATACTCATAAAAGCATCCCACTGATTATCTACTTCTAATGTCTCAAAAACAGATACCCAGTCTACATTACCTAACATGAATTTAAATAAACTTTTATTCTCATTGCTAAATATTCATTTTTTTATTATATTTGACTCAAATTCATTTAATTCAAATTTTACCTTTTGAGCAGTATGATCAGATGTATGAGGATTGAATACAAGGGAATCAAATATGTCAAGATTTGTAAAAATATTATCTATACAGGATTTTTTGTTACCTTGTATGCGTGTATAGTCTTTGATGGAAGGTTTTATATCAAAGGAGCTCAAAAACACTTTTAAATGCGTCTGGCCACCTTGCACCCTCAAGCAGCATATCTAAGTTAAGGCTGTTTTATCGGTACACCAAAATTTTTTCTCTGTTATTTACCGACGAAATGTCTCGAAATTTGGACATGTTATACGAAATTATGTTGATTTTAAACTGATGGTTTTACTTTTTTTATTTTTTTGAATTTTCTGTTGAAAAATTGGATTATACTGTTTAACGTTCTATTATAACCAAACTTTTCACGCCCATCAGTTGAAAGAGTTTTTTTTGCTGTAATCGTTGATTCTTTTTTCACCTTTCTGTGTCCAGTAATAATCGAGAAAAGCGTATTTAAACTTTGAAGAAAATTGCTAAAAAATACTGAAATCTAATAGTGAAACGTGTTCCTCATCATTGTCGCTGAGCTTGATCGTTATCGCATTAGTGACGTCAAATCTCATGAACGTACGGTACGGTCTTATTTTTATTTCTCTATGGGTACGGTCAGTTAGTTCGCTTGAATTAGAATCCATTTTAGTTCTTTCATTCTTGTATTTTCTTTATCAACTTGCTTAGTTTTTACAGTTTACAGTATTCTTATTTATTTTGAAAACATTGAAATTATTTAGTTTACGTGTATGTTAAATAATATATTATTAGTTTATTGGTATAAGTTAAAAGTTCTTTAGTTTACGCGTATTTTTAAGTATTACATTAGGTTAGTGCTATAAGTTATAAGAGACAAGATAAAAAATGAGTCCCAGTAAACGTCCTATGTCAAGGAAAACGAGAGCAATTGCACTGCAGAAGTATTATTTATATTACAACCGTTTTTAAAAGCTTATGTATATATATATCGACGCTTGAAAGGTAAAACAGCTAATACGCCAATTGTGAATTTTACAGGAGAACCGTTTAAAGTTTGAAATTTTGAAAAAAAAATCATAATTTTTGTTGTAAGCATATTATCTTGACAAATCTTAGGAAAATAAATGTTATATAGTAGAATCCTTTTATGCTATAAATTTCTAAAAGAAATATCCAGTTTTAAAATTAATGGCGCATTATACAAAGTGATTCTTGAATGCAAACAGGAGAAATGTATTATAAACATGATGCATTACATAACCAGGTAACTGAAAACGGCTAATTTACCAAATATGAGTAACTTTGTGAGAAGGTGAAATGTTTTATAATGTATTTATGTTATGAGACACATGCTATTAGAAGTGTCTTTTGTGAAAATTACAAGAATATAAGTCATTCTCGGTTTAAATTCTAATATTATTGTATTATATTTATTGCATCATTATTAGATATTCTAGACATTTTACATCAAAAGACGAAAAGAAATAGTTCAAGTTAATGGAAAATACTTTATTACTACGAAAAAAAAAAAAAGGTTTTTTGAGGTTTTTTGACAAAAACAATAAAAAACACATCAGCAATATTAAAGTTGAAGTCCATCTTCTTCGTCAGTTTCTGGAAGGACATCATTTACACTATTACCTCTAGGTAGATTTAAATATTTATTATGATATTGCAAGGGTATTACATTCGAGTGGCACAATTTATTCAGATCGTTATATTTTTGTTTGGAAATTGACAAAGATGTTGGATGTAAGTTGCAATTTGGTGGATTCTTTACTTTACCGCTGATTTGTATGATCTCCTCTTGAGCATCTGAAGCCATTGAAAACTTTGCATACATCTTAGTTGGTTCAGACTTCTTGAATGTAGCGACTCTTATTTTACTTATTTTTTCTGCAAGATTTCCTTTAAAATATTTGTCTGATATGTCATCCCATGAAATGAAATCTTTATGAAACATGGGGTAAACTGCATAAGGTTCAGGAATGTTACGAGCTAATTCAAAAACAGTTGGCCATTGTGAAGGTGCCCAAATAATATGCTTAGCTACGCTTTTTTCTATGACAGAATGCATGCTGTCAACTGGCATGTAGGAGTGACCTGGCAGACGATAATTAATCTGGATCACATTTATATTTTTGCAGGACATCAAGTTGTAGTGGAGAGAGGCCAAAACAGTACGGTTCTTATTTTGACCTGGGCATGAGTCACAATAAAGCAGTAGTTTCGTGATTTTCCCACGGTCATCAATTTTTTTGATGAACGATACTAGACATGTGGCTATTTCGTTAGCTCCTCTCTTTCCTTGGCTTTCATTCCAATAATAGCAGTGGCCTTTCCTTGTTGTACTTTCATAGAAAGTAAAGTTATACAATGCCAATTTTCTGGAGTGATAAAGTAACATACTTTCTCCGTACGGTGTATTTAAAACTTTCTGTAAGTCGAAGGAGACACACAGGATACTTCTATTTTTCTCATGAATTTCTTGGTGATATTCAAATCTCTTCTTACTTTCAACTTTTTCTTTATCACGTTCTTGCTTTTCCACTTCAGTTTCTGGTCTAGGGTTGTTTTCGAAACCAACACACTTGACACAGTTGTCTTTCTTGGGAATATGAATTCCGATATTGAATTCGTTCGTAAATATTTTTCTAAATAACCTCTCTGACACAACATCTATACGTGTTTCTATTTCTCTTTTCTTATATAGATTATAAAGATTTGTAATATTCTTAAACTCATTGGGCAAATAAAGTTTGGTGGAGTCTTTTCTTGCATAGTGTGACGGCACTGCTGGCAAACTTGTAATCATCGGCTGAAACGTCTCCGGCATTACCACTATACAAGTCTATACCCACGGTTTCTTCAAGAACTGGTGAATTTTGAACATCTTGTACCAATCTTTGATTTGTATTGAAGTAATTTTGCTGGTCAACTGGGGTGTCAATATCCAAACATTGATTATTATTTGAGTGGATCTGCATTTCTTGGGAAACTATTGGTAAACATTCATCAGTCAATAGTGAATTTTCAGGAAAAACTTCAGACACAATAGCAGGAGCAACTAATGCAGATGCATTGTTTTGAATTGGTTGTAAATCTGTATAAATTGGCGACGCCTGATAAATAAGTTCAGAGGAACAATCAGGTACAGGTTGGCTTTGTTCTAAATAATCCATAGAAGTGCGGCTGCAAGTATTTAAATTATGTTGTTCAATCACATTTAAAGAACCAGCAGCGTGATATAAACCCGTGATCTTCTCTGGATGTAGTTCATAATTTATTACTGATTTGGTGGGGGACATTGGTGCATTAGTTAATTTTAGATAATTAGAACCCTGACTGCAAGATTTCGACTCTAAAGGCCTTTCAGCATTTTGAGCAAGTACATCAGTGGCCTGGATTACCTTTGTGGATGAAGAACAGCTTGTTTGAAGATCTATAATGTTCTTTCTGTTTTGAACTATTTTCATAATACGATGTGCTCGCGACATTTTTATCTGCAAAAAAAATTCTTTGAAAGTAAAAACAACCTTCTTTAAGTTATTATATTTTTTCAAAATGACACTTATAATATTTCTAAAATAAATTTTCGATACTAAATTTGAATACTACCTGTAAATGAATATTACTGTTTTTTATTCTTAATATAAATTAGTACTGTCACAAATTTCACTTTTAGTAACAAAAATTCAGAGGATTGGCTCTGAACAGAGTAATGACAAGAAACAAATAAATTATAAAGCATTTCTATATCTTTTATGACACTCTCAAATTTAGCTGCCGTAAATCTTTCAATATTTTAAACTTTAGTGTGAGAATACTATGTATAAAAATTAAATGTTTTTATTGCCAAGACTGAAATTCTCTTCGGCACCAAATTAGGAAGAAATGTGTATAAGAGATTAATAATAAAACATTTCCCATTTGCCGCGAACATTTTGGCTCACATTGTGTACCTACCATAAAATAGAGTTTCTGTAGGTGAAGTATGAATTGAAACAGTTGTTATTTACCTATCAGACTTATGTTATTAATATTTTATGAGTGTTTTTTGCAAAATATTAATAAACCATGTCTTTAGTTCTGTGTTGAGGTTATGTTTGAAATTTTAAAACTAATAAGTATAATAAGATTAATAATAAAAATCTAACTACAGAATATTTATAATTTAAAACGAAACACTTACCTTCATGAACTAAAAAAATGTATTTATTACACCATACATAAACTGACAGAGAAAAATTAGTTGTTTACAAGCCAAATAATGTAAGACTGGCCAAAAGTATCCGTTAGAACGTTAACATTGCATATTTTGTATCATGAAAACAAAGTGTAAATTGTTTAAAATGCCTTTTATCTTCGGAAGGACCGTCTTCGAAGTAGATAATGTAGCACGTGTGATATTATTTTAAACAGATAAAATGTATAATACGCCATCTGTACCCGTAACTGCCGTAAACAAAATTGTTTTAAGCACCACTATGCAATATATATTCTGCCATATGAAATGACTAACACGGCTTCAAGGCTCTAATATCTGAAAGTAAAATTGACTTATTTGCTAGAAGTAAACTTGTTAGGTGTGTTATACGACAGATAACATATTTTTGTATTAAAATTTGGAGCATAAGACACAGTTGCTTTTAAAACCATCCTAAAAATAAAATGTTTAATACGCCAAAAAAGTAGTTCAAACAGCCTAAATTCCCTTTGTACATACATAGGAAAATTCACTGAATCTTATCGTGTATAAAGTCTATTTTGCAAAAAGTGGCGTATTTTTACCTTTCAAGCGTCGATATATATATATATATAATATATATATATATATATATATATATATATATATAATATATATATATATATATATATATAATTTGCTATCAGAGAGGTCTCTCGACTTCTCGTTATTTCATATAGATGTCGCTGCTAGCGTACCCTGGCTATTATTTTAGTTATAAAGGCCAAATACTAGACTACATTTCATTTCGGTTGAACTTCCACAAGAGCTCCTGACGATGGGTTGAATAACCCGAAACACGTGTCGGGCTATGGTGGAGTTCCTATCGAAATGAAATGCAATCTTTTACTTTCATTTAAACGTCTTTCTCTACGTAAAGGGAAAAAAGATGGTAATTTTCAAAGGTGAATCGTAGATGCATGTCGAAGTAAAAATGTACTTCTAGCGTCGTTGAAAGTCTCTAGCAAGAGGCTTTGAATTTGCGGTTCACCTAATTTGCTATCAGAGAGGTCTCTCGACTTCTCGTTATTTCATATAGATGTCGCTGCTAGCGTACCCTGGCTATTATTTTAGTTATAATGGCCAAATACTAGACTGCATTTCATTTCGGTTGAACTTCCACAAGAGCCCCTGACGATGGGTTGAATAACCCGAAACACGTGTCGGGCTATGGTGGAGTTCCTATCGAAATGAAATGCAATCTTTTACTTTCATATATATATATATATATATATATATATATATATATATATATATATATATATATATATCTGACATTCGAAATGTCAGTTTTTTGTATGTGTCAACAAATAATCTTTAATAAATAGTTTGGAGATATCCTTATGTGTACAATTATTGTAATTATTGAACCTCTTAACTTATTTTCGTCTAGTAATTTCATTACAGAATGCATACAAATCCCATTTAACTTTAACAAGAATTCAAATTCTACTCTCCAATGACAGCATGCGCGAACACGACCGATTTTGTGATACGGGAAGAGCCTATCTTGTTATTCATCGTATCATGGTTCATTCCATCAAGAATTAGCAGAAAAATCTACTTTACCTAGTTGGAGTGTCGATTCGTAAGTAACCCTTTTTACTTTTTTTTTATTTACTTACCGTAAAGTAAGTAAATAGAGGGTTCATGACCTTACATATTATTTGTTTATGGTCAAAATATTACCAATGTTTTACTCTTAAATAA
This sequence comes from Diabrotica balteata, assembly GCA_918026665.1. Classification (NCBI taxonomy): domain Eukaryota; kingdom Metazoa; phylum Arthropoda; class Insecta; order Coleoptera; family Chrysomelidae; genus Diabrotica; species Diabrotica balteata. Next base: position 70,389,722 of record OU898284.1, on the reverse strand, counting down.
TAATAATAACAAATAATATCATTTGCAGAAAATACTTTAAGTTTTATCGTTATTTCTAGTAATAGCTGTCATTCTCAGTCAGTTGAGATTGCCTCTCCGCAAAAACCATCTTTTTCGGTAGAAGGCAGAAGAATAGTGGACATAAACTTTTTCATTAAATCTATTCAAGGTTTGAATAATCATTCTCCATTTTCATGCAACTTTTCTAATATGGAGATTATCAAAGAAAAAATGGACGGATTGATAAGTACATTGACTTTTAAATGTCAAATGTGGAATATTGAAAAGGAGATAGCAACATAGGATTCTGGTAACAATTCACTGAACTTGAATGGTTCTGGTTATTCAGACATACAGCAGCAGCACGCTGCATTAAATATACCTGTGATGTCCTACAAACAGTATGCAAAACATACGGAAACAGTTGCAGATATCATCAGTCAAACACTTTGTGATTCCTTAGAAGAGGCTGGACGGGAGGAATTAGCTTTAGCCAAAGAAATTGGTGAAGTAGATTCCGACGGAAATCTGTTAATAACCGTTGTAGCTGATGGTGCTTGGTCAAAAAGATCGCCTAAAGTAAACTATGATGCTTCTTCAGGTGTAGTACCTGACGTTGTAAAATTTATTAAATTAGTACGCCTTTGATGGATAGGACATGTAATTAGGCGAGATGAAGATGAAACGATCAGAAAAATTTTCGACCGAAGAGGACCAGTGGGAAAACGATCCAGAGGAAGACCAACACTTAGGTATCAAGATAACATAGAGGATGATCTAAAATCCATCGGAGTTAAAGCATGGAGAAAGTTGCCAGAGGCAGGGGCGAATGGAAGATTGTTCTGAAGAAGCCTTTGGCTCATGAATAGCTGTAATGCCACTGATGGTGATGAAATAACTATCCACGATTTGTGTTTTATTCATCAATTGGATACTTTTCTTATGTAACTGCAACCTACAAATATATTAAAATAACGTATATTCCATTCAGAGAACTTTTTCCTCGCAGTGCGTCGCCTCGAAATACATGCCAGATAAATACATTTACTATTATGATGGTTTCGCAGGTACCAACTTTTTATAGATAAATAAAAATATTTTTTGTTTAATTTTTACTACGCTAATATCAGTTTTCTCTAATAAATAAATAACTTCTTGAAATAATTTTCAAGCTATAACTGCGAAATTTTTTTGATAATAATAATCTTATGTTATTTTAAATTTATTATAAATAAACACCATGGTGTTTTTTGCAGTCACGTTTCACAAATTTTTATTTAATACTATGTTTAGCTAAGACGTTAATTCTTTTTAAAACATTATCTACGATAATTAATAAAAAAAAAGTATTCCGACAAAACTAATTTGAATGGAGAATAATGCATATATTGTCATTAAACAACCCGTGGGCCGGCGCCACTGAATAAACATCCAAACTGCAGATTTTATTAGGAAGTCACGTAGGGTCTGACATAAGCAGTGTAGACGCCGAGTAGAAAAGTAAGTGATACGCCCACTTCAAATCGCAGTATGCTATAACTGCGAAAGCAGCCTTAAAATCACCAGCCAAAAAAATTATGGAGTCCTTGTCAACTAAATCACAAAGTATTTGGTCTAATTTATTCATTAAAACTTGTGGGTCTTCTGTTCGGTAGATGGATAGGATTACAATCTTCTTCTTATTAATTCGCACCTCTGCAGCGGAACACTCAAACACAGTTCTTTCTGATAAACTAGAAATATCTTCCCGGGCTTTTGCAATAAACGCGTCTTTGATGTATACCGCACTGCCACCATGCTCCTGTGAACTGTTTCTGCAATATGAAGAAATCAGTTTAAAATTCCGCACATTGTAGTCCCGCAGTTGTTCTTCTGTTTTCCAGTGCTCAGTTAAACAAAGAGCAAAGCATTCATCATGATCTTCTAGTAAAATTAATGGCATCAATAATTGTTTTAATTGATTGCGTGTTTAAGTGGATTACTGATAATTTCTTTTGGTGTGTGCTGTAGACTGTCTTTTGACACTGGGGTGCCTCTGTACATTCTGAAAATGGTTAAAAATTACACCATTCGGACATAATTCTTGCTGCATTAAATCAGGTATTTTTAGTTCTGGAATAGTAATTTTAAATGAACTTTTGTACTTATCTGTCCTGGTTTTCATTTTTTCGCAGATAACATTTGCTTCCAGTTTTCTTTCTTTTAGATAGTTAAGTATTTCCTGAGCTTCCGTTTTTGGATCGAAACCTGACAGGAAAATCGCCATATGTTTTGTGACTACACGCAGGATAGTTCCAGCATTCTCATTGGTTCCCTGGAGTGGATCTGGTCGTTCAATAAGTGTTGGACGAGGTGTTTTGTAAAAACCTCTTTTTTTGGGTTTCCCATTTATTATTTTCATCTTCAATCAGTGGATGGTTTGTATCTTTAACAGGCGTCACGGGTGCAATTGAACTGCTTGATATTCTTGGTTTAGGTGGCTGCTCAGACAAATCAACAGAACAAAGTGGCTGTTCTGTGACTACTTCAACTGGCTTTGTAGTCTCTTTCAAATCATTTTGTTCTTTTAAAACCAATGGATTGTTATTGATATTTTCAGTTTTTGCAGCATTTTTTACCTCCATGGAATTTTTTGTTAACTTTTTCTCTATGCTTTCTATTTTTCCCATAGCAGCTTATTATTTTCCTCTAGGATTTGATTTTTACTTCTTAATTCACAAATTAGTTCATTTAGCAGATGAATGATTGTATTTTCCATGCCATCTCCACTTTTTAAGTTTATATTAGAATCACAACAAATCACACGCGTTTCATCTAAAATTTGAAGTTTTCCGGCCCAATCCCGTGCCGTGCATGATTTATGGAAGGCTTTTCCACACTTCACACATATTATTGTGCTTATTTTTTTAGTTTTGCAACAAGTAAACTTGGTTTTTTTCGCTCTCACTCTCGCGATCATCCTTATCGGACGCCATCTTTTTATTAGTAATCTTTTTATTGGTGCTGTTGAATATTCAACAGAATGAAAACCATAAACCCTAGTCACGTCACTGGTAGATAGTAATTACTTATCTATCACTATCAATTTGTCCTAATTGCTTCAAGTTTTTGTTTGAAAGATAAAAACTAAAGCTATAAACTTTTCACTGCAGTTATTGCAATTTACAAGCAAACAAATTGTTTTTTCACAAAAGGAAGATGATCTTCATATACCTGGTACTACCTATGCACATCTTGATATAACTTTATAATTTAATTGTTAATATTTACTTATAAAACAACAGTTTTTTTAGGAGCAATTGCTAATGACATCCTTCTAGGTTGATTGATTTTTAACTATTATCTGAGGAGGTGCGTTATCATGCATAAACACAAATTCTTCACCTACTGCCCCTCGGAATAGACGTGCAACAGGATTTAAAACTTATAATATACCACCCCAAACCATAATACTGCCACCTTCAAATGGGACACGCGGTTGGGCTGTTTCTAGCCGGGCTTGTCGTCCTGGGGCCCTCCAAACCAGTGTTCTTCGTGAATCAGATACCAAGCCAATTTTTGACTCATCAGAGAACATTACGTTATTCCAGTTAGGACCATGATGCACCATTTCTCTAGACCATTGCAACCTTACTATTTTGTGTTGGTAGGTTAGTTTAGGAACACGTAGCGGTCTTCTACGATACAAATTTACTGCATTTAGTCTGCATGTTATTGTTTGCCGTGAAATATTCAGTCCTTGAAGCCTAGAAATTTCTCTGGATATACCACTTGTAGATTATAGACGATTTCTACGAGCTATCAATGTTATTTGCCGGTCTTGTGCATGCGGTTATACATCGACTTCTACCACTTCTGGGACGATCCTTGACGTCATTTGTATCTTGGATTTTTTTTTAGCAATTACTCTAGATCTGTCAAAATGAGATATTACGTTTCTAGGCATTTTTACACGGCTCAATTCAAATTTAAACAAAGACTGAAATAATGTGTAAATACGATAATCAGTTGAATGTGACCAAAATCGTACAAAAACGATTCAAATTTTTTATCATTTTCATTTAAAAACGCTCTAGAATGAACATCAACAACAATTTTAAAACCACCATAGGCGTAGGTATATTATTTGTATGTATTCCAAACTTTTGGACATTCTGTGTGTGTATATAATATATATAATATATATATATATATATATATATATATATATATATATATATATAATATATATATATATATAATATAAATATATATATATATATATATTATTGTACCGTTTTTAAATAAAACGAGCGGTTCGAATTTATGTAAATATATTTATTTATAACTTTACAGTTCGGTACTCTCTTATCAACTAAACTAACTCCTAAGATCGTTACATATATATACTAAAGTTACTATTTTCTAGAAAGTTCCCACCTCTAGACTGATCTTTCTCGAAATATCGAGTCGCTTTCGAGATGCCGCCGCATGGAAGCATGAGATGTTGTTTCGGTATGTTTTTACGTATAACCGCAACGGTTATACGTGCCTCGTTAAATGCACGTTCGTAACACTGCTCCCCTCTTAGATCTGAGCGTCCCGATCAGCAACTCTATATGTAGGCCCAGGATGGCGGAATCTACAGGACTCTCCAGCTCTGCATGAACCCCTCAGAAAGAAATAACAGTCTACTGTCTTTGAAGGACACGATCTCTTTGGATTAGTGCAACACACGGTAATTCTTACAGCGGTTTCTCGGAAGATCACTTCTAGCATGCTTCTGACAATCTTCCAATCCAGATTATCTAGTGCATGGCCTATCTTGGGTAAGGCCAAATTCTTAATGTCGTAATTGCAGACGATTTTCTTCAAATTAGTTAGAGCACACCATACATTCTCGTAGGTTGCCCTGTCTGTATACGACTTCCTGGTCACCATATACAGCAAAGATCGAGAACCATCTTCTAATCTCAGTACTCTTCCAACTTTAGGCTGCTGGTTTTTTAACTCGTCCAAACGACCGAACTTCTTATAAAATACGGATGAGATTCCTTTAGTCATCTCAAGATCTTGGGCAACACAGTGGGCTAGAGTGACGTTATGCGGAACACTAAAAAGATCCTGCTGAACTTCTGTCGTCACGCCGAATCTAGCACTCTTTCTCTCTGCGTAATTTGACATACATTCATTAAAGCTTGGTCGCCGGTCATCTTCGATCTCATGTTGAAGGATTCGTGCTTCTTCTGTTTCATTTGAGCCAGCATAAGGTGCAAGCCGATTTATGTGAACTACTTTTGGTTTACCTTTCGGTAACTTTTTAATTCGGTATATTACGTCATTTATTCTCTTTTTAATTTCATACGGACCCTCCCATTGTCTTTGCAGTTTAGGAGACAAGCCACGACGACGTTGTGGATTATAAAGCCAAACAAGATCACCTACTTTATAGCTTTCATTCTTGCATCGAGAATCATATTGATCTTTCATTCTGTCACTGGCTAACTGGATGTGTTGTCGGGCAAGTTCATGAATGTTGTTCATTCTTAACTTCAGGCGGTCGACATAATCTTCGCTTGCAACATGTTCTTCGGAAGGTCTGGAGCCAAACTCTAGGTCGCAGGGCAAACGAACTTCACGACCTAACATCAGGCAGGTTGGAGTCTGGCCGGTAGTTTCATTCACGGCCGAGCGGTAGGCCATTAGGAATAAATGAATGTGCTGGTCCCAATCTCTTTGATGTTCTGATACAACTTTGGACAGGTGTTTACCCATCGTTCGGTTCATTCTCTCGACCATTCCATCTGATTGAGGATGCAGGGGTGTCGTTCTGGTCTTATTGACACCAATCAATTTACAAACGTTTTGGAAAAGGGTCGACTCGAAGTTTCGCCCTTGGTCGGAGTGGATCTCCAAGGGAACACCAAAGCGGCTAAAGAATTCTTTAACAAGTACCTCTGCAACGGTAGCAGCTTCCTGATTTGGTATCGCATAGGCCTCAGTCCATTTTGTAAAATAATCCATTGCTACCAGGATATATTTATTTCCATCGTTTGTCTCTGGAAGTGGACCTGCAATGTCGATTGCTACTCTTTCCATAGGACTACCAACATTGTACTGTTTCATGGGTGCCCTCTTTTTACCAACTGGACCATTACTGGTTGCACACAGTTCACATTTCCGGCACCATCTTCTTACATCATCTTTACAGTTCACCCAATAGAACTGTTCTCGAACCTTTTGCAGAGTCTTCGTAATACCAAAGTGTCCACCTGATGCACCGTCATGTAACTGACGCAATACTTCTGACACTTTACTTCTAGGTACAATCAACTGAAGCTTAGATTCTGTACCATCATCGTTCTCAAAGGTTCTATAAAGAAGATCATCTTTTAGCACCAGGCAATTCCATTGGCTCCAGTAACACTTGACTTCAGGACTACATGCACTAATGTCTTGCCAAGAGGGCCTTTCACTTCGACGCATCCAATCCAATACTCTTTTTATACATGGATCATCTGCTTGAGCGTCTTGTAGTTGTTGAGGCTGCCATTGATCATTAATGACGGTGGTTCGTCTCACGGGGCAAAGTCTTTCTTCTAATTTAAGACAGTGATTACAATGTTCACTGCACGGCCTTCTCGAAAGCGCATCAGCATTTAAATGAACTCTTCCAGCCCTGTGTTCGATCTCGTAATCATATTCTTGTAATCGTTCTAACCATCTTGCCATCTGGCCCTCTGGATTGCGGAATTGTAGGAGCCATTTTAGAGCAGCGTGATCCGTGCGAAGAAGAAACTTTCTGCCATACAAGTATTTATGAAAATGCTCGCAAGCCTTTACTACGCCTAGCAATTCTCTCCTGGTAACGCAATAGTTTCTTTCTGGTTTCGACAAGACTTTGCTAAAGTAAGCGATGACTTTCTCCTGCCCATCTTGGATTTGGGATAGAACAGCTCCTATTGCACTGTTGCTTGCATCGGTGTCCAACACAAATTTTCCTGCCTGTCTAGGGTAGCTTAAAATCGGTGCGCTGATCAGAGCCATTTGTAAGTGTTCGAAAGCTCTTTGGCACTCTTCGCTCCATGTATATTCTTTGCCTTCTTCTGTCAACTTTGTTAATGGCTTGCAGATGTTGGCAAATCCTTTGACAAAACGTCGGTAATATGTACAAAGGCCAAGAAAACTTCTAATTTCGTGTTTGTCTCTTGGTACCGGCCAATCCTTAATTGCTGCAAGTTTTTCAGGATCAGCTGTAACACCATTACTTGCTACAATATGTCCCAAGTACTTCACTTCTCGTCGAAACAAGTGACATTTCTTCGGACTCAACTTCAAATTTGCTGCCCGCAATCGTTGAAAGACTTCTGTCAAATTATTGGCATGTTCATCGAAGGATCTTCCTACTACAATTACATCATCCAAATAAACCAGGCATGTTTTCCATGTTAGACCTCTTAAAACTGCCTCCATTAATCTTTCAAATGTGGCTGGGGCATTACATAAACCAAAGGGCATAACCGTGAACTGCCAAAGCCCTGATCCTATCGAGAATGCGGTTTTCTCACGATCAGCTGGCTCCATGTCTACTTGCCAATATCCACTTTTCAGATCGAGTGTGGAGAACCAACGAGAACCAGAAAGTGTATCCAAAGTATCGTCTATTCTGGGCAAAGGATAACTATCTTTTTTTGTTACTGCATTGAGCTGTCGGTAGTCAATACAAAAACGTGTTGAACCATCTTTCTTCTTTACTAGCACTACTGGTGATGTCCATGGACTGTTTGATGGTTCAATTACCCCTTGTTTGCTCATATCTTTGATGATGTCTTCGGCTTCATCTCTTTTCGCAAATGGAAGTCGTCTAGGTTGTTGTCTGATTGGCTGAGCGTCTCCGGTATTAATTTTGTGCTTTACTATGCTTGTTTTGCCATTATCCTTCTTATCAATGGCAAAAACATCTTGAAATTCTATTAGCATAGACTTCACTTTTTTAGTTCGTTCATCATCAAGATCTTGGCACGTTTTAATCATCGTATCTACAAGCTCCTTTGGATACTTAGATTTTGACGGTTTCTCATTAGTACTCATGGAACAAATCGAAGCCACGGGAACACACTGTCCGATCAAAGTTCTTTTACTTAACTTAATAGCAGTTCCTTTTAAATTCATAACTCTTACAGGAACGACATCTCGAATTCTCACCAAAGCTTTTGCCGTTAGGAACTCGGCATTGTTCACATCTTCGACCATCCTTAAACTTCCCTCTCGGCAGTAACTATCAGGTCTGGCCATCAAAATTTTCTCACTATTACCGGGTATTGTTACGTCACAAGTAGTTATTAAGCTGATAACATCTTCTTTGTCTTCATGAAATGGCAACTCTTCACCACCGATCTCGAGAACTCCATCTTTGACATTCAATACAGCTCCAACTTTCCGTAGTAAATCCATCCCCAATATGAACTCGTCAGAGATCTCTGCAATTAATACTCGATGTTTCACTGTGGTCTGGCCAATGGATACTGACATATTAGCCTCGCCATATGTATTAATTATCTCACCAGTTGCTGTTCTAAGCTTTACTGTTGCAGGCGATAATTTAAGATGGTCTCGTACTACTTCTGGTCGTGCTATAGTTCTTGTTGCACCTGTATCTACCAAAAACGATATACATTTATTATTAATACGACCCTCGATGTACAAGCTATGAATTCCACCGGAGGACGTAATGTTCACAGTTACTATGGGGGCTGTGTTTCTTGAGGTCGGCAGTTGCCCCTTAGTGTCGACCCGTTCTAGTTTTCCGACTGTTGTAACATTTTCTTGCAATTACGGCGAATGTGACCTACGTCACCACAATTCCAACATCTGGGCTCGCGTCTCTTCGGCATCGTGTTATGAACTATTTTTCGTACCATTTCTTCTAGACGTTTATCGTTTAGTTCGTCGCCTTCTTCAATGGTTCTTACTCGATGGCTCCGTGAAGTTTGACTAGCTGTTTCATGTTCTAAGGCAATAGCGAACTATTGCCTAAAGTTCTTCATCTAGAACTTTCGGTCTTGCTAGTCGTAAAGCTTTCTGCAATTCACTTTCTTTTAACCCATTGACGAAGGTATCTACGGCAATTTCATCCAAAATGTTGTCTGGTACCTCAGGATAAGCCAACCGCACTATACGAGCAACATCTGCTTCAAACTCTTGCAAATTCTCACTTGCTCGTTGAGTTCTACTTCTTAGTTGCGCCTTGTAGACTTGTTGTAGATGGGCATCTCCGTAACGTTTGTCTAGTCGAGTGAACAAGGTCTGGTAACATTTTTCTTGACCCTTAGGAATCGATCTTAGGATATCTGCAGCATCACCTCGTAAAGCAGCAGTCAAGGAAACAGCTTTTTCTTGTTCTGTCCAATGATTGGCTGTCGCAATAGCTTCAAATTGTCTAAGGTATATGGACCAAGAGGACTTTCCATCAAATGGTGGTAATTTGAATCTCATATTATGTGTCATTTCGTCTCTAGATGATTCTTCTTTCACTACCGGATCTAAAGCTACCGTATTAACGGGTGGTAGCACTTTCGTATTAGTTATCATGGTCTCTAATTGTTTGATTTTCTCTTCTACGTTGTTTACATTTTTCTGCATCTGATCGAATGTTCTTGAGACTTCTTTAAATTTCTCATTATTCTGTTTAGAAGTTTCTTCCATCATTTGAGAAACATTTTCAAATTTCTCGTCGAATCTTCTAGACACATTTTCGAGTTTTTCATCATTTTGTCTAGCTACTTCTCTAATAATTTGAGACGTTTCATTAAATCTTTCATCATTTTTTTTTGAAGATTCTTCAATCATTTGAGACGTTTCATCGAATCTTTTGGAAACGGTCTCGAATTTTCCATCAATTATTTTAGTTAAAACGGCTTCTTCTGCTGACTGGAACTGGAAGGTCTCTGGGTCGTCTCCATTCTTGTTGAGAACAGTCTTCAGTCGTTCTTGGAGTATTTTCTTGGACCCGCTGCAGTCTTCATCACGTTCTTCTAGTTGCTCACGCAACTGCTTCACTGAAAGTTCTACTAGCAGCATCTTTGATCAGGCACGCACGTACTTTTATTTTAAATGTTCTTTCGTACAAAGATCACTACCGAACTACGCGGATGTTCCCGACGAACAATACTTTTCAAAAGTCTTTTTCAAAAGTCACTGCTGGATTTATGTTGAAACTCCACACCGGACACCAACTGTACCGTTTTTAAATAAAACGAGCGGTTCGAATTTATGTAAATATATTTATTTATAACTTTACAGTTCGGTACTCTCTTATCAACTAAACTAACTCCTAAGATCGTTACATATATATACTAAAGTTACTATTTTCTAGAAAGTTCCCACCTCTAGACTGATCTTTCTCGAAATATCGAGTCGCTTTCGAGATGCCGCCGCATGGAAGCATGAGATGTTGTTTCGGTATGTTTTTACGTATAACCGCAACGGTTATACGTGCCTCGTTAAATGCACGTTCGTAACAATATATATATATATATATATATAATATATATAATATATATATATATATATATATATATATATATATATATATATATATATATATATAGTTGTACATTATACAGAGTGGAATAGCCAAGAGGAATAAATTATTATTCGATATTAATACATGAGGGTGAGTTAAAAAAAAAACCCTCGGACACGTCGATTGGTATTTTAAGTTGAGCATAGTTTGCCATAAAAACTTTTTATATAAGGTTTGTCATGTAACAGTAGTCAATACTGTCTTGATCATTTCAAATAGAACACTCTGTATATTATTCAATTTTTGGGTTCCCCAGAATATTCTAGATATGTATACTTAATGTACAATGCCCTATGCCTACCTTTAAGTGTTTTGGAAGTTTTATGTTTTTCCATTTATTACAAAATTTGCTACAACAAACTCAATGCTTGTTTTTAATGTAAGTCTTGATAATGACAAAGTAAGCTAAAACTATTTCAGCGTTCCATTTTACTAATATGAAATAACAAATATATTTTTTATAATAGTCTTATTTATTTTACTCTAACACGCCTGATAGTTGGAAGAGCTCATTTATGCGAGGAGATTTCGTTATACAACATGTAAAATTTATAATTTTATTAAAATTTATAACAACGATATTAACTAACAGGATTTGATGTACTTTCTAATGTACAGAAAATTGTTAAAATAAATAAACTTTGTAAATCAATAATTGTAAAAAAAAATCGTAAAATAAAAAATTAATAAAAACATAGTATGAAGCTTCGCGCTAGTCCACAGCTACTATATGTACCGTGTTTTACTGATAGGAAATAACAAAAATACTTTTCATTTAACAGAAATGCACAAAATAACAATTCTATAGATGATTGGTTATTGAGACAACACACATTGCCAACATTGAAACATTTCCAAATTTACCGCTTGTATTCCCAGGAACAATTAGTAAAATATAAAACCAGTTTCGCGAGCTGTAAGGCAGAAAAAAGCAGCTGCCAATGCAATAGGTGATGAAACCAAATTGGATATTGTGCATGATTTTAAGGAAAAAGGATTATTTTTAGTAAATATCATATCTTGAAAAATCTAAAAAAAATGTAGCCTGGCTTTACTTATGATTATGCAATCTTGAAGTCCAATATCATTTACTACTTCCTCGCCACTGAAAATGCTGTCATTTATCCATATCCACATAAATGCTACCAAGTAATATAGTCAGAAGAGTCAAATTCTCCAGAAAGCTTAAGCAGAGTGGCCAAAGGTCCAAAAAATATACAAGCATTAGTAATTTGTTTTATTAATCATTTGTAATGCTCTAACAAAATATCCGTTGTGAATTTTTGGAATAGAAATAGAATAAACCGCTAAATTGGTAATTAAGCTACTTTTGCATTTTAAAATTTATTTTGTAGTGGTACAAACACACACTTTGGTAGTTAAGCTACTGTGGCAATGTCTTCCATGTTCAGTTTAATTGCTAGAAACAAGTTTAATAAGATTTATTTTTAGGTGGTTCTGATCATGGAAGCCCTAAGTTAATAACCAAAAAGAAAATATAAAAAATTTAAATAAAATTGATGAGTTTGAAACCTTAAAAACAGATGTTTGTAACAATGGTAACAATATTTGTCGATATACGGAATTAAATAGTTTATCAGGAATTAGTGTAATTGAAGAAGCAGTATCTGACGATATTTTATTAATAGACAAGTCAAATAAAAGTTTAGACAACAGTTTTCAACTTAGTTCCAATATTGGTATTTTAAACAATGAATATTTTCAGTACAGTAGTATTGACTTAAATATTCAAGATAGTAGTTTCAGTGATGTATTATTTTCTCCTGTAGTGTTACCAAGTAATATTTCTGATATATGCATTGAACTTGATATAGATAAGCATCATTTAGATCGAAGACTCATTGATGAAAATAAGGATGCAAATAAAGATATAAGCTTCATACCTAAAGAGAATAGTACAATGGCGACAAAATACAAGCCCGCTTCAACCTTGGAGGAAAACAACCCTAATGAAAATATTAGAGCAGTTTTACAAGATCAAACTAATAGTCAACAAGGTGTACCTGCAGTATTCGTTGAGAAGCTTATGTTTTAAGTGTTTCTAACGAACAAGTTTTAAACATGGAAAAACAAATATCAAAAAAACCGAGAAGGAATGAAAATGAATGGAAAAAAATATATGTAAGCGTTTAAGAAATAGAGCTGAAGAGTACACATCAGTAAAAAGAAAAACTATTAATGCGAGATCATATAGATTTTTTTTGTGTAAATGTAAATTCAATTGTGAAAACAATTTTTCATATGAAACAAGAACAATTTTTATAATTTGAAAAATTGGGAGTTATAAACCATGTATATACAGTCAGCAGTAAAAGTTTGCGCAGTAGGAAGAAAACACACAGAAAAACAAATAAGTAGAAGGGCATATTCCAGCAAATATTTCTTAAAAAACTCTGAAAATAAGGAAAAAGAAGTATGCAAAGATGTTTTTAAACACGCATTGCATTTAAGTGACCAACGAATAGCTTTTGCAATAGCAAAAATATCATCAAAAGATAAAAGAGGAAAGCATATACCACATAACAAAACCAAGCCAGAATCTTTAGAACTAATTCAAAATTTTATTCAAAAGTTTCCAGCCTACCAATCTCATTATTCTAGAAAGAAAAATCCGAACAGACTTTATCACCAACATTAAATAAAACAATAATGTATAATCTCTATTATGAGCATTTTAAAGGGCAGGAGCCAGAAATAAAAGTCAGGAACCAGGAAAGTATTTAACACTCTCGCCGCCAAGTGTAACATTAATGTACACTTTTTATTAACAAACATGTAACATAAATGTACACTTTCTATTAACAAATGTGTAACATACATGTACACTTACAGCGTTTCACGTTAACAAAATAATATAGTTTTGGCGCATGACGAAAAAATTTAAAATATCATTGGCGGCGAGAGTGTTAATGAAGATTTTAACCTTTATTTTCATCTTCCACAAAAAGATACTTGTAAAACATGTAACACCCTAAAAAATAAAATTGAATACTGTGTAAATGAGGCTTAAAAAATAAACTAAAAAATGATTTAAATGACCATCATGTTTTGACAGAAAGAGCACCACTAGTTCTAAACACAGATCAGTATTACAGCAAATCAGATGACTTTAACACTGTTGTAATTTATTTCGATTTAATGAAAACACTCCCTACACCAGACTTAGATGTTACCATTGTGTACTATAAGAGGCAACTGTGGACTTATTTACTTGGAATACATAATTTAACTACTGAAGAGGTCTTGATGTATTTATGGCATGAAGGTTTAGCTTCTAGAGGACCTGCAGAAATAGCTTCATGTCTATTACACTTTTTCAAACATAATATGGGTGAAAAAGATAATGTAATTATGTATAGTGACCAATGTGCAGGCCAAAATAAAAACATAAAAAATGGTCACTTTGATGGACTACATAGTAAATAATAAAAACTTTAAACCAAAGAAAATAGAACACAAATTTTTAGTTCCTGGTCACTCATACTTGCCCTGTGATCAGAATTTCGGAGTTATTGAGAAATAAAAAAAAACTACAAAAATATATTTTTGCCACAAGATTGGTCCAAGGTGATCACTTCTGCAAGAAAAAAGAAACCATTTGTTGTTGTGGAAATGAGTTCTAATGATTTTATTTCTCAAGCTAAGCTCAATGGAAGAATTACAAATTTTAAAACAAATATCGAGAAGGAAGCGGTAAACTGGAGAATGCATCTCCAAGTTAGCAAAGGAAGTGATCTGGTAATGCTATAAAAAATAATTTGAACAATAATATTAACTTTCAGAAAGTAAATTTAAAGAAAAGAAAAGCTCCAACTAGACCAGATACTTTACCTTTGTTATATCCCTGTGGAAGGAAAATTGACGAGAAAAAACTTAAGGATATCAGTAATCTGATGCCTTACATTCCACCTAGAATTTTATCGTAATTTGACTGGTGTTAATGAAGCGGATGAGTATATTTGGTCAAGCTCTGATGAAGAAAGTATAGACTGACATGTCAGAACAATTATAATTTGTACTTTTTTTTGTATAAAATATATTTTTTAAATACCTCAGCAATATTTTCATGTTTTATATTTTTTTTGTTGTTGGTGTTATTAACAATCATACTAACTTAAGTACATAAAATATCAATATTGAACAATTTAAAGTGTGCCAAACTGACATATGCACCAAGTCAACTGTTTTCACTTGACAATTATTTATTGTTGTGTCTAATCTGCATTATTTCCTTTTGATAATTTTTTTCAACTCAATATATAATTAAACAGACACTTCTTACTTAAAATATTTTAATTTTTTAAAATAGTGGAAATATTGATTGTAATGCCAAAATGAAATATCCACCAGCAGTTTATGCTTTAAGTGCCACATTCATGAATATCAAGATGGGCCAAAGGAGGCTAAGTGCCATTTATTTCACTAGATATATATATATATATATATATATATATATATATATATATATATATATATATATATATATATATATATATATCCATAAAAGGTAATAGTTTTTTATCATTATGACATTTAACAGAATAATTTTCATATGTATCATTAAAATTCTAACATGAATGTAATGTAGGTTTATCTTATTGTCATTTTCTCATTTTGTCATTTGGTTGTTAAGCTCCTTTGGCTCTGAACGCCTCATATATTTAATCTGTGAATAATGATGTGACATTATTTGCTCAATTATGTTTAAAAATTATGCAAATAAAAAATTTCTCTACTATGAATAGAATATATACCATAATTCTATTAAATGACTTTAAAGGTTTGAAAAAACAAACAATAACTTTTTACAATGATACTCATACATTTTATAAAGATCTTTACACTTTTATTCGTATTATGTGAAATGAGATTGAAGATAAAGCATTATGTCCAAAAAAAGAAATAAACAGTTTAAAAAAACAGATAAGACAAGTATTGCAAATTAGTACCACCATATGCATTCATTTGTTATAAAAAAAAATATGAAAGAATCATAAGTTTCTAACAAAAAACAAAGAAAATGATTATGAATATATTCATATATTCATTCAAAGACAATGATTCTTCCACGTGTAGCATATGCAATATTTTCTAAATACATATTCACATTTTGATAAAACTACAGTCCAAATCAGTTTGTTCCTATAAGGGGAAGCATAAGAAAACTTCTAGAGCATGTCAAAATTTGGCCGATATAATTTTAGAATTGCTAACTAACAAATTTAAACAGGCAATGAATTGCATTGAACTATGTTCACAATATGTTCGAATGAAAAAAAGATGTTTGATGAGTAACAACAGAAATAGTAACAAAACCTATTTATGATGTATCTAATCTAATAAAAATATTGAATTAGGATAATGGATAACATGATTCATCCCACTTTAATTAGTATAACTAAACCTCTTTATTACAGAAGTAGATAAATTAAATATGACAAGCTATATGGTAAAAAGTAATAACTATTATATGAATTAAAATTATTAAGTAATGTGATTCACCAAATTATATGATAATATTACTGTAAGACTAAAAGAGGTCTAATTAAAGCTATAGGTTCAACTTTCAAAAGTATCATTTACTTACGAATGTATGAGCAGATGGCCAAAAAAATATAAAATTTTAATTTTTAATTTACAAAAAACTCAAATGTTTTAACCCAAATAATATTTCAATTGAATGTGTCTTACTTACTATTTTACTTGCACTGAATATTTTTCCACTGATAACTCTAGTTTTTTAAGGACTCAAAAAATAGACACCAGCTGTGTTTATTGATTTTTAAGGTGCATTTGAGACTAGTAGTTTCCATAATTACCGAATTAAAGCAATAAAGTAATTAACTATTAAAAACCATACCAAATTTCCAAAAATTAATGTAGGACCAAAGAATATACGCATATATCATGCGCTAATATTCTTGGTAGGACCAGAGTTCGTAGTTCTCTGGTAGGACTGTGGGAACACTGGGAACCATGACCATGACCTTTTAGATATAATGATTGGTTATAATATATTATTAAATTGTACAATTGATTACTTACTTCCATTGTTTCATGTCATGACAGATTCCTCACTGGAATTAAAAATAAATTCGCAAATGTTTTAAGGAACACATTTTTTAATTATAAACAGCAAAGAATATACATAGAAGCTTAAACAGGGAACAGACCAAACCACTCGACCGACATCGACAGTCGACAGCACGTCGACAGTCGTACCACAGAATAATAAACAACCAGAAGGGCCACTCTCAGATGCCGCCTTTGAAGTTTTTCAGCACGCGCGCCATGTTTTACGAGGACACAGACATATGATTTGTGTGGTTATGTAATTGTTTATATTTATGTTTAATTATATTATATTTATGTTATTATATTGACCAATGTTAATATAATTGTATAGTATGACTATGATTGCCGTAAGTCAAATAAACCTGGTTAATTTTTCCATGCACACCACATAAACAACACTAATTTCTTTAAAATCCTTCTAAAACATGGCGGAACGTCTGCGCGGAGGAGATGCGCGTACTTAATTTTCCGTGGAGAGTGGGTATTCTGTTTGTTTATTATTCTGTGGTCGTACCATGCATGATACCAAATACTATAGACTATAATACATACAACTCTTGACATTTCCCATTAGTTTTGTGGCAGCAAACAAAATAGCGTCATCTTATGGTATGAGTTGATAACTACAAACTTATGCCACAGAATAATAAACAAACAGAAGGGCCACTCTCAGATGCCGCCTTTGAAGTTTTTCAGCACTCGCGCCATGTTTTAGGAGGACACAGACATATGATTTGTGTGGTTATGTAATTGTTTATATTTATGTTTAATTATATTATATTTATGTTATTATATTTAACAATGTTAATATAATTGTATTGTATGTCTTTGATTGCCGTAAGTCAAATAAACCTGGTTAATTTTTCCATGCACACCACATAAACAACACTAATTTCTTTAAAATCCTCCTAAAACATGGCGGAACGTCTGCGCGGAGGAGATGCGCGTACTTAATTTTCCGTGGAGAGTGGGTATTCTGTTTGTTTATTATTCTGTGCTTATGCATTTAATAGCCTGTTATTTAATAAGTGTAATTTATTAGTTTATTTATAGATTAAATCAAAATACAAATTTAATTGTGAGTTATTTTCTTTAATTTGATATTTTTACATTTTAATTTATATAATTTTTTCTTATTACTGTCGTTAATTTTATTTACATAAGCTTTTATTAACACATTAAAATATTTATCTATAAAAGTTTTGTAACAATTTGTACATACATTTTGGAGAGTTTCTTGAAAGTCACATTTTAATTTCAATTTATATTTAACATTTTCAACGCTTTCTTTTATATAATTTTGAAAATACCTTTTAAATATTTCATTAATTTTATCTGAAGCTCCCTTGGCTTCATCATTTGGAAATTTAAAATTAGATGATTTCTTATATTTTTTTAACTCTATTAAGGTATTTTCTAAAGAATAATTATTAAAAGAGTTACATACTGCATTTATACATTGTTCGTGAGGCAATTGACTGCAAACCCATCCCAACACATAAGTCTCAGAATTTTTTTCGATCATATCGTAATTGTCATTACTTATGTCGTTTTCGGTGCAATGCTCGATAGGATTATTAAGCAATACTTTAATTGGGTTTTTGAGCATTTCATCTTTTTGAATTAAAAATGAACAAGCATTAATGTCGCTGTTGCTGTCCGCTGATGGTTGCAGTAACTGATTTGCCATGACAGATCGCAAGTTGCACCTAAATTTCACACTGTCAGTTGTATTATTATTAAAACCCTTAGCCCTAATAATAGAAAATAAATTTTGTGTACAGTCTTGGGTTAGCCTTTTGGTAAAAAGAAATTGAAACCCATAATTGCTCTTTAAATCATTCCAAAGCAACTTCAGAGAATTAATATTTGATATCCATCCATTGATACATGTTGGATTAACTCTTCTTCTGTTCAATTCTCTGATATTACTTAGAAATTCTTTTAAATCGTCCAATTTATCAATATGATAATGATTTTTTTAATGAAATTGGCTTTCTGAATTTCTAGTCATTATATTTTGAAGAATTAAAAATGTCAAATAAAGTGTCCACTTTCTCAATAAAGTTAGCTGTGTATGCTGCACTCGCTGGTAATTTATTTAATGTAACATGGCATAGCATCCCTATTTTAGCGAGATTAGCTAATAATACAAAAATTAGAAAAAGAAAATTTGTATGTTTATGTTGACAAAACGTAGTTATCAACTCAAGCCGCCGTGGTGCTAGAAGCAACGTGCTGCCAGTTTTGTGTCGGAGTTGAATGTATTATAGTCTATAGTATTTGATGATACTATGGTACCATGATACCACAGAATAATAAACAAACAGAATACCCACTCTCCACGGAAAATTAAGTACGCGCATCTCCTCCGCGCAGACGTTCCGCCATGTTTTAGGAGGATTTTAAAGAAATTAGTGTTGTTTATGTGGTGTGCATGGAAAAATTAACCAGGTTTATTTGACTTACGGCAATCATAGACATACTATACAATTATATTAACATTGTTAAATATAATAACATAAATATAATATAATTAAACATAAATATAAACAATTACATAACCACACAAATCATATGTCTGTGTCCTCCTAAAACATGGCGCGCGTGCTGAAAAACTTCAAAGGCGGCATCTGAGAGTTGCCCTTCTGATTGTTTATTATTCTGTGATGATACTATGACTATAAGATAAGATATTGCGCATGTTTTTGTGACGTCATTGGAGACTTGCACGTTCGAAATGTCAGTTTTTGTATATATCAATAAATAATCTTTAATAAATAGTTTGGAGATATCCTTATGTGTACAATTATTGTAATTATTAAACCCCTTAACTTATTTTCGTCTAGTAATTTCATCACAGAATGCATACAAATCTCATTTAACTTTAACAATAATTCAAATTCTAGTCTCCAATGACGGCATGCGCGAACCCGACCGATTTTGAGCTACGGGAAGATCCTATCTTGTTATTTATAGCATCATGAGTCGTACCACGCATGATACTATGAATAACAAGATAGGATCTTCCCGTAGCTCAAAATCGGTCGGGTTCGCGCATGCCGTCATTGGAGACTAGAATTTGAATTCTTATTAAAGTTAAATGAGATTTGTATGCACTCTGTGATGAAATTACTAGACGAAAATAAGTTAAGAGGTTTAATAATTACAATAATCGTACACATAAGGATATCTCCAAACTATTTATTAAATATTATTTATGGATATATACAAAAACTGACATTTCGAACGTGCAAGTCTCCAATGACGTCACAAAAACATGCGCAATATCTTATCTTATAGTCATAGTATCATGGTACCACACAGGGAACGGAACAACCATCGAGCAATAAGACAAAAGAGGGAATCTAATCCTTATGAAAAGGAGATCAAAAAAGTGGCCTCTGATGGCGGCCAAATTTAAATTTTCCGACACTTCTCAACAGTAGCTATATAATATTTCGCAGAATGTGTCTTAGACGAGAAAGTTTTAATTAATTATTAATGATAAGAGTCTAAAATGCGACACAATTGTTAAAAAACTTCAATATAAATAAGATTTCATGTGACATTTGGGACAAACAATAACATAACCCAACTAAATTTGATGTCAAACAAGGAGAGAGACTCTCTTTCCTTGTTTAATGTGGCCTCTAAAGATCGCACTTCCTGTCTAACAATATGTTTGCCCCATCGAGCAAAAAGATAAAAGAGGGAATCTAATCGTTATGAAAAGGAGACCAAAAAAGTGGCCTCTGATGGCGGACATATCCGGAAATGCACAGGCGCTAAATTTAAATTTTCCAACACTTGTTAACAATACCTGTAAAATATTTTTCAGGCAAGAAAGTTTTAATTAAATATCAACGATAATAGTCTAAAAAGTGACATAATTGGTAAAAAACTTCAATATAAATAAAATTTCATGTGACAGTTGGGACAAACAATAACATAACCAAACTAAATTTGACTTCTTAAACAAGGAAAGAGACTGTCTTTCCTTGTTTAAAGTGGCCTCTCAAGATAGCACTTCCTGTCTAACAATATTTTTGTCCCCACTACCTTTACATTCCCTCTTTTATCTTTTTGCTTGATGGTTTGCCCCCACTACCTTTACATTCCCTCTATTGTCTTTTTGCTCGATGGGAACAACCCAACCCATGATACCACAGAATACTTTCTGTGCTATGACCACAGAATAATGAACAATCAGAATGCCCACTCTCCATGGAAAATTAAGTACGCGCATCTCCTTCGTGCAGACGTTCCGCCATATTTTAGAGGGAACCAGTGTTGTTTATGTGGTGTGTATAGACAAAATTAACCCGGTTTAATTGACTTACGGCAATCATAGATATACTATACAATTATATTAGCATTGTTAAATATAATAGAATTAAACATAAATATAAATGTTGTGTATTTGGTATTTCTTACTTTAATAAGGTAATAATTAATAATACAACGTGATTTTATATCATTAACCTTTATTGCCTAATAACAACTTCATTCCCTTGTGTCAGTGAGCGGTGTTGCCTACCTGTGTTGCCAAGTATATAACACCTCCTCTCTTGACCAAAATTCATAAATACAGATTGAAATAAAGATGTACTTACAAATTCATCCTCTGAACAGGTTTACATACTCTACTTGAACGTCTTAACACTGGTTCAGCTTCAGTGTGAGCCTCAGGTACTGTTGGCTCTATTGTATCATTTAGAAGTTCTTGTACATTTGTAGGTGGTGAAACGGAATTGGGTTCAGGGACAGATACCTCCCTTGGAACTATACTATGTGTAACTGTATCAGGAATGAAACAAGTTGGGTTATATTCTATAGGTGTATCCTGCCCAATTACTCTAATTTGGTCAATATGACGTCTCCACGTCCTACCATCATCTAACTGAACTAAATAATGTAATAATCCTAACCTTAGTATAACCTTGCCAAATTGCCATTTGGCATTAAAGTAATCTCGCACTGAGACTCTGGTATCTATAGCAACATTTCTAAGACTCTGGTCTGTGTAAGCATTTTTGTCATGAGTAAAAGGTTTAAGTAAATCTAATCTATTTCTAATCTGCCTTCCTAGCATACGTTCATACGTTCAGACGGGCTGCGAGCATGCACACTGTGCATGGCTCGCAGACAATTTTTTAGTGTTTGGACATATCTCTCCCCCTGGCCATTCGTGGCTGGGTGATAGGGTGCAGTAAATTTATGTGTGATACCATTATTCTTCATAAATTCTCTAAATTCATGAGAATCAAATTGTCTACCATTATCAGTAACAAATACTGTGGGTATTCCGAAAGTAGTGAAGATTTTTCTACAAATTTCGATTGTAGTTTTTGTAGTAGTGTCTTTCGTGAAATGTATTTCAGGCCACTTACTAAAAGAATCGACTGAAATGAAGTAATAGCCACCGTTAAAAGGTCCAGCATAGTCAGCATGTACTCTTTCAAAGCAAAATTTAGGTGTTTCCCAGATGTGGGAATTGTCCTTAACAGGATTGTTTTTGTGCTTGTTGCAATGAAAACAATTTTTACATAAAGATTCAATATCCTTGTCTATGAAAGGCCACCAGCAGTAACTCTGGGCTAAAGACTTCATTCTCACCATACCAAAATGCACAGTGTGTAATTCATGCAGAATTTTATTTCTTAATTTCATAGGTATTAAAATTCGTTATCCTCTCATTATGACTCCAGACGGTAGTGAAAACTCTGATTGATCTACGTTAAATCTGAATTGTTTTTCAACAACCTCACCAGTTTGTAAACCTAATAGTAACTTTTGTAAAGTAGCATCATTTTTGGTATGAAAAGATAAACTGTTAACATCTGTAGGTAAATTTTCAATCTGATTAAGTTCGAATATGTCTGGTTCATCATGAGTATAATTTTCTTCATTTTTAATAGGTAAACGTGAAAGAGCATCTGCATTAAAATGAGAATCTGTATTTTTGTATCGAATATCATACTGTTACGAACGCGGCTCGCCTAACGGTCGCATCTCGAAGCACCCAGAAGTTTCCGCGATATATCAAAGCGCTGTAAAATTCCACCCGTCGAATAACGAATTAGAGGTGGGACTAGTCCCGAATATTCTCGAACATAATACTTTGGTATATATATGTAACGGAATTAGGAGTTAAGTTTAGTTGATAAGAGAATACCGAACTGTAAAGTTATAAATAAATATATTTATCAGTTCGATTGTAGCAGCGGAAGCGAATAGTTCTCTGTGTGATCGAAGTGCTAATTAATAGAGTTGTTGTTGTTTTTACCGAAAAATGGAATTAAATTCAGATGGTAGAGGAAATCCACCTGACAGAGGAAGGATTGACGATATTGCTAGTAATATGGATTATGAAGTTAATGAAAAACAAAAGCAGTCTGAGGAAATTATAAATATTGATATTAATACACAATCAAAACAGGTACCGATAACAAATTCAAAAAACTTTTTACCGGATTATCAGGTAAGCAATAAAACAAATATTAATATAGGCCAGCCCATAATGTCAGAGGTAAAAAATAAATACAGTCAAGGTGACCAAGGTCCTTATTTTGTTTTTATGCAGAATAAGGAAGGTAACATTGGCCGATTGCATCGCATAGCGACAGCACGATTAATTTTAGGTGCAGTACCTGCAATTAAAGACAATATTGTTAATATTAATATTATAGGAAAAAATAAAATTAAAATTGAATGTAACACATATAAAAGCGCTAATATTTTAGTGGAATGTAAAAAGTTAATAGAAAGAAATTACGATTTATATATTCCAAATTTTTTTACTCAGAAGAGTGGGGTAATTAAAGGGGTAGACAAAAATATTTCAGAAAACGAATTAAAAGGTATTATTGTTCCAAGATACGGCAATTTTAAAGTAATAAACGTTAAAAGAATAAAGCGAAAAGAAAATGATCAACTGGTGGAGACGGGTACGATAGTCGTGTCTTTCAGAGGCCAAATGATTCCAAAACAAGTAATTATTGAACGAATGATATACCAAGTGGAACCTTACGTTCCGAGAGTAATACAATGCCTTAATTGCATTAGATACGGACACGTTACGTCACAATGTCGAGGTAAGAAAAGATGCAGCAAGTGCGGACAGGAACATGATTCAGATGTATGTGATTTAACAGATCCCACTTGTATATTATGTTTCGGAAACCATTCAGCATTAGATCGAAACAAGTGCGCTGAGTTTGAAAAACAAAAAGGCATTAAATATATAATGGCAAATGAAAATTTACCTTTTGAAGAAGCAAAATTAAAATACAGCAGTAGCTATAGGACAGTCCTGAATTCAACAAACACAGGAAATAGGTACACAGTGACAACCAAGAGAAAATGGAGCGAAGGAGCTCAAAATAAATCAGTTTATCCTTATTCAAAAGAACACGAAAATATACTGGACACTGCAAGCACTTCTGCTTACCCGTCGCTACCAATTATAAACAACCCATTATATCAAAATCAAACAAAAATAGTCCAACAAAACTCACTAACTAGTAAACAAATTACTGATAATATAGTAACAATATTTAAAAATTTCTTAGACAAAAATTTAATTCCAATAGCAAACAAACAAATTTTAGACGACATTAAAAGTAATATAGAAAAAGTTTTAAATGGGCCTAGTTAATAATAAGATTTTACAATGGAATTCACGATCAATAGTGAACAATAAAGGCCATTTTGAAAAGTACATTTTCGAAAATAAATTCTTAGCTATCCTTTTAAGTGAAACTTGGTTAAAACCGAATTCAAAGATAAGCTTCTCCCAATATAACATATTCCGTGAAGATAGGTCAGATGGTTATGCAGGAGTAGCGATATTATTAAGAAAAAATATCAATTTTCAGGACAATTTAAATTTTTATAAAATAAATAATGTCATGTGCGTTGCAGTACAGATTAAAATAAATAATAAAAACCTAAATCTATATTCCATTTATGCAAAACCCAAACTATGTGTGTCAAAAAACCAATGGGTTAAATTTTTTAATAGTTTACAAAAACCTTTTTTAATAGGGGGAGATTTCAACTGCCATAATAAAATGTGGGGCTGTGATGTCACCGATCAAGAAGGTATTTATCTTTTTGAGGCTATGGAGGAATGTGGACTTAATTTCCTAAATGATGGGTCAGAAACATTAATTCGTAGACCTATGAATTTAAATAGATCTGCTATAGACTTAACAATTTGCTCTAGGGATATTTATTACAAATTTAATTGGCATACAGAAACTTTGAGTCTGGGTTCTGATCACTACCCAATAGTAATAGAATTTAACCATAATACTGATAATAACGTCACTAATAGTAATGGTGTCATTGAAACTAATGATATATCTAGATCTAGAATTACATGGAATATTAAAAAGGCAGACTGGGCTTTCTTTACCTATCTCTTAAACAATGAAAAGAATAATAATATATCAGATGGTTCAGAGCAAGAATATTCCACATTCTGTGACTCTATCAATTTAGCTAGTAAACGCTCTATTCCAGAGAGGAAAGGGAAGCCCAATGCAAAATTTAATAAACCATGGTGGAATGATGATTGTAGGGACGCTATAAGACAACAAAAAGAAGCTTTTTTGCAGTTTAAAAGACTATATAATTACGAAAATTATTTAAAATATCAACAAGCAGAAGCTTATAAAAAAAGAATTATTTTAGGCAGCAAAAGAGCTTCTTGGAAAAACTTTTGTAATAGTTTAAATAAAAATACACCAATTAGCAAAATATGGAATGAAATAAGAAAATTAAAAAACGTATATAATCCTCCCAATAATCCGATAGTTGTAAGTGAGTGGACAGATAAATTTTTTAATAAAATTGCTAGACCTTGGGTTATAGAAGGAGAAATTTATCACAGGAACCCTACGGATAATAGACATGACAATGACGAAGCAAACAAAGACAACATATTTCTCACACAAGCATTTAGCCTGGAAGAATTAAAGAACTGCCTAAAAAGACATAATAATTCAGCTCCAGGATTAGATGGTATACACTATAGTATGTTGTATAATTTACCCATACATAAAAAAGTACAACTACTAAATGTAATAAACAATATCTGGATGAGTATGGATATACCACGTGCATGGAAAGAGTACATCATAGTTCCAATTCTCAAGCCACACAAATCACCAAACTGTCCGGATTCGTATAGAGGCATTTCACTATCATCATGTGTGTTAAAAACAATGGAAAGAATGATTAAATGTAGACTAGTATTCTGGTTAGAAAAAAATTCTAAAATACCTGTAACACAATTCGGCTTTAGAAAATCATGTTCTACGATGGAAAATTTAACGCACTTAATACTGGATATATATAACTCATTTTCCGTCAACAAGTCGGTATTTGCTACATTCATAGATATAGAAAATGCATATGACAATGTGAACCTACAACTTCTATATCACAAAATGAAAGAAATCGGACTGCCAGATATACTCTGCTGGAAACTTCATCAACTTTACATCAATAGAACTCTTTATCTTCAAATTAATAACAAACTAATAGGACCGAGAGTTTCAAACATCGGGTTACCTCAAGGGAGCATCTTAAGTCCAATATTATATACTATTTACACGGCTCATATAGGTCAAAGCATAATAACCAGCAAACAAGGTAAAATATTACAATTTGCAGATGATATATGCATATATGTAGATCAATTGGAAATCGAACAAGGCGGTAGAAAAATAAATACAGTATTTAAACATCTACAAGAAGACCTAGATCAAATAGCATTAAACATATCAACCAAAAAAACACAAGCTTGCATATTCTCCCGAAAACGAAACATTCCAGAAGTAGTGGAGTTGCAAAATGTCCCGTATAAAGTTCAACCCAAAGTTAAATATTTGGGTATTATACTGGATAGAAAAATGATTTGGAAAGACCATATTGAGTACATCGTAGCAAGAGCTGACAAAGGGTACAATGCGTTACGAGCAGTAAACTATACAACCTGGGGAGCAGATCCCAGCATAGCATTACTAATGTATAGATCATATATAAGATCAATATTAGATTACGGATGTTACTTTTACAATCAAGCCGCCAAAACCCATCTTCAAAAAATAGACATCCTTTCAAATAAATGCCTCAGATTATGTATAGGAGCTTTGATGAGTACTCCAATATCAAATCTAAGCGTAGAATGTAATGAACCACCACTATGGTTAAGAAGGAAAACTATGTGTGAAAAATTTATAACTAAAATGATAGCTAAAGAGAGCATAATATGTAACAACTGCCACAAACTTTATATAAATGACCTAACCACTGAATACTGGAGGAAAAAGCCAACATTACTATTTGCCGAAAGTTACAATAGAATAAGACAATTTAAAAATAAACTATACACATCAACTCTGTCATCCATGCATCAGATAAATCTCAACAATATACCAAACATACAACCAACCTACATGAGAGATTACTCGAAATTTCCAGTTTACTTAAGGAATGCCATGTTTAATGTGGATATAGAAACTTTATTTCCGGAACATTACCAAATTTATACCGATGCCTCAAAAATGAATTCGAAAGTGGCCGCTGCCGTGTGGGACCCTAGGACAAGGTATAAAGAGGGTATACGACTTAATGAAAATTTTACAACATTTTCAGCAGAACTTATTGCAATACTAAGAGCAATGCAGTATATAAGCAGTATAAACAATAACGAAGAGAAATTTCTAATCCTTACAGACAGCAAAAGTGCTTTACTTAAACTGGAAAGTTTGAAGGACATATCAAACTACATATGTATTGACATTATTAAAGCATATATCGCACTTAGGGCTAAGGGCAAACAAATATCATTTTGTTGGGTAAAAGCTCACTCTAATCTTAAACACAATGAAATAGTAGATACTTTAGCTAAGAAGGCCACCGAACAAGAAAATGAAAGTGAATATAAATTAACATTAAATGATGTTTACGCAAATATTACCAGCAATAAAACCAAAACCTGGCAGCAATGGTATAACCACTCAACTAAAGGGCTATTCTACAAAAATATACAATTAAATATTCCAGCTAAATCCTGGTTTAATCATTACCACGGCGAAAAAATCGTTGTTTCATACATATGCAGACTTAGATTTGGACACTGCCTCGTTCCAGAACACAAATTTAAAATAGGTCTTAGTGATAGTAATCTTTGTGAATGTGGTGAGTTAGGATCTGCAGAACACATGATACTAAACTGT
This sequence comes from Diabrotica balteata, assembly GCA_918026665.1. Lineage (NCBI taxonomy): Eukaryota > Metazoa > Arthropoda > Insecta > Coleoptera > Chrysomelidae > Diabrotica > Diabrotica balteata. The sequence continues at coordinate 70,361,810 of OU898284.1, read as the reverse complement.
AGACTAAAGATGATAGAAATAAATCAATTCATGAATCAAGTATATAGAGAAACCAATATTACAAGACCTTTTAATCTAAAAACAACATTATCTAGTTTAGACGAACGTGTATATGAGATCCTAATTAAACACATACTTAATATAAAATTAAAATTGTGAACTATTAATACCTGTGTTTATCCCATTTGTCTACCTATCTTTCCGTGGTCTAGTCTTGTGTGTGTGCATTGCTCTGAAAGACCCCTGAGCAGAAGTACTCCTTGTTGACATTCCTTATAATGTATTAATAAAAAAAAAAAAATAACAAATAAACAAAAAAAAAAAAAAAAAAAAAAAAAGAGAGACAAAAAAATACATATGTGTGTATATATGTGTGTGTATATATGTATGTATATATGTGTATATGTATATATAAAAAATAATAAAAATGAAAAAAAAAAAATAAAAAAAAAAAAAAAATAAATAAAAAAAAAAAAAAAACATACAATAAAGAATAATGTTGAATAATAATATATTTTATGATATAGATATATCTATATCAATATGTAATAATGTATGATTGTAACTGAAGATTAAATTATTCATTTATTGTTAAAGAATCTAGGTATATCTTTAAAATACAAAATCTTATCTTAATAGTAATATGTGACATAAATATCTGTAGAGCAAAAATAAGTTCGGCTAATGGATTAAGTCCACAGTCAGGAAATTCGATGACACACACACAAATATATTTATATAAATTCGAACCGCTCGTTTTATTTAAAACCGGTACAATTGGTGTCACAGTGTGAGGACAATTGATTTATTTAAAAATTAATCCAACAGTGGAAAAAAGAGACTTTTGAACTTTTGAAAAGTATTGTTCGTCGGGAACATCCGCGTAGTTCGGTAGTGATCGTTGTACGAAAGAACATTTCAAAAAGTACGTGTGTGCCTGACCAAAAATGCTGTTAGTAGAACTTTCAGTGAAACAGTTGCGTGAGCAACTAGAAGAACGCGATGAAGACTGCAGCGGGTCCAAGAAGATACTCCAAGAACGACTGAAGACTGTTCTCAACAAGAATGGAGAAGACCCAGAGACATTCCAGTTCCAGTCAGCAGAAGAAGCAGTTTTAACGAAAATAAAAAATGTGTCGCAAATGATTGAAGAATCTTCAAAAAAAAATGATAGTAAATTTGAAAATGTCTCACAAATGATTGAAGAATTTTCGAAACAAAATGATAGTAAATTTGAAAATGTCTCACAAATGATTGAAGAATCTTCGAAACAAAATGATAGTAAATTTGAGAACGTCTCGCAAATGATTGAAGAAACTTCTAAAAAAAATGATGAAAGATTCAATGAAACGTCTCAAATTATTAAAGAAGTAGCTAGACAAAACGACGAGAAACTCGAAAATGTGTCAAAAAGATTCGACGAGAAATTTGAAAATGTTTCTCAAATGATGGAAGAAACTTCGAAAAAGAATAATGAGAAATTTGAAGAAGTTTCCAAAACATTCGAAAAAGTAGAAGAGAAGATTAAACAGTTAGAGAGCATGATAACTAACACAAAAATGCTACCACCAGTTAATACGGTAGCTTTAGATCCGGTAGTAAAAGAAGAATCACCGAGAGACGAAACGACACATCATATGAGATTCAAATTGCCACCGTTTGATGGAAAGTCCTCTTGGTCTATATACCTTAGACAATTTGAAGCTATTGCGACAGCCAATCATTGGACAGAACAAGAAAAAGCTGTTTCCTTGACTGCTGCTTTACGAGGTGATGCTGCGGATATCCTAAGATCGATTCCTAAGGGTCAAGAAAAATGTTACCAGACCTTGTTTACTCGACTAGACAAACGTTACGGAGATGCCCATCTACAACAAGTCTACAAGGCGCAACTAAGAAGTAGAGTTCAACGAGCAAGTGAAAATTTGCAAGAGTTTGAAGCAGATGTTGCTCGTATAGTGCGGTTGGCTTATCCGGAGGTACCAGACAACATTTTGGATGAAATTGCCGTAGATACCTTCGTCAATGGGTTAAAAGAAAGTGAATTACAGAAAGCTTTACGACTAGCGAGACCGAAAGTTCTAGATGAAGCGCTCGCTATTGCCTTAGAACATGAAACAGCTAGTCAAACTTCACGGAGCCATCGAGTAAAAACCATTGAAGAAGGCGACGAACTAAACGATGAACGTCTAGAAGAAATGGTACGAAAAATAGTTCATAACACGATGCCGAAGAGACGCGAGCCCAGATGTTGGAATTGTGGTGACGTAGGTCACATTCGCCGTAATTGCAAGAAAATGATACAACAGTCGGAAAACTAGAACGGGTCGACACTAAGGGGCAACTGCCGACCTCGAGAAACACAGCCCCCATAGTAACTGTGAACATTACGTCCTCCGGTGGAATTCATAGCTTGTACATCGAGGGTCGTATTAATAATAAATGTATATCGTTTTTGGTAGATACAGGTGCAACAAGAACCATAGCACGACCAGAAGTAGTACGAGACCATCTTAAATTATCGCCTGCAACAGTAAAGCTTAGAACAGCAACTGGTGAGATAATTAATACATATGGCGAGGCTAATATGTCAGTATCCATTGGCCAGACCACAGTGAAACATCGAGTATTAATTGCAGAGATCTCTGACGAGTTCATATTGGGGATGGATTTACTACGGAAAGTTGGAGCTGTATTGAATGTCAAAGATGGAGTTCTCGAGATCGGTGGTGAAGAGTTGCCGTTTCATGAAGAGAAAGAAGATGTTATCAGCTTAATAACTACTTGCGACGTAACAATACCCGGTAATAGTGAGAAAATTTTGATGACCAGACCTGATGGTTACTGCCGAGAGGGAAGTTTAAGGATGGTCGAAGAGGTGAACAATGCCGAGTTCCTAACGGCAAAAGCTTTGGTGAGAATTCGAGATGTCGTTCCTGTAAGAGTTATGAATTTAAAGGGAACTGATATTAAGCTAAGTAAAAGAACTTTGATCGGACAGTGTGTTCCCGTGGCTTCGATTTGTTCCATAAGTACTAATGAGAAAACGTCGAAATCTAAGTATCCAAAGGAGCTTGTTGAGACGATAATTAAAACGTGCCAAGATCTTGATGATGAACGAACTAAAAAAGTGAAGTCTATGTTAATAGAATTTCAAGATGTTTTTGCCATTGATAAGAAGGATAATGGTAAAACAAGCATAGTAAAGCACAAAATTAATACCGGAGACGCTCAGCCAATCAGACAACAACCTAGACGACTTCCATTTGCGAAAAGAGATGAAGCCGAAGACATCATCAAAGATATGAGCAAACAAGGGGTAATTGAACCATCAAACAGTCCATGGACATCACCAGTAGTGCTAGTAAAGAAAAAAGATGGTTCAACACGTTTTTGTATTGACTACCGACAGCTCAATTCGGTCACTAAAAAAGATAGTTATCCTTTGCCCAGAATAGACGATACTTTGGATACACTTTCTGGTTCTCGTTGGTTTTCCACACTCGATCTGAAAAGTGGATATTGGCAAGTAGACATGGAGCCAGCTGATCGTGAGAAAACCGCATTCTCGATAGGATCAGGGCTTTGGCAGTTCACAGTTATGCCCTTCGGTTTATGTAATGCTCCGGCCACATTTGAAAGATTAATGGAGGCAGTTTTAAGAGGTCTAACATGGAAAACATGCCTGGTTTATTTGGATGATGTAATTGTCGTTGGAAGATCCTTCGATGAACATGCCAATAATCTGACCGAAGTCTTTCAACGATTGCGGGCAGCAAATTTGAAGTTAAGTCCGAAGAAATGTCACTTGTTTCGACGAGAAGTGAAGTACTTGGGACATATTGTAGCAAGTAATGGAGTAACAGCTGATCCTGAAAAACTTGCAGCAATTAAGGATTGGCCAGTGCCAAGAGATAAACACGAAATTAGAAGTTTTCTTGGCCTTTGTACATATTACCGACGTTTTGTCAAAGGATTTGCCAACATCTCCAAGCCATTAACAAAGTTGACAGAAGAAGGCAAAGAATATACATGGAGCGAAGAGTGCCAGAGAGCCTTCGAACACTTACAAATGGCTCTGATCAGCGCACCAATTTTAAGCTACCCTAGACAGGCAGGAAAATTTGTGTTGGACACCGATGCCAGCAACAGTGCAATAGGAGCTGTTCTCTCCCAAATCCAAGATGGGCAGGAGAAAGTCATCGCATACTTTAGCAAAGTCTTGTCGAAACCAGAAAGAAACTATTGCGTTACCAGGAGAGAATTGCTAGGTGTAGTAAAGGCTTGCGAGCATTTCCATAAATACTTGTATGGCAGAAAGTTTCTTCTTCGCACGGATCACGCTGCTCTAAAATGGCTCCTACAATTCCGTAATCCAGAGGGCCAGATGGCAAGATGGTTAGAACGATTACAAGAATATGATTACGAGATCGAACACAGGGCTGGAAGAGTTCATTTAAATGCTGATGCGCTTTCGAGAAGGCCGTGCAGTGAACATTGTAATCACTCTCTTAAATTAGAAGAAAGACTTTGCCCTGTGAGACGAACCACCGTCATTAATGACCAATGGCAGCCACAACAGCTACAAGACGCTCAAGCAGATGATCCATGTATAAATAGAGTATTGGATTGGATGCGTCGAAGTGAAAGGCCTTCTTGGCAAGACATTAGTGCATGTAGTCCTGAAGTCAAGTGTTACTGGAGCCAATGGAATTGCCTAGTGCTAAAAGATGATCTTCTTTATAGAACCTTTGAGAACGATGATGGTACAGAGTTTAAGCTTCAGTTGATTGTACCTAAAAGTAAAGTGTCAGAAGTATTGCGTCAGTTACATGACGGTGCATCAGGTGGACACTTTGGTATTACGAAAACTCTGCAAAAGGTTCGAGAACGGTTCTATTGGGTGAACTGTAAAGATGATGTACGAAGATGGTGCCGGAAATGTGAACTGTGTGCAACCAGTAATGGTCCAGTTGGTAAAAAGAGGGCACCCATGAAACAGTACAATGTTGGTAGTCCTATGGAAAGAGTAGCAATCGACATTGCAGGTCCACTTCCAGAGACAAATGATGGAAATAAATATATCCTGGTAGCCATGGATTATTTTACGAAATGGACTGAGGCCTATGCGCTACCAAATCAAGAAGCTGCTACCGTTGCAGAGGTATTGGTTAAAGAATTCTTTAGCCGATTTGGTGTTCCCTTGGAGATCCACTCCGACCAAGGGCGAAACTTCGAGTCAAACCTTTTCCAAAACGTTTGTAAATTGATTGGTGTCAATAAGACCAGAACGACACCACTGCATCCTCAATCAGATGGAATGGTCGAGAGAATGAACCGAACGATGGGTAAACACCTGTCCAAAGTTGTATCAGAACATCAAAGAGATTGGGACCAGCACATTCATTTATTCCTAATGGCCTACCGCTCGGCCGTGAATGAAACTACCGGCCAGACTCCAACCTGCCTGATGTTAGGTCGTGAAGTTCGTTTGCCCTGCGACCTAGAGTTTGGCTGCAGACCTTCCGAAGAACATGTTGCAAGCGAAGATTATGTCGACCGCCTAAAGTTAAGAATGAACAACATTCATAAACTTGCCCGACAACACATCCAGTTAGCCAGTGACAGAATGAAAGATCAATACGATTCTCGATGCAAGAATGAAAGCTATGAAGTAGGTGATCTTGTTTGGCTTTATAATCCCCAACGTCGTCGTGGCTTGTCTCCTAAACTGCAAAGACAATGGGAGGGTCCATATGAAATTAAAAAGAGAATAAATGACGTAATATACCGAATTAAGAAGTTGCCGAAAGGTAAACCAAAAGTAGTTCACATAAATCGTCTTGCACCTTATGCTGGCTCAAATGAAACCGAAGAAGTCCGAACCCTTCAACATGAGGTCAAAGATGATCGGCGACCAAGCTTTAATGAGTTTATGTCAAATTACGCAGAGAGAAAGAGTGCTAGATTCGGCGTGACGACAGAAGTTCAGCAGGATCTTTTTAGTGTTCCGCATAACGTCTCTCTAGCCCACTGTGTTGCCCAAGATCTTGAGATGACTAAAGGAATCTCATCCGTATTTTATAAGAAATTTGGTCGCTTGGACGAGTTAAAAAACCAGCAGCCTAAAGTTGGAAGAGTGCTGAGACTAGAAGATGGTTCTCGATCTTTGCTGTATATGGTGACCAGGAAGTCGTATACAGACAGGGCAACCTACGAGGATATATGGTGTGCTCTAACTAATTTGAAGAAAATCGTCTGCAATTACGACATTAAGAACTTGGCTTTACCCAAGTTAGGCCATGCACTAGATAATCTGGATTGGAAGATTGTCAGAAGCATGATTGAAGTGATCTTCCGAGAAACCGGTGTAAGAATTACTGTGTGTTGCATTAATCCGAAGAGATCGTGTCCTTCAAAGACAGTAGACTGTTATTTCTTTCTGAGGGGTTTATGCGGAGCTGGAGAGTCCTGTAGATTCCGCCATCCTGGGCCTATGGATAGAGTTCCTGACCGGGACGCTCAGATCTAAGAGGGGAGCAGTGTTACGAACGCGGCTCGCCTAACGGTCGCATCTCGAAGCACCCAGAAGTTTCCGCGATATATCAAAGTGCTGTAAAATTCCACCCGTCGAATAACGAATTAGAGGTGGGACTAGTCCCGAATATTCTCGAACATAATACTTTGGTATATATATGTAACGGAATTAGGAGTTAAGTTTAGTTGATAAGAGAATACCGAACTGTAAAGTTATAAATAAATATATTTATATAAATTCGAACCGCTCGTTTTATTTAAAACCGGTACAATACTTTAGACCTTGTAAGAAAATTGCATAATGCTGCATTCTTGTAGCACTTAAAGCTGGTAGACTTTTATCTGGTGCAAAAATCTGAACTAAAGGTTTATGATCAGTGTATAAAATAAAATTTCTAGCATATAGGTAATTGAAGAACTTTTTCACACCAAAAATAATGCTGTATGCCTCTTTATCTATTTGAGAGTACTTTTGCTGTGTAAGGGTTAACATTTGAGAAGCAAATTGTATCGGTCTTTCTGTACCATCTGGAAAAATATGGGACAGTACTGCACCAACACCATAAGGGGATGCATCAGTTGCAAGGACTAATGGCAAATTTGGGTCGTAGTGACACAAAACATTTTTAGAAGAAATAAGCCTTTTGGCTTTATCAAATGCCATTTGACAATCTCGGGACCATTCAAATTCAACATGATTTTTAAGTAGATTTGTTAAAGGTTTTAATATTGTAGAGGTATGTTGTAAAAAACGTCTGTAATAATTAACTAACCCACAAAAACTTCGGACTTGAGTTTTATTTTCTGGTATTGGAGCATTTACAATTGCATCTACTTTATCTAAGCCACTAGTAATACCAAATTTATTTATTTTGTATCCGCAGTATTCAATTTCGTCTTTTAAAAATTCACTTTTGTCTAAATTTATACGTAAATTATGTTCAGATAATTTTTGTAACACTTGTTCAAGTCTTTGTAAATGTATATCAGTATTTGGGGCAGTAACATTTTTTGATTTTAAACAAACTTTTTGAATGTGTCCGACTTTTTTACAAAAATTACAAGTTAAATGTTTTTTTGAACAAGAATTTGCTAAATGTGAATCTGGATCTGAATGTGGATCTCCACATCTATAACATACATTACTATTTGTGTTTGAAGAATTTGCAGCAGAGTTATTCTGAAATTGCATCCTATTATTATTTGCACTCCTTGCTTTTGCATTTAATATATTGACACTAGAATTATTATAATTTTGATTATGAAAAAATTGGTTACTGTCCTTTTCTGATGCCCCCATGCTTGTGGCAATCTCAACGGCTCTATCTAGGTCCAGTCCTTTTGATTCTAGAAGTCTAGATTGTATTCTTTTCGATCGTAGGCCAAAAACAAATTGGTTTCTTATAGCACTTTTAAGATATGTAGAGAAATTGCAGTTAATTGACAACTTTTGTAGTGAATGAAGGTATTCTTGTATTGTTTCTCCTTCGGCTTGCCTTTTTGATTGGAATCTGAAGATTTCTGCAATTTCCAGGGGTGCAGGGTTGTAAAAATTATCCATTAAATTGACAATGTCGTCGTATGACTTGTCTTCCGGAACTTCTGGGGCTAACTTGTCGCATAGGGTGTCGTAGGCCTCAGAACCCACGTAGTGTAGTAGATAAGGTAATCTCATTTCGTCTGGAATTTTAAATACCTTGTAAGCACCTTCCAGCCTTTTTACCCACCTGGACCATTTGGTGGCAGACTGGTTGAAAGATTCAACGGAAAATTGAAACGTAGATACTTGGGACATAATTGGGGATGTAGTATAATAATAATGTAAATAACTGTACTTGAAGTTGAAGTAGCAATGGTAGTTGCCGTAATAATCTCTGTAGTAGTTGTTATTACCATCATATGTATCCCATCCTCGTCGCCAATTGTTGTGTATTTGGTATTTCTTACTTAAATAAGGTAATAATTAATAATACAACGTGGTTTTATATCATTACCCTTTATTGCCTAATAACCATCGAGCAAAAAGATAAAAGAGGGAATGTAAAGGTAGTGGGGACAAAAATATTGTTAGACAGGAAGTGCTATCTTGAGAGGCCACTTTAAACAAGGAAAGATAGTCTCTTTCCTTGTTTAAGAAGTCAAATTTAGTTTGGTTATGTTATTGTTTGTCCCCAATGACGTATAATATATAGACTACGCAGTCCCCTATTCTCGCTATAGAATCGAGTGTCCGAAAGATCTCGGCTCAAGGTTGAAGGTATGTTTATCAGAACAGCGGCGTGCTCATTTATATGTTAATGACAATAATTATTTTTTTAATTAAAATTAAATATTTATGATTTCTTTTTGTTCCCGTTTATAAGAGAAATAATTATTTTGATAAAATAGTATGGCATTGTACTAAAATGGTAAGTAAATAACTCTCAACAATTTAAAATAAAATTTGCTTGTCACACAAAATGAAGAAAATGTTTTCATACGGCTATGATGTTTTCAAACACAAGATCAACTTCGTGATGCTTCGTAAGAAATCATGAACTTCGTGCATCTTCGTATCAAAACAATAAACAATAACAAAGGTATTTATGTTTTGGACACTTTTTAAAGCGTTCACAGAGTCTATATATTATACGTCATTGTTTGTCCCAACTGTCACATGAAATTTTATTTATATTGAAGTTTTTTACCAATTGTGTCACTTTTTAAACTATTATCGTTAATATTTAATTAAAACTTTCTTTTCTGAAAAATATTTTACAGCTATTGTTAACAAGTGTTGGAAAATTTAAATTTAGCGCCTTTGCATTTCCGGATATGTCCGCCATCAGAGGCCACTTTTTTGGTCTCCTTTTCATAACGATTAGATTCCCTCTTTTATCTTTTTGCTCGATGCTAATAACTAACTAACTTCATTCCCTTGTGTCAGTGAGTGAGCGGTGTTGTCTACCTGTGTTGCCAAGTATATAACAATAAACAATTACATAACCTCACAAATCATATGTCTGTGTTATGTGATTCCTTCTAAAACATGGCGCGCGTGCTGAAAAACTTCAAAGGTGGCATCTGAGAGTGGACATTCTGATTGTTTATTATTCTGTACTATGACGTGCTATGACTAAGAAGATAAGATATTGCGCATAAGTCGTGACGTCATTGGAGAGTTGCACTTTCGAAATGTCAGTTTTTTGTATGTATCAATAAATAATCTTTAATAAATAGTTTGGAGATATCCTTATGTGTACGATTATTATAATTATTTAACCTCTTAACTTATTTTCGTCTAGTAATTTCATCACAGAATACATACAAATCCCATTTAACTTTAACAAGAATTCAAATTCTACTCTCCAATGACGACATGCGCGAACACGACCAATTTTGTGCTACGGGAAGATCCTATCCTGTTAGTCATAGTATCATGCATGATACTATAATAAAACAAGATAAGTCAACGCGCATGTTTTTGTGACGTAAGCCCGAGACAACTTTAATGACAGCAAGTTAAACTTTAACAGCAGAGCAAATGTTTCTATGGATAATAATAAATGTTTCTATAAATAATAATATATAGTAATGCCCATTTTAATAGAACTTAATGTAATAATGAAGTAATATATGTTTTTGATAGGTCTTTAAAAAAAGTTACTTTGGATGTATGTAGTATGTAGTGAACTGGAACATATTTTTCGTAGTTATAATGGCGACACATTAAAAATAACAAAAAATTATTTAAAAAACTTAATAGAATCTGAAAATATGTAAATGTTAGCATAGATGTAAAATTACTTTTTTTAGATGTAAAATGTATTTTAAAATACGAATTCTAAATCAAAATATTAAAAAAACACAGAAGTTAAAACACTTCACAAGTGTGTATTTAGGTATAAAACAAACAAGTTAAAACTTTTTAAAAAAGTGTCGTCACATTTAAAGTTCTGGCAGAACGTTTTCGATCACTACGGATCATCTTCAGTGCCTAGTATTTGTTGCTAACTATATAAATATGGTGTCTATAAGACTTCCATGTTTGAGTTGGTAAAGTGTCACATTTTACATTAGATAATGTTGATACTGTAGGTCGATGACAATGGATGTATTTAAAATTTAAAATTTTACTTTAGGGACTACATGTCTCCTAAGCTCGAGTACTTGCACGTTGTCAGTTGAAGCGACGACACCAGAGATATGTAAGAGAGGGGATATGACATACCGTGAAATAGATGGGATCGGTTCGGCCATATTGGTGTAGACAAGACAGATTGTTGTTTATGTCAGTACTTCTGTGCATAGAAATTTAATTTTAAAAGTATTTTGAACTTAATTTTGTACGGTTTTACGTTTATTTTAAAGTGAAACCATTATGGCTTCGTGTGCTTTTGTTTTATGTCTAGAGACCAGTTGAAATAATAAGAAAAACTCCACTGGAATATCTTTTCATCGGTTAGTATGAAATTGTAAACAGTGTACAGGGCGGTATTACTTCCGTTTTTAGTGATGCTGCGTGTAAAACGAACAGGTAATCTTTTTAATTTGGTTTATGTGGTTGTAGATTTTCTAAAGATGTTGAAAAGAGAAATGCCTGGATACAGTTTGTAAATAGTGTGGGAACTGGGAACCATCAAAACATAGCAAATTGTGTTCCAAACATTTTGCGGAGGACTGTCATTAGGACCTCATTAGCTTTTGTCCGTTTGCGTGAGAATGCAATCCCTACAATTGGTGAATCTCAGGTAACAATAATAATAAATATTTTCAAATGAAGTAGGTTATTAAAATAATGTAGATAATATTCTGAATTACACCTGGATATTACACAGTACTTTGTATACAACTTCAATTGTACATTTCACAGGCTTTCATTTGCAAATAAATAAGTTTGTATAAGTGTGAACAAAGATATTTCAACTAGAAGGTTCTTGATATTTTGTATAAAGTACTAGTTAATAATTAAACACATTTTTGTTTTGACCATTCTTTAAATATGTACCATTTGACATTTTTTATTGATGTAACAACAGCAGTCCTTTGCGTTTCAAAATATGATTTATGCTTTTTTTTATATAAAGCTACTTACTTTGTGTACAAAATTAAGGTTTATATATATGTTATGATATTTTAGGTTTATGAAGTTTCAGAACTTTTTATGAATAACATTTTTATAAAACTAATATTAAATATGTTTTCAAATGCAGCCAACTTAAGATTCAGACCATTTACATACTTGTATATTAATTAATACTAGATATATCTTAAACTACTAATTAATTAAATTAAGAAGGCTCCTATGTTCTAAACCTATAATATATATATATATACATATATATATATATATATATATATATATATATAATATATAATATATATATATATATATATATATATATATATATATATATATATATATGTGTATATATATATATATGTATATATATATATATATATATATATATATATATATATATATATATATATATATATATATATATATATATATATATATATTTACGGCATAAAGTGGAGTCCGCCCATGTTAAAATTCAGGTTTAAGTGAGCTCCGTGGTCAAGTGGACACCGATATACGGAGCTCACTTGACCATTCCCTAATATTGGTTCTGTCGATTCGTTAACATACAGAGGTTCATAATTTTTAAAAAAATTTTGGAGCCCATAAATACCCCTGTATAATAAATGTATATCGTGTAGTTCACGTGTATATATTATAGGGGTCGTTCAGGTCTTTTTCACTGTATATTTGAACAATTAGTTTATCGGTTTAAGTAAGCTCTGAGAGTTTGGCAACCGTGCGATTATAGCGTATATTTTCAAAGTTTACCCTGAACGGTTTATATGAGCTCCTTATTTTTATCTACTTTTTGTTGGCCGTGTAATGCCATACGCATTACACTCTGTAATCAAGGATATCTTATTACCGGGTATTACTACGTGCTAATAGGTACAAGGTACAGGTTATTTAAAAAACAGGTATATAGATACAAAAGGAATTGGGCTTATTATTTAATGGAATGGTCACTTGCATAGAAAATTTTATTTTCTCTGCATTTTTAAAAATGTTATTTTTTTACTTAATATAGTTTTATTAGTTCAATGTGGAAGTCTATGTTTTTTTAATTGTAGAAGTTTCGTACTATTTATATTTTTTTTACGTGACTTTGTCTTTGTACTTTTTATAGAAGCATCCCAATAATAAAAACTGTTTTTATTTCATCCAATGTTCTGCGATATCTCGTATAAAGTTTTTTTTTTATTTTAGTTTTTGTCTTATTTGTACTACATAATATGATATCTTGATAGAAGGTTATCTCAAAATAAATATGGTTAAGTGATATAGATATATATAATAGATATTTTTGTGTTAAAATGTGTAGTAGTGTGCACAAAAAGAAATAATGGTTAATTTGTAGGGCGAAAGAATGTTCGCCTCATTTTTAGCTGACAAATATTATTTCTGACCTCAATTTACCTTTTAGTTTTAAACAATGATCTGTGAATAATCACGTGCAATACAAGCTACTTTCAAGGAATTTATAGATAGTCTACAGTTCAACGATTTCATGACATTATTGGAGGTTTAGTTTTGTGAAAGCGTTTGTGTTAGGGAAATTGAAGGAGCACATATGAGTTTTTCAGGCGTTTTGGCTGAAAATTGATTCATAGTTTATTTTTATTGTGCAATAATAGGTGTATCGTCTGTATATTAGAAGTCCTAGTATCTATAGGTATGGGTTAATCGTTTGTTTATACAATGTAAGTGTCTTTATGCTATCCCAAGCGAGACCGTTCTTCATCTGCTATTCTTGCCATCGAGTGATACGAAAAATATTCTATTGTGTAGGCATACACAGATAATTTTATCGTTTGTTATCTACGGGGATATCATATATTTTTGGAGAAATATTCTGTAATTTAAGGTGTCGTAAGCGGAATTTATATTGAAAAATACCACCCCTGATACCCGATATTTTTCGTACCCGTCTTTGCTGTCTTGAGTAAGATTTAGTATTTGTAAAGTACGCGATCTTTCCTATCTATAGCCACTTTCGTCTTATAATTTGAGTTTTTTTTCTAATATCGGTGAAATCATATCATCGTCTCTTGTGCAAAAGTATTTTAAATAGCTGACAAAACAAAGATATTGGCCAATAGTTTTTGTGGTCGTTGGAGTTTTTGCCAGGTTTAAGCAAGGCAACAACTTTGGCTCGTCTCTAGACTTTGCGTATCTGCATAATTTGAATACAGTTGCTCATCATCCGGATAAGCCATTGTAGTGTTTTGGTCCAGATTTCGTAATTAACTGTGTGTTCAGATCCTCAATGCCGGTAGTTGTATTATTTTTCATTTAATATGTAGATGGTGGATCCAATCAAGCTGACTGTTTTTGTCCTTTCCTATTTTAAGTTTTTCTTTGCTTCTTTTACGACAGAGATAGCAGATCTATATCCATAATAAGGTTTTCAGCGATCAGCTTAACACCAAATATCCTAGGTTAGGCCCTATATGTGTTTCCTGCACTAGAAATACGCCAGATTCATGTTTAGCGCATATGTCTGATAAGTTTAAGTAAAGTAAAGTTTCTTTATCTCTAGATATACCCTTAACATATATAGGCATATGTTATTAGAATAGTTGGTAGTAAAAAGAACAAATTTGACAAAATAAATAAGTTTGTGATATCGGTTACAACTCATACATGTACAGATAGATAATAAGTAAGTATAGATATTAAGAAAATAAACAGCTTAAATAAGTGTAAAAAATTCCAACTACATACACCGGTGCCATTGTTTAAGTGATGGGTTTATCACAGATATCAAAGGTTACATTTTAATTCAAGGTTCTATTTACATATTTTCAACATGAAAAGACATGTTTATGCTTTTATTTTTTTTTAAATCTATTATTTTCTCTTTCTTGCAGCTATTTTAATGTTCTTTATTAATTGTCTTGTTTCTGCAGTAGGAATATATATGTACCATGATAGGTTGTTATTTTATTTAATGTAATTACTCTTTGCTTTTGCCAATTGCTTTCTTACTTCCTCAGCGATTGGTCTTTTTTTCTCATCAATAACCTCATCCTCTCTCGATATAGCTATTCTAAGATATTTAGATTTCACTATACGCTCATATCATTTGGTTTTTATCTCAAATTTGGACCTATGATGAAATTTTTATATCTTAAATCTAATGCTTTCATATTAAACTGGAATTAAATACTTAAATACTAGCCAAATTGACATTAATTTTATAGTTTCCATTTTATTAGTACTGATGGTACATGATTAGCATCTGTTGGTACTATATATCAATTTCAACACGTGGAAGTAAGAGCAATCTCCTGTTAGTAATTCCAGTGTCAATTATGACAAAACCCTTCATTGGATATTATAGGGTATCCAATATTTCAATCAACGGTATTTCAGAGTGATTTTTTTAAAATTTTTATATATATTTGCAAAATGGAGAAGGAAGTTCAGTACAGAGCCGGTTAAACAGCTAATCTGTCAATTTAGAAGTAAGAACAAGTACCAACTTGCTAAAAAGCACACCCATACACAAAAGGGATGATAAAATGTACTGCACAAACTGTAGTGGTATGAGTTACATATAAGCTATATATTAATAATTAGGATATACAGTATTTTTTCTAATACACCTGGAACGATTGAGTAAATAGGTGAACTATCAAACAGGAGACTATTTGTAGAATTAGAAAAACTTAAAAAATCGTTGATCAAATATTCTCTATTAGGCAGTTAATGAGAAATGTTGGGAATACAGAAAAAACATTAAACCAGTTATTTATAGATTTTAAACAAACACGTGATATAATTATAAGAATAAAACTATGAAATACCATGGCAGAACAAGGCTTACCTAAGAAATTAATTAATTTAACAAGGGTGAAGGACGAAAACTGGACAAAGTGCTTTAAAAAAGGCGAACGAATTAGCGTAACAGCTGTTTTAAAAACTAAACAATATGAGACGAATTGGAAATATTATATTACACAAACTAAAACGCTTGGATACAAAAAATATCAGGAAATTATGATACGACAGAAAAGACTAATGACTTTACAGCTAATTGCTACATAAATAGCAATGTAATGCAAATAGATGATTTTGTATATAAGATTAATAATATATTATAAATTATACCTATATAGATACAAATAGTAAAATAAAACTACAACTATTATACAATATAGTAAATACTTATTTAGATAAACGTAAAATGTTCCACTGAACGTTAACGATAAATGTTTCAAATAAAGGTTAAAACATGCTTTTCAATTCGCAGTAAAAGACTTCTAGACTAGTAACAGCCTAGTAGAGTTCAACACACAAGATAAATTCGTAACAAATTTGATATATCAGTACACGGTACCCGATACAGCAGCAAATTAATTTTAACAACAAATATGTAGGTTGTACTTTACCCCATTGGAATCATAGCATCCGCTATGGAAATGTTATGGAAGAACTAGGCACACCTAAGGAAATTAACTGCCAACTTACTTTTAAATGTACAGTAGCTTCAAACAAGAAGATGCCATGTCTCCAATCGTGTTTACCATTGTTTTGGAGAGCATCGCCCGGAAATTTTAATACCGAAAATCTCACAGTTTAATATCAAGGTCCTCACATTATACGGACTTGCGACGATGAGTTTAATATAGTAGGGAGTATAATCATTATTAACAAAAAACATTAATACATTCAATAGAAAAAAGCGCAAAAAAGGGTCTTCCAAATCAACGATGATAAAAAATATATGGCATCATAAGAGAACTACAAAACAGAATAGGACATAATATTTCATTAGACAAGTACAACTTTGAAATGGTTCATCGGTCTAAATATTTGGTATTTAAGAGCACTTTGAACAAAAACACTACAGAATAGGATAACAACAGAACACAAGCTACGGGAGTTCCTTCATTTTAAGCAAAAAAATTAAATCCAAAATACATCCCGCAATACCAAAAATAAGAATCTACGTATGTAAGTGAAACACGGGCAATAAAAAACAAAATAAGAGCCGATTGAGCGTCGCAGAAAGAAGAATTCTTAGAGAAATATATGAATCTGTTATAAATAAGATTACAAACATTAACTTTGGCGTTGAGATTTAGTTTCTTGTACGACGTTGCAATCTGTATCTTTGACCTTAGCATTAGTTCCCGGTCGTAAAACACTTCTGGGGGATTTTCTAGCAATCCTGATCTAATTAATACCTGAGTTTTACTTGCATTGTTTTATACATTCTGATTTTAGTAGTTCATATTAGACTTCTGGATTTAAAAGTGTTATGAGAGTTATATATGAGTTATATTAGTTTGCTACCTGAATTTTTCCTTTTATCTCTTATTTGACAACGATATCGCGATATCTAAAACACTCCTATCTTTCAAAATTATACGTTACTCCTGTTACGTTACGTTACTCTTGTTACGTTATATCGTGTCTTTTGTCTGTTAATGAATATTTAGTTGGTTTTCTCGTTACTGACTATTATACAGTTTTTTTGCTGCTAATAGCATTATTGTATAGTATACTAATATTTAATGTATATATTAAATCTGGATAGTGGATAGATATTCTTTACTTTCTCGGAGAAATTATATTCTAACTCACAAAAATCCTATTAAATTGCCAAAACCGCCCTTGCATGTTCTATTTACTTATGAGAGGCAGCAGCAATATCAGTACCATTATAATGCGTATAGTCCTGGACTGGCTAATCGTTGGATAATAGAAGCATGCATGTAGCAGTTTTCATGGTTTGATGCCTGCTTGCTGAAATCGGGGAGCAGATATATCAGAACCAAGGTAATGACTATAGTAATTGTTGCTTTACCGGCAGAATATTAAATACCAGAAGGTATAACGCTAGCAGTCTCACTGCAGCCTCGATGGAGAAGGCAAAGTGAGACAAGTTTATTATTATTAACCAACATTATATTTTCTAGTAAAATCATCATGATTTTACAGCAAGACAAATTTTCCAATGTTGGTAATCAAAACATCATGTAAGAACTACCAGGTTCCCTATGTTGGTATCCAACAAAATCCTTGTAATAACGATAAAGGAAACAAAACTCCAGAGATATAAAATAAATAAACCAGATATCTAATAAAATACAGATTCTTGATTCCAATAGTTAAAAAATTAACCAACAGCCTACCCAAACAGATATAACGTCCATTTAACATGTAATCCGTTAACGGTCCAAGGTACAAAGCAGCTCCTAGCATAATGCTGATGATATAGATTTGATAAGAAACTAAAACATAGACGAAGTGAAAACCAAATACAAGCAAATACACAGAAAAGACCAATTAAATAAACCTAGATAAAACAACTAGATAAAAAGTCAACAACTACAATTTCAAAAGTATAGAAGACTTTAAATATATTGGATCAATAACCACAGTTAATAATACCGCCACTGGAGGAATAAAGAGCATAATATAAACTTTAGACCTATTTTAAGACCAAAGAAGACTTAAAACTTCAGCGGCATTTTGACTGACTGTACAACTTTTTTCCAATTTGTTCGGTCTTCCATCAACATAGGGTCAAATAGAATGTTCATTTTGCGGAGATCTGCTTGGATGTTATCTCTCCATCGCATTCTGGGACGTCAGAGTAGTCTTTTGCCTGTGGGAATCTCCTCCCACACCAATTTTACAAGTCTTTCGTTATGCAATCTGTGCACGTGCCCTGCCAATCTTAGTCGCTATGATTTAATTTCTTGGAATCATGAATATGTTGCTTGTGTGAGTCCATTTCAAATAGGTAAAGAAATAATAAATAAGTCTTACTCACAATCAATTTAGTTTAACTATCTGACGACCGGTTTCGCTTTCTACAATATGCAAAGCATCCTCAGGTCTCGATACAAAGTTAAACAAATGCTGAAATAATAAATAAATTTTTATAACAATTTGTGGGCCTTACCTTGTCTGTTTAAACCTTTTAAAAATTTTATACCTTTTATTCAACTTACTCATTTAAATAAAACCACAGACATGTAATATTGGCATAATTATTGTAATTTACAACATCTATTTTGTTTATCGTTATTGGACAACACCCTAATATGGGTTTTTATTATTTCAGCATTTGTTTAACTTTGTATCGAGACCTGAGGATGATTTGCATATTGTAGAAAGCGAAACCGGTCGTCAGATAGTTAAATTAAATTGATTGTGAGTAAGTCTTATTTATTATTTCTTTACCTATTTTAATTTCTTGGACTATATTGGCGTCGCTGTAGAGAGCTTTTAATTCGATATTAGTTCTGATCTTATACTGGTTTGTGGTGATGTCAAGTATTTTTCGTTCAAAGCGTCTGAGCTTTTCTTCGTTTGCTTTGGTCATGGTCCACGTTTCGCATTCGTATGTTAATACAGGTCTGACGATAGATTTATAGATTTGATCTTTGATTTTCTTATGAGATTTTTTGATTTTATGAGCTTATCCAGTGCAAATAGACAGCAGTTTGCAGATTGGATTCTGTCTTTTATTTCTTCAGTAATATCGTTGTCAGCTGTGATTACGGCCCCCAGATACTTAAAACGTTGTACTCTTTCAAAATTGAATTTGTTGACCGTCACATTTTGTCCTATTCTGTCTCTTCATGTCGTTCTATTTATACACATATATTATATATTTCGTCTTATCTTCATTAATCTTCAGCCCTACTTCACTTGTTGCTCCTTCCACCTTGTTGAAAATGTCTTTCGTGGATAGGATGGAGTCTCCAACGAGATCTATGTCATCTGTATATGCGAGTAACAGCTTGGGACTTTGAACCGATAGCAATTCTCTTTTTATTTCGGCCGACCTCATGGCTTTCTCTAATACAAGGTTAAAAAGTAGTGGAGGTAACACATCACCCTGTTTAAGTTCACTGTTGATTTCAAAGCTCCCAGACAGTTTATTATTTACACGTACGCGTACTTTAGATATTTCAGAAGTTCTGCTGGTATCTAGTCCGTACCCGGCGCTTTGTGATTTTTCAGCTTATTTAAGGCCTTTTGGGTTTTTTGACGGGCATGTCCGCTGTGATATAGATCTCTTATATATGCTGTTCTTCCTGTATGATATTTAGAAGATCCCTAAAATACTTTTTCCATTCTTCAGTTACTTCTTTACCGTCGATTTTCATACGGCCTTGGTTCTATGTCTTCTTTTCTCATGAAATTGTTTTATAGAATTCTCTGGAGCCTGGTTTGGGCTGGTCTCTCTCCATAGCTTCATATTTTTGTTGTTCATAGTTTCTTTTCTTTGTGCATATTATTTTTTCTTGGTTCTTTTCGGCAGTCGTCATATTCCTTTTTACTTTGGTCTGTTTGCAGTTGTATCTAAGTCTTCCTTACTGTTTGTCTCTTTCCAGCTGTTTCCGACATTCCTCGTCATATCATGTTTTTGCCCTCTTCTGCCTACTCCTTCCAAATATCTTGTCCGCTGTCTGGGTTATTATTTCGGCAGTCGCTTTCCATAGCTGTTCTATATCATTGTATTCTCTTTCAGAGTTCAAGGTTTGTTCAAGATGTTCTCTATAGTTTTGTTGTTTCTCGAGATTAAGTATTTCGTCCATGTTCCATTGTGGGTTTATTGTTGTTTTATTGTATTTGTGGCTAGATATTCTGGATTTGACTTTTGCTCTGATTAAGTAATGATAATGATCTGTGTCTCCGTCTATTCCTCTCAGGCTTCTTACGTCTATAATATTGTTACCAGGTTTGCTTATGAATGTCTTTATGCGGAAACATGGTTGACTTTATTAGCATAATATTAGCTGCTGCAGTTTCTGTGATTCTTAAGCCATTGTCCTTGGATACATTGTGTAGGCTGTGTTTACCTATTGTGGTATATAGGCTAGGCTCTTTGCCTATTTAGCATTAAAGTCCCCGCAGAGTATGCGCATATCATGTTTGGGCATCGTATCTATCTCTCTTTCTAAGGCATCGTAGAAGTCATCCTTTATATCTTCATCCTTCTCCTCCGTTGGTGCATGCGCTGAGATAATCGAAATGTTGTATCGTTCTCCCTTTATTCGTATGTAGCATATTCATTCATTTATAGGTTTAAAATTTAGTCTGTTCTGTACTAGATTGTCTCTAATCTCAATCCAAATTCATGTCTTCCGTTTTTGTTACCGCTGAAGAAGATGGTGGATTTACTTATTTTTATATTTCCATCGTCTGGCCATCTTATTTCTTGGACGGCTGTTATATCCATTCCTATGTTTTCCAGTTGTTTCAAAATATGTATAGCAGCTCCAGATCTGTACCAACTCTGGGCATTCCAAGTTCCAATATTTATAGTCCTTTTACATTGCATTTGTCGGTTTTTGTGTTTATGTGTCCGGTTCCGAGGCAAAGTTGCAGTTTTCATAACTAGTTTCTTTTTCCGACGATGGGTAGTTAACATCGCAGTTGCAGTTAGTAATTTTAAGGGGTAAACAAGTTTCACAAACTGGGTTCAATTACTTTGCAATTTTTTAATTTTTTGTGATAAACTGAAGTGATTGATTGTTGTTTTGAAAAGGTAAGTTATTTTTTTTATTTTTGTATTCTTATCATTATACAAATGTACCTGATATTGTAATATTTACAACATTTTTCATAATATATTCTGAAATGCGCTTTCTTTTAGTGATAACGAACAGGAGTTTTAATAACTTCTTGTTATTAATTATGTAGGTATTTAGATTTTTCAAATCAATATAAGGTTGAATGTTCGAATAAATGAACTTTGATGGTACACAAGGCAAATATCGAACACAGTATTTAATTAAATCTTGCCCAAGTACTTTCGATCACAAGATCATCCTCAGGGGCATTTCGTCAATTGTGGCCTATCCAGCAATAATGGAATGTCATACATGTAAACTGGGACATAACAAATACACTAAAGACAAACAAACACTTTAAAATTTAAATTGGAGAAGCTACATTTTTATATTATAGAAGCCGGAGACAGGCTGGGAGCCATTCTGTCTCCGGCTTCTATAATATAAAAATGTAGCTTCTCCAATTTAAATTTTAAAGTGTTTGTTTGTCTTTAGTGTATTTGTTATGTCCCAGTTTACATGTATGACATTCCATTATTGCTGGATAGGCCACAATTGACGAAATGCCCCTGAGGATGATCTTGTGATCGAAAGTACTTGGGCAAGATTTAATTAAATACTGTGTTCGATATTTGCCTTGTGTACCATCAAAGTTCATTTAGATTTTTACCTTGTTCTTACTATAGTGCAAAAGCACAAATGTAGTCATAGTCTACTATATTTCTTCCATAGGGGTCATAGTTTTTAACTGTGTGATAGTTTCTTTTATTGTTTCAACTGTTATAAACATTGTTAAAATACTAACAGACTTTTTGTTAGTTTTGATTCTCACCGTATAGTAGGCCAAGATATGGGTTACAAAAACCCAGACACTATCGAACAATTAGACGGTTGTAAATACATTGTTTTAAACAAAAGACCTTTTATTCATACATTGTATTTTAACAAAGAGTGAGTGTGAGTGAGTCTTGTCCATAGAAAAAAGAGTGGCTTTCTTCAAAAGTGCAGATCGCAGGGTAATTATCGCCCACAAGTAGCGTCCACTTGGCAAAATAAATTCTATAAAACCCCATTTTTTTAAGGAGAGCTGTTCCACTTGCCAAACCACACAGACCTGTGTTCGAGTTCTAATGTCTTTAGTTACGTGCTAGTGTTTTGCTGCATCCATCCTACATGGTAAAGTACAATACAACATATTTATTTTGTTGTATGCATAGTCTATACATCAAGTACTTTTACTTGCTATTGAATTTTTTCATATTGTGTCGCGATTTGAACCTTTTAATTGAACTTTATTTTACTTTCGTTTAAAAATTATAAACTTTTTTTTATAGTTTGAACTTTATACCGTTGTGTATTATACAAGTATTCTATTTCTTTTTATCGTAGTGAGTCATTATTCAGACAAAATATTTAAGTCTTATGGTAACTTGATTCTGTAATAAAATTCATGGCAGACGACAAGCGGTTTCATAATCACTAAACATATATATATTTCTTAATGGGTTCATATGTTTTACAGTTATGGTATTATGTTCGGTCTTATTGTTTTATATACTTTGTCGCTTGTATAAGCTATCATTATCTTGCCTTTCTGTATTTTTTGTTTTCAAGCTTATTTTAATTATATAGACGTTAATCATTTAAAAGTAAATGAATATTTTTTTGTCACTTGGTTTAAATATAGTTCTTATTGCTTATTTATTTTTATTCGTAATACCCAAGTCGAAAGGAAGAAACCAGCGAGACGAATTTTAGATTAAACATAAATTATACATGTCTCGTTTCTGATGGCCACCTATATTACATATATGTATATGTACAGAAAGCAACACTTATTTCAGTTCGTACGATTTGCAGTAATTTTTTTATTGTTATTTCGGGAATTTCACGTTAATATTCTGTTTCTGTTGTTCCGCTTATTTATTTGAGATATGTTACTTCTATTTCTTTTTCACAATAAGCAATTCTGCTTGTTCATTGGCGGATTAATACCTTTATGGAAGGCTGTCACTTCATCTTTTGCGCGGTCGTCCGATACTTCTTTTGCCGATTGGTGACTTATCTCTTGCTATTTTGACGACACGAGTCTCCTCCATTTTGCTTATATAGTTATTCCATTTTTTACTTCTATTTTGTATCCATATATTTATACACTGTATGGTAAATTTTCTTTTAATGTTTTCACTTCTCTTTCGATTTCTCAGCGTATTTCCTGTAATTCTTCTCAGTACTTTCATCTCTGCTGTTTCCATTATTCTTTGCGTTGTGGCTGTGTCGGGTCTTGTTTCTGCTGATGCCATCAATTTCTATTTTACATCTGGTTGGTTGTTTGCTGACTACTAATTCTTTTGCTCTTATATTAAATCTGTGGACCAGTCTTTGCAAACTATCTTCATCTTGGGCTATTAATGCATAACAGAGTATTTTGATTTCTTTGTTTTCCATTTTGTATCCTCTTCGTTTGTTAATGCTTTTCATGATATCATCCCCTTGTCTCGTTCCGCTGCCAATTTTTATAAGTTTTGTAAGTTGTCCATCTATTCTGACTTCCATTTTGTTCTTTTGATAGATGTTTTCGATAGTTTTTATAATATTTAGGGGACCTACTCTATTATACATAATATGGATTACATATTTCAGTCTTACTCTGTCAAACGGTGTCTGTAGGTCAATCAGACACAGAAATGCTGATCTATTATACTCTAGTGATTTCTGAGCAATTTGCTCTATAGCGAATATTGCATCTGTACATGATCTTCCACTAAAAAAACTCCGGTTGTTTATCTGCTAAACTTATATTCTGATTTATTGGCACTTGTAAAATTTTAGTTGTAAGTTTTAGTGAAGTATTTAACAAGTTTATACCACTGTAGTTTTCGGTTTGTTTTTATCTTCTTTTTTGACTAGTAGAATTAATTTGCTCGTTCTCCATTCTTCCGGTATTTTATTTTGTTTTATAATTTTATTACGTAATGTTGGTAATTGTTCTGTCATTGCTGCTCCAAAATATTTCAGTACTCGTTTGGTATCTCATCTTTACCTTCTGCTTTTCTATTTTTCAGATTTTCAAGTATTTTCCGAACTTTCTGTACATTTATATTAGGTTCTTTATTTGTGGTAATATCTGGTGTTTCCGGTTTCAGCGTCGTTTGATCTTCTCCTGCATATAGCCTTTTTAGGTAGTCAATCCACGTATCCACGTAATCTTTGTGTTTTAGTTCTATTAGTTTCTTTACCTTCATTCTTTGACCTCTTATGAAGCGCCCTATTTCCTTTTGTAGACCGTAAAAATATGTTTCATTTCTTTCGGAAAACGTTCCTAGTGATCATTTTTTATTTTTCTGATAAGTTCATGAGTTTCGTTTCTAATTATCTTGTAATTATGGTATGCCTCTGGTATTTTGGTTGACGTGTATTTCAGGTAAGCTTTTTTATTTTCTTTACATTTTTCCTTCACTTCTCTGTACAAAACCATGGAGTTCTTCGCCTTGGCAAAGATTTATTTTTATTTATATTTCTTTCACCAAGAACTTTTTTGGCCGAGGCTAAGATATTAGACCTCATTTTCGCCCAGCTTTCTTCGACTCCATCACTTTCTGTGATACATGTGTTTCTGCTTTTTTTTTGGTTATTCTTTTTTGGAATAGGTATCTTGTGGAGTCATCCTAAAAGCTTTCGACTTTTATCTTTGTAGTGTATTCTGGTATTTTGTTCAATCAATCACATATATGTGTTTTCATTCGGATTTTGTACAATACCAATTTCTGATCGCTTCCTATTTCTGCTGATATTAGTGCTCTTACATTCAAGATTTATGAGGTCAATAATTCTCTATTCGACCGAATATAGCCCATCATAGATCTTTGTCCTCTACTGTTTTCAAAAGTGTATTTGTATTGTTCTTTTTAAAGGAAAAATGTATTATTAATATGTATCTCGTTTATGATGCTGAGGTCCGTCAGATGGTTTCCGTTTTAATTTCTGATATTTTCGTTATATCGCTGTTTTATTCCTGGAACTATATCATTGCCAACACAACAAATGATGAATATATAATGATTATATATTCATTATTTGTGGTCTCGTTTTTTTATAGTCTGAAGGTGTTCGTAGAAGTTTTCGCTTGTGGTGGTATCTTTGTTGTTCTCTGCTGCATGGATTGCTATCACATTCAGAGATTTGATATCCAGTTTAATATTTACAGTTACTATTCTTTCAGAGGTATTTTTACATTCTTATACTTAATGTAAAAAATGTTTGTGTACTAACAGGGCGACTCCTTCTTTGGCTCTGGTTTCTTTCGCAACACCACTGTAAATCATCAGATAGTCATCTAGAATAAGTTGACCCTTTTCTTTTTTCTTTGTATCTTTTAGCGCACATATGTCTATATTTTTTTACAGGCTCTTTTGTAATTTTCTGTTCTCTTGTGTTTAAAAACTTTACGTACCAAGTACCGATACAAAATATATTTCTCGTTTACCATAAATTCGTTGTCCTCTTTCTCCCGTTAGTTGTCGTAATAAAATAATTCCTGTCCCGAGGCATAATCCTGTTTCTATGAACTGTATGGTTTTAAAGTCTATCAGTAGGGTGCTAAACTGGCTGTAGACCTCCTCCTTATTTATCCGGGCTTGGGACTGATAACAGTTCTGTCGAGCTACTGGATTCACCCAATAAAATTGCAGGCGGATTTGAGATATATTACTGAGAAATGTTTTCATTCCTCTCTAGCGATGTACTTAATCTCCATTAATTCTTTGATTTATTTTACTGAGATGTTACTGAGATATGTTATTCATATCTCTTTAAGGATGTACTTAATCTCTATTAATTCTTTGATTTATTTTTTGTCCTTTTTCACATCTGTTTTATATTAGGTAAATTCTTGTTTCAAACCCTCCGGCGCACTTGCAGGTCTATATATTATATAAGTATTTTATTTTTCTTGGCATTTTACATTTACCTCTGTTTATACTTACTTTACTTTCCGTGTCTGGAACACCAACATCTTTAAATTTTGTATTTCCAATGGTTCTCTCATCTCTGTGCATGATAGATGGTTACTATTTTAAACCGCGCTACAGTCGCAGGTAGCGTCCTCCTGGTATCCCCATTTCTTCAGGTTACTAGGACAACGTGAAATGCCAGTTCTTAGTATAGCGCTTTCCATGGGATACCTCTTTTGATAGATGAGTTTATTTCCTTTTTCTCAAACAGTCTCTTTTATTTCAGTTTTTATGATAGTATTCTAATTTTTTAAATTAATTTAATATTTTTCCCACTTGGTTCTTTTGTTTCATATAGTGCTTTAGCCTAATTTGATAAATTTTTCCTTCCAGTCTTTAAATTTTCACGGTTTGTTTATATTTGTTTATAATAAAATTGGTTTCTTTTACAGTGAATTTTTCCAGTTTAATACTTGTTTCTAATGAAAATTTTTGTTTTTCAAAATGTAGTTATATCAGCGATTTGTGTCCGCTTGGTAAAAGTATAATTTTGTTGATCTTATTTACTGAAATGTGTTATTATTTGTGTAGTCATTTTAGGCGCAGAAATTTTTAAGTGTTCTCCATTTTTATTTTGTATACTTTCACAGATTTACTTCATGCCTGGTACTATGTCGTTACCAAATCTTGTATTTATATCTTTCATGGTGATTAATGCAATTAATGTTTTTGATTCTCACCATCTGTTTAAGATTTTCGAAATATTTAACTCTGATTTGTATTGGTAGCGTTTCCTAGGGCCCACATATACTTGATATTTTTAATCTATATTGTTGCGTTTTTGTTTCATCCACTAGGATTTGCTTAGAGACGCAGTTAACATTTTTAATGTTATTTATTCCTCATCGTATGGTTTTATTGCTGTTGTTGGAGCTCTGGCATATATGAGTGAGGTATTGGCCTAACTATTTCTGTCCTGTGACCTTTTTGCCTCATTTATATGGTGCACATGTCCTTATGACAATTTAATCTATTAATTCTGTTACCAGTTTTTCCTTGTTGTTTAATGCTGTAATATTACAGATTGCTACTATTTATTTATTTATGTTTACTTTGACTTCCGAATATTTCTTCGTATACCGTTTTTAGTTCTGTCCTTGCCAGGAGATAATCCTATCAAGAATCCCTCCTCATTTGTTCTGGCTGGGTAATTTGTATTGAACTCGAAATTTATACCTTATTAAAAATGTAGAATAATAAAGTTTTTTAAATGAATTTACTTATGATTAAATTTTAGATGTTGACGAATATAAGTTTAAGTGTTGTCAAAGAAATAAAAAATAGAGGAGGCGAAAGAAAGGTTTAAAAAATTAAAAACAAAAAATAAATAGATGGTTTCTATAGAATACATTAATAACGGTTTAAGATTTAAAATGGAGTTTTCTCGACGAAGCCATAAGATTATGATAATGGCCCAGAAAAAAGAGCCTACAACAATATCATCGAAAAATGAAACAAATCAAATGAACGCACCTTTACTTTTGGGGTATAAATCACCAGGAGACAAAAAGTTAGAAGTTACGTCAAAAGGTAAGACTTCTTTACTGTTTATATTTATTATTTTAATGGTAATAATATGCTTTCGAAGACATTTTAAAATGCTGAACATTTTTTTAATGTGGCCGTAATTTGTCCGATGAGCAAACTTATATAGACAATTTTAGATTCATTTCGTTCTAACCCTATTACATTTATCTATTGTTTTTCTTTTCTATATTAAAATGGTTTTACATAAATATATTGTTTTGGTATAAGGTTTTCGTTTTGTTCCTAATTTATTCATTTTTCAATTCATTCCAACTGCCTATAATTCTATGTTATCGTAATTTTTTTCAAAATCCAGCATCCAAAAGTCAGGAATAGTAGACAATTGTGTCTTTTATCTACTAATATTTTAGAGCATGCCGTTGATTTTCTAAAACCTGCTTGCTTAATTGCCTTCAACATCTAAGCGCGCTCAACAGCACTCAGCTTATTACTTGGAAGTATGGTATTGTGTTTGAGAATCAAACTAACGAGGATATGCAAAATCTTTTATAAAGTGCTAGAAGCATTAAAACACTCAGCATACAAGAATAAATGCACTTCAAATCTCATTATTGCCCCTAAATCATTAGTCTAGTCGGGATCTGTTTTGGATTGGAAATTTTGCATAGGAAATATCGATAATCACGATATGCGCCAGTCGCAAACCCTGTGCTAAATTTTTTATTTAACAAAATCTGAAAAAAATTGAAAATTTCTCATTTTTTTGCTCCTATTTTCGTTTATAATTCGGAAAATATTGATCCTAGAGAAAAAATTATAAGGAGTTAAAAGTTTCGTTATTCAATTTAACACAATATGTCGTTAGCTAGAAATTGAAAATTTATTGTTTATTGTTGAAAAAATAGCAATAATTGGAAAAAAAAGTACAAAAAAATTAGGTTAATCCTTTAAATGTTTTCGACTTTTTACACTTGACTTACAAGCTCCATATTGGGCCTAGAAAAACTTTTTAATATGTTAAAAACGTGTGCTAAATTTTGTTAAGATCGGTTGGATAAGTTTTGCATAATAATTTTGCAATCCAGCCTACTGGAAAAAAATCGCAAATTTTTAAATTTATAGTAGGCCCTAAATAAGATCCTCAGATAGTTGCAATTTTTTTAACATATAAAGGAAGGCTCAAACTTCCAAACGCTTTTTGTAAAATTCAAATCGGTTTACTAGGAGAGCCTAGAAAATTTTTAAACATTTTTTAGGCTTATAAACAAATTGAATAACTTTACAAGCTTTAAACATATCATATTTGAATCAAAATATATTCTCAAATTAAATAATGTCATTATTATGATAAAACTGTAGAAATTAATTATTTTAAAAAGTTTGATTTTTACAAACAAAAAAAAATTGGTTCGCCTTTGTTTTAACAATTCAAATTATTTATTAACAATTTATAAATACATATTTGTTTCCTTAAAGTAACAATATATAATAACAGTAATAATTTGAATTGTTAAAACAAGGGCAAACGAAAATTTTTTTTTGTTTGTAAAAATCAAACTTTTTAAAATAATTAATTTCTGCAGTTTTATCATAATAAAGACATTATTTGATTTGAGAATATATTTTGATTCAAAAATGATATGTTTAAAACTCCTAAAGTTATTCAATTTGTTTATAAGCCAAAAAAATGTTTAAAAATTTTCTAGGCTCTCCTAGTTAACCGATTTGAATTTTACAAAAAGCGTTTGGAAATTTGAGCCTTTCTTTATATGTTAAAAAAATTGCAACTATCTGAGGGGTCTTATTTAGGGCCTACTATAAATTTGAAAATTTGCGATTTTTTTTTCAGTAGGCTGGATTGCAAAATTATTATGCAAAACCCATCCGACCGATCTCAAAAAAATTTAGCACACGTTTTAAACATATTAAAAAGTTTTTCTGGGCAGAATATGGAGCTTGTAAGTTAAGTTTAAAAAGTCGAAACCTAATTTTTTTGTACTTTTTTTTCTAATTATTGCTATTTTTTTATCAATAAACATTAAATTTTCAATTTCTAGCTAACGAAATATTATGTAAAATTGAATAACGAAACTTTTAACGTCTTATAATTTTTTCTCTAGGATCAATATTTTACGAATTATAAACGAAAATAGGAGCAAAAATATTACAAATTTTCAATTTTTTTCAGATTTTGTTAAATAAAAAGTTTAGCACAGGGTTTGCGACTGGCGCATATCGTGATTATCGATATTGGGCCCATCCTGAAGGGATTCCAGCAAAAAAATAGCTTCCTATGGAAAATGTCCATTATTGTGTGAATTTTTACATATCCCGCCTAGTCTACATATAATTTTAACACAATCATATCATTGATTTACTGTTTAATTTTCAGAATATTTTAAAGCAAAAAGAAATTCAAAATAATACAGCAATAAAAAACGAATCCGACCTTCTAGATTTAAATATAACTGAAACTTCAGCAATTACTTTAGTTCCTCATTGCATCGAAACTGGAAACATCTCAATTGAAATGAGATCCAAGGATGCTTTAGAGTCTAGGTCCATTTTTTATATGGATCAGTCTAATAAACTTGAAAATAGATTAGATTTGTCTGATCCTTCATCTTTGGCGATGTCAGGATCAGACTACGAACATAGTTTTGAGGATTTACGTTCTATGTCTCTAACTACTTCCGACAGAACAGCTTCTGTAAGTTCTCATAATTCTCCTCAACCGCAATGTTCATCATTCCTTGGCTCCACGCCAACATTAAGAGGAGAACTCGTTCCTGAAAATAAAAAGAAAACTTCCAGACAGAAAAGAAAGCATTCGTGTCAATTCTGTTATACAGAAGTAGGAAATTATTTTAGACATATGGAAAGGCATCACACAGATGAGTTAGAAATACAGAAAATCTTGTCAATGAAAAAAAAATCTAAAGAAAGAAAGAGACTTATTGATAAATTACGCCGTGAAGGTGACTTTCTAACCGGAGAGATGGTACCTGTAAGGTTAAATAAAACTAATGCTTCAAGTATTATTGCATGTGTTTTCTGTAGGGGATATTACTCTTCAAAAACCTTAAGACGGCATGTCAAAAGATGTACTTCTAATCCTGACCCATCCAAAAAAATATATTCACAAAAAGAGGGACATACTTTAATGTGTAGAAGATTTGGACCGAACGATCCATTGATAACAAGTGGAGTACTCAATTTGATGCGTGCGGACGACATATCATTAGTTGCAAAAAAAGACCATCATATATGTGAAGTTGGAAGAAGATATATAATGCGTCATAAAGAAGCTCATTTGCTAGCCGTAGCAAAAAGAAATATGCGCAGATTAGCCAGAATGTTAATAAAAGTTCGAGAAATAAATAAAAACAATAAACTTAGACTGGTTGATATACTTTCTGGTAAATATTTTAAATATATTGTTGAAGCAACTAAAGTAATTGCAGGTTACAGTAAAACAAATCGTACATATAGGTCTCCGTCGCTTGCAATGCAAATGGGAACACTGATTAAATCAGCAATAGATAGTAGTATATCCATGGAACTTCAAAACGAATTTACATCAAATACAAAAATAGAACAATTTCGTACTCTTAAAACCCTTATTGAAAGCGACTGGTCTGTTCAAGTATCATGTGAAGCCAACCAAAACTTATCAATCAACAGATTCAACAAACCAACACTTATACCATCTGCAGAAGATATAAAGGTAAGTTTTTAATTTTTTTGTCTCCTTATTATCCAAGATACATAGTACATGAGTATGAATGTATTTATTTATAAAACCTCTACCTTGCCTTTCTGATGTGGTATCTCGTTATATCTGCGTGAGTATTTTTGGCATAATTCCATAATAATAACATAAATAATTATTGCCACATCTATTTTTAACTTTTATTTGGTAATATTGCTCGGCAATCAAAATAGATCAATTCTAGTATTTTCTTGACCCTTGCTGTAATTATTTTCGGTGAGCTACCTACAAAATCTGCTTTGATAAGAAGATAAGTTTTATAAATTACTTTTGAGTATATGATACCTACCTACATATAAACAACACTCAGTTCACAACCTAATTCCATTATGGATATGTTATATTATCAAAAATTCCATTATTTTTAATTCAATGCTCAATTCATGGACATAATTAAATCGTTAAATTTTTTAACAGATACTGTTTGACACATATCGTAATTTTAAACACATAAACAGTGTTTACAACACTGAAATCTCGACATCCTCATTATCACCCAGTATCCACTGCTGAACATAGGTCTTCACTAAACTTCTCCACTGGGCATTATCTTGAGCCGCTCTAATCCAGTGGCCATCTACTACTCTTTTCATATCGTTTCTCCAACGTATCGGCGGTCTACCTCTACTTTTCTTGTTTGCCTAGAGTCTCCAATTGATTATTATTAAAGACTAACTGTCATTCATTCAATATTTTAACATGTCTTGTCCACTTCCATTTTAATTTCGTAATTCGTGGTATTATGTCTTGTACTTGTGTTCTGGATCGTATGTATGTATCTTTTATTTGATCTTGGATTCGAATTCCAAGCATAACTGGCTCCATTTTTCGTTGATCGATCTCTAATTTTTTTACGGTGTTCGTTGTCAGTATAAGCGTTTCTGCACCATAATTTATGATTGGCAATACGCATTGATTATATAATCTTGATTTTAGGTTTTTTGGGGAATATTGTTTTAAAAACATCCCAAGTTTCTGTGGTTAATTGTACCTACTTATTATTATTTCGAGTCCCAGATACTTGTATTTGTCGACATCTTTGATATCTTTAGTTACCCTGAGTACCAAATAAGTTATCAGTGTTTTTTATGACTTTATAAAGGCCAACTTTTGTATTGCCTGCTCTAGATATTTTATCAGTGAGTCGGCTTCTTTCAAATTTTCTGTTATCAGTACTATGTCATTTGCAAATCGTAGATTGTTTAATCTCGTTTAATATTAAGACTAGAATTTTAAAGTTGCCAGATTTGAGCCCCTACACCCCGCTCGCTTTCTCCTGAAGAAGCTACATACAATTTTAGCAAAACGTAGAGATGTGCCCACACTCGGGTCATTCAAAAAAGACAGGATGCAAAACCGGAAGACGAATAAATGAAAACATATGCAATTTAGGATAAATGTTTCTGTTTTAGCTTTAACGTGATTTACCTACAACTTGCATATAACATATTCTTTCATTCTTTCCAAAATATTATATATTTTAAAATAAATACCAATTTTAAGATCAAAACATCGAATAAAATATGAAAAAATAAATATTGTGGCTCATAAACAATAAGAAAACAGCTATAAAAAAAACCTTTCTAATGCATCACGTAGTATTAATGATGTTCCTTCGTCTTCTTCTTGACCACGTATGCCACGTAACAGCAGATCGGATACGATGTCCTTTGTTGTGTAATCTGTGGATTATTTAGATGTGATTTAACAAAAGTTGGCAACCATACGTATATAATGTATTAATATTTGTATGTATAATGATTGTTTGTTATAAATGGACACTGTAGAATATCTTAGCAGCTAATACGTTTTCTGATATCTAAGCTCCTCCCTTTTTTTAACATTTACTACAGAAGTCTCAAGTGCAGTGCCTATGTATTTTGTGGAAGATGCATAAGGTAATTAGACATCGTTTTTTGTGAAATGAATGATTTTTAGAAGTATAAACTTCACGTTAATTAATTTGGACTCATTTAGTTTAGTTTTCCAATTTTAAGTACATATGAATTATATTTATTAACAATTATCATTTTTTGCTGCTACTTTGCTGTTGTCACATACTGTTAGTATGATAGTGTCATTTCCAACTATGACCATGTAGGTTAACTATTTGCAGGTTAAACTCAAAATGCTATACTTTAGCAAAGGCCAAAGCTATGTCAAAAACGACTAACCCAAAATTTTTTGTTCCAAGTATTTCTAAACAAGTTTCTCACTTAGCTATATCGATAAATCTGTATATTTAATTATTCATAGGATATTTTTTATCTCTGAATAAAAATTATTGGTTTGGAATCAGGTCTTTTCTTTTACTATTGGTTTCATTTAACCTAAGGGTCTCTCAAACAGTTTCAACATCACTGTTATAACAAATATGAACAATTTGTTATATATTTTGAATAAATTGAATAGGGAAGAATTAATAAAAATAAGCAATTAATTTATTTTGAAAAATTATGTACATATGTAAGTATCACCATATTTTACTGATTCTTTATCATCATTCACTTTGCCTTTATCCCTATACTGGGATATCTTTCTATTTTTCGCCATATCAAGATGAATTCCTTTCATACACATATTTCTCCTATCCGTTTCCCGTCATCTCTTTTTAAGCATGTCGACGCTCAACATGCTCTAATAATCATAATCTATGCTCCCTCATTTTTGCATAGACAAGGTGCTGCACTTAGACTTCTCCTAATATTTTGATTTTTAATTTTATCCTTTCTTGTTAAGCCACTCATCCATCTAAGAATAGTCATTTAGTTCAAATGCATTATTTGTTCATCTTTTTTTTAGGGCCGTATTATGGAATTTACTTTTTAGTTTCGTAGGAATCTTTCTATCACACAAGACATCACTCGGTTTCTTCTATTTCATCCATTCTACTTTGACTCTACTATATCTCCATCTATTTCCCCATTGCTCTGTAACATCAAATCTAATTCCTACCTAAAAAGATTTTTTTTTCAATAATTTTACCAGTCAACATTACAACCTGATTTGCAGTGATAGTTTGATTTTTAAATGCCCAACCTAGATACTCTGTTTTTGTCTGACTTAGTTTTAGACCTTTTTGCTCAAGCGTCCATCTCCATTGTCCCAATCATTAATTCAATTCTCTCTTCTTATCTCTTACTAACACCACATCGTTAGCATACGTCAGACACCAAGAGATATCTCCATGACATGTTTTCCTTAATTTTCCAACACTAATTAGAAGAGATAAGGGATTCGCACTGACCCCTGATGCAATCCTTCTCTCACATGAAATTTATCAGTCTCACCCACACCTGTTTTAACATCAGTTCTCCATTACTTGCCTCATGATAAAAATTGCATCCGTTGTTGATTTGCCTTGTATGAATTTAAACTGATTTCCTAATATTTCTGTTTTATCCCGTATCCTACCATCAATTATTCTCTCCCACAATTTCGTGATGTGACAGAGTAGTTTTATAGATTTATAGTTTGTACATACTTTAACATCTACTTTGTTTTTGTATACAAGTACTAAAATGCTACTTCTCCATTCATCCGGTATTTGCCAGATATCAGGACCTATGCCTTTTCTTTTTTCATCTTATGTAACTCTTGAATTAATTCCGCGGTCGTTAGTTTCGGCACCATTGCTACTACTGTCTCTGTTGGCTCTATAGATGCTTTTAAAACTCTTCATTTAATTGTCCTTCAAAGAACTCCTTCCAGTGCCTTTTTAAGTCCTTTCCTTGTATAAATAGTTTATTGTATTTATCTCGTATACATCTAACTGATTAAAATCCTTGGTTTTCTTTGCTCCACTTTTAGCAATTTTGTATATATTTTTTCTTAGTATATAGTTTATTGTACAGCTTTTAATACGCTGCTGCCTTAGACTTTGCAACCGCTACTTTTACTTCCTCTTTAGCTATTTCATACTTTTGATAATCTTAGTCTGGCATAATATATTTTCTTGCCCTTCCTTATATAACCTTCTCTTTTCTTTTACATTGTCTTAAACATCGTCTGACTACATACATTTACCAATTTTTAAGTCTCTTTCCTGAGGTTTTTCCAAGTATTTTAGTTGCAGCCTCTTTAATAATTTTGACACATTTCTCCAAATTTCATTATGACCTTTTTCCATGTTCCAGCACATTCTATCTTCTATTTCTATTCTAAATTTAACTTCTTTTTCGCTTGTTAACGTCAATTAATTGTTTTTGTGACTCTTCTCGATATTTTGGTTTTATTTCATGTTTTACTTGTATGTCTAGTACCAGCACTTTATTCTGTTGGCTTACAGTTTCACTAATTATTACGTTACAGTCTTTTATATAAGGAATTGATTTACGATCCATATTTGGAATTAATTTTGTCTGCTTTTGAATTTGATTAGTTGGCTTTCTTTCTTCTAAAAGTATGTACTAACAGTGGCTATACCTAGTGCTACTGCTTATTCATCAATTTCATCAATATTCATCAATTCTAGCATATCATCTCCTGTGCTATTTCTAGTTCCACTGCCGTATATGTCATCTAATGTTCATTTCTTCTGTTTAATTAGCCTAGTAAAGTAAGCATTTAAATTACCTCCTATGATGAGTCTTCTCTTAGTTGGAATATTTCTAAGTTTACCACCTAACTGATCATAGAAGCTTTTCTTTTATCGTCACCTAGTCCCACTTGTAGCACATAACACATACTATATTCAACTTTTCTCTGTAAGTACAAATTTCACGGATAATATTCTGTTAGTCATTTTTATCACGTTTACAACTTTCTCTTTCATTTCCTAGTGCTACTGCTAATTCTAGCATATCATCTCCTGTGCTATTTCTAGTTCCACTGCCGTATATGTCATCTAATGTTCATTTCCTCTGTTTAATTAGCCTAAGTAAGCATTTAAATTACCTCCTATGATGAGTCTTCTCTTAGTTGGAATATTTCTAAGTTTACCACCTAACTGATCATAGAAGCTTTTCTTTTATCGTCACCTAGTCCCACTTGTAGCACATAACACATACTATATTCAACTTTTCTCTGTAAGTACAAATTTCACGGATAATATTCTGTTAGTCATTTTTATCACGTTTACAACTTTCTCTTTCATTTCTTTGTTAACAAAGACTCTTATACCTACAAAATTTGAATTTTTCTTCTTTTCAGTGCATCAACTAGCGCCATTGTTTTACCTGTTAAACTACAAAGGTTATAAATTCTTGAGTCATTCTTTCTTAATGAAATGAGCTTTTGCTCACCTCATAGCTAAGTACCGATCATCAAAAGGATGTGTTGTTAGTAAAGGACCGAATCTGCTAGGGGCAAGGGATTTGGATAGTCCCACACCCACGTAAGAGCAAGTTTCGTTGGTTTTAAAACTTATTTTTGTTTTGTTGGTCATTGGTTTACCCACAGACCAAATGCAGATATGAAGATGCAGTATTGGGATGTTTTCTGGTTTGAGTGTGGGCATTTCACTATTTTAGCTTGAAATATCCTGACATTTGATTGATGCTTGAATGCACTTTCTATCAGTATTGTATCAAATAGGATTCAGTCGTGTCAGAATTTTATGAATGAACCGAATTTAACCAATTTTTGTAAATAATAAATTTTTAAAAACTGTCACAAATGTAATGATTTCATTATTTTTTTTTTTAGAATTTCGAGAACTATTTAAAAAAATTAATCGACGAGTCCATTGAGCTGCTACATTCTGATGTGATGAACAAGTATGCTTTTCAACATCTAAGTGAAGGAACCTTTTGTAGTGTGCTCCTGTTTAATAGAAGAAGAGTTGGAGAACTACAGAGGGTTACTGTTGAAGATTTCGAAAAAAATTATAACAATACTTCCTCTTCGGAATTTCAAAAGTTCATTACAGATACGGAGAAAATTTTGTTGAGCAGCTTAAAAAGAATTGTTGTCAGAGGAAAACGAGGACGGGGTGTTCCAATTTTATTTCATAAAAGACATTTAAATGCCATACAAATTCTTATATCCGTAAGAAGTAATCATATAAAAAATAATGCTTTTTTGTTTGCAACTTCTAAGTCAGAAAATTCCATAAATGGTTACCAAGTGGTAAAGAAGCATGTAACAAAGGCATTAGGAGATGCAACAAAATCGTTACTTTTAACATCTACAAAACTAAGAAAACACTTGGCAACTATCACTCAAATTTTCAATATGGAAAAGATTGAGCTGGAACAGTTGGCATCATTTATGGGTCATACGGAAAAAACACACGCCGAGTTTTATCGGCTTCCAAACGATATATACCAAACAGCTAAAATTAGCAAACTACTTCTTTTATCCCAAAGTTATGGTATAGAAAAACATAAAGGCAAAAGCTTAAGTGAAATTGACTTAGATGATGAAATCGTGGAAGATATTGAAAATGATGATCTGGAAAATGGTATTGATATTGAAAATACTCTTAATGAAAGTGAAATACCACAATCATCCACAATGATTCCCGAGCTAGAGAAATCCAAAAAGAGAAGATTAGTGCCTTGGACACAGCATCAAAAAGAAACAGTGGAAATTTTTTTTAAAAAACATATAAAAAAAAAGATTCCTCCAAAAAAACACGAAGTGGAGTGTTTAATTAATAAAAATTTAATCTTATTTAAGAATAAAACATGGGCACAAATTAAGGCATACGTGTACAATAAATATAAAGAAAAATAATTACATTGTATAGACAACGTGCAGTATATATAATAGATAGCAAAATGGATGACAACAATAGAGCGAATTAAAACGAAACTTTCAGTTCTCTCCGTTCTGTCGAATTATTTGTGAATTGGTTATCTAAAAATATTTTGTAACATTATAAAAATTATAAAATTTGGCTTTCTTAAATATATTAAAGGACGACAATAATTTTAAAAAAATGTTTTTTGTTTGTATTTATGTCAACTAATTTAATAAAATAAAAGTTTATTTAAAATAAAAAGTTTTTATTTACATTAGTTTTAAATTTATTGAAAATGCTGGTGGAAAAGTCAAAAGATAAAGTAGAAAAGGAAAATGAAATGTATTATAGTATAAAATAATTAGCAATCACTGGTTATACATAAAGTAATTAGAAGGGGCTAATAAGGAATAACTAAAAGATATTTAGAGCCACTCTAGGGTAAATTAGGACAGAAAATTAAAAGAATGTTGATAAAAAACTTTTGAAAATTAAATGATGAAATTAAATAAACAAGAGATTAAAACTAGACTTGATATTGTCATTTAAGGCATGTTCTATTTAAAATGGATAAGGTGTTAAGTAGAAGATTAATACTAGATATGAAATAAAAGAAACAATTGCCATGTTTGCAGTTAATTTTACAAATTCAACAAAAATTTAATTGTTTTAAATAGTTCCTTCTATAAAACAGCGGTTTCATATAAATACCATTAATACTTGTTTTTCAATATTTAAATTCATACTTACAAATATTTTTTAAATAAATGTATGGATTTGATGTTTTTTCCCTTAACCATGGTCTATAATAACTAGCATAGAAAGTAATAAAATTTTGTGCCCTCTGCCTTATGTTTATTATCCTTTGTTGTATTGGAACATCTAGAAGTATAGCAATACATTTTAATTGTTGAACAAAAACGAAAATAAAAATACATTTTATGATGTGCCACTTAAACCTACACAAAATCGTACACAAATAGTCAACTGGTAGTAACAGTTTCCGATAAAAGCCGCCAGACGGCAGAGGCATCGCCGCGCTCGATGTCTATACCATGAAATGTACGGTTTGCGGATCAGATTTTTTCAAAACATTAAATTACAACTTCTTTCTGCCTTTCTTTATTTAGGCTAACTGCTACTGTGTTTTTCTTCAGCGTTTCTTCTTAATCTAGATTAATGTTATATTTACAATTTCTTTCTGGATTTTTCTCAAATATCCATATTATGTGGTTTAGGCGCCTTACGCTTTAGCATGCTTTGTCAGATGCCCTTTAAAGTCTCTTTCAATATTAATATCGTTTGAGAAATTTTTCCCCGATACTTATATTTCGTTACTTAATCTACCACTTGATTTTCAATATTCTTTTAATATTAGTTTAAATGGTCCAGTAGTTCAGCTATAAGCAAAATTAGGTGTTGTTTTACACCTAATTCTTTTGGTATCAGTAATATTTGTATCGCTTTACTGTTATGTATTTTAATTAAAAGACATTTGTATAATTAAGATAACTTTATTCATAAAGTTACATGGTTATGAACATGAACATGACATAGACATACATGTCATAATTCTTCTTTTCTTAGTTGCCGCAGACAACATTCACCACAGCTTTACGATAATCTATAAAACAAATATATCGTGGGATATTGAATTCCCTATACTTTTATACTTTTTTTGGACATCTATAATAATAGTTTTAAAATTAAATGTTTAGTGACAATCTCTACGCAACTTTTATGCATTAAATATTGTGTTAATTAAAAATCGACATATCTATTGAAATTAGACTGTAAAAAATTATGTTATTAAAGATTGACTTACACGTTATTGTAGTTTAACTTCAACTACTCTATGAAACAAATAATATTGTATGTCATAAACTGCAGTAATCGAAAAATTACAAAGACCTCCCTGTTGTATAGAGTTTTCTTTAATTTTATGTGGTAACAAACATTATAATCCTACCGAAGGGGCTTCTACTTTCATAAACTTTACACGATTGCTCTATTCGATATACCAATGCATTTTAACAAAAAATAGATACTATGTAATTAATAAAAATGAAAACGTCCATTTACCAAGTTTATAATAGACACTTTCTTATGTTTGAAAATATATATATATATATATATATATATATATATATATATATATATATAATAAATAAAAAGTAAAATTAAGGTATATGTCGGTTAATAATTTATGTTTAACTACATTAGCCAAATATTCATGAAATTCCTCCATGACTAAATTGATCGATACTTAAATATATTTCAAGTTCCAAAATGTAGCTGCTGTAAAATTTGAAAATCTACTACTAATACAATTATTGGCAACATCGCAGGAGTTAAGAAGTGTACGCAAAATGGTAAATACGGATCCCAAAAATGGTTTATCCTGCTGTGGAGTCCACTTACTCCTACATGTTGGTCGGAGTCTACATAAAGCGCTACTCAGATAATAATATACACGGTGTATATTCTACTGGAGTTAGTATAATACTGTTTTAGTACGGAGCCTACATTAACCGCTAGAAGTATATATATATATGTATATAATTATTATTATTATATCTTTGATATTGTGATATTTACTGTTTTGTTTTTCATACAGGTACTACATATCCAGGATAATTCGAAAATAAGAGTACGAAATGTTTACCATAAATCAAGATGAACGTCTCAGAGGTCATCAGTTTAAACTTGAAAAAGAGAACTTTTCGACAAGATCAAGACAGAACTTTCTACCAAATAGAGTTTTCCAGAGCTGGAATAACCTTAGTGATAACATTGTCTCTGTCCCTTCTACCAACATGTTTAAAAATAGACTAGACCATTTTCTATTACAGTTGCAAATTATTTATATATATATATATATATAATATATATATATATATATATATATATATATATATATATATCGGAAAAGGAGTATGACCGTCAATCCAATATATTATAAGGATCACTCAGAATGGTGGGTTCTTATATCAGTCTCATGGAGAAATAAAGTTAAAGAGACAAAGTTGATAGGCTACTTTATCTATTTTGAAGACGTTTCGCTTTCGTATTCTGAAAGCATCATCAGTTCATCTAAAAAGTACAATATGAGAACCACACAATCATGGAGAAGATGTTATAAGTGTTACCTTAAAAAGACATGTAGCAGTCAATGATATTAACAGATTTGTGAGTAAAACTCAAGTAAATGGACATTATATGGTAATATTGTATAAACAATCAATGTTGTTAGTTAATTGATTGTTTATACAATATTAGGGTATAATGTCTATTTACTTGAGTTTTACTCACAAATCTGTTAATTTCATTGACTGCTACATGTCTTTTTAAGGTAACACTTATAACATCTTCTCCATGATTGTGTGGTTCTCATATTGTACTTTTTAGATGAACTGATGATGCTTTCAGAATACGAAAGCGAAACTTCTTCAAAATAAAGTAGCCCATCAACTTTGTCTTTTATTTCTCCACCTTGAGACCGATATAAGAACCCACCACTCGTCTGAGTGATCCTTATAATATATATATATATATAATATATATATATATATATATATATATATATATATAATATATATATATATATGTATATATATAAATATATATATATATATATAATATATATATATTATATATATATATATATATATTTGTATATATATATACAAATATACGATATATAATATCGTATATTTGTATATACGAAAAAATAATTTATAAACATAGAAATTAGTATAGTGGTCTCTATTAAAAATCTTTGTTTTTTTCTAAAGAAACTCAATATTTCGCTATTTATTTTATAGCTTCATCAGGAGTACACTGTAAAACAATTTTAACATTACAAAAATGGCGTACAAATACATTTAAAAAACACTTACAGAAATTAAAAGGTTTCACATGTAAAAATTGACATTGAAGTATGTAATAAATGTCATAATTAAATTGTCTTAAGCACGTTAGTTACAGTAATATTATTAAAAATTTAAAATGACTTTAGGTGTAAAAACAAAAATAGCAATAAAAGAAACGTTAGAAGAATGATATTTCTTTGATGAATTATTAAGGTTGGTTGTTATGAAGGTGAATATTAGCTATTTTCAATATTTATAAATTTTGTTTAATATATTACAATTAACAGTAAACTTAAACTGGACAGTTACTTAACTGTCCAGTGCCTGTTTTATAATGTAAAGTGTTTTCATTTTTGTTGATGTGATACATCTCAAGAAATAATCTACTTTTGTAGTTATCACCTGTGCCAAATTGTATTTTTACGCCATTTTTGAAATTTTAAAATTGTTTTACAGTGTACTCCTGATGAAGCTATAAAATAAATAGCGAAATATTCAGTTCTTTAGAAAAAACAAAGATTTTTAATAACCACTATACCTGATAATTTCTACATGTTTATATATTTATATCTACATAATTATAGAAACCACAATAAGTTAAAAAAAGATAAAGATCACGACATGTCTTTGATACAATTCTTTAACTACCTACCTATACACAATAACTAATTTTATTAATAATACATGGAACTAACATTTCTAAATGTATATAAACTTATGTAAGTGCACTTGCTAATTGTTGTTTTGTACTTGCTAATTGTAAATGTTATAATTTTAAAACCATATCATTGACTAGTTTTGTACATTTTTTAAAACTTTATGTATGTAATAAATTTTATTATTATTATTAAAGTGTACTTGAAAAGTACTAAAAATGAAAGTAATTTTATTCCAAATAACTATTAATAATCTAACCCAATGCTTATTCCCAAACTAAACAGTAAATCGTAAATACAGTTTGAATTAATTTGAATCCGGACCTGCCCGCCGCCATATTGGTGTAGACAATAAGTGGTCCCATTTATTAAATGCAGAAATATCGTTTGCGTCATATCCCCTCTCTTACATATCACTGGACGACACAGACCAAATGGCTGATGTCACAGGAGATAACTTAAAGACAGCTAAACTTGACAGAATTTCAGTATGTTCCGAAATTAATGTAATTTTTAATTTGTGAAATTATAAAATTTGTTTACTTGTAGTAATGAATAATAACTTA
The DNA here is from genome assembly GCA_918026665.1 of Diabrotica balteata. Classification (NCBI taxonomy): domain Eukaryota; kingdom Metazoa; phylum Arthropoda; class Insecta; order Coleoptera; family Chrysomelidae; genus Diabrotica; species Diabrotica balteata. The sequence goes on along the minus strand of OU898284.1, from coordinate 70,318,615 downwards.
TTAATGAACCTGACTTTAACAATTAGATTTGTTTATGATAAAATTTATTGCCTAGATCAGTGAATCTATATTATTGAAAATGAACTATCAATTTAATGGGATTAGTATAAAAGGTTGAAATTTATGACATCATAAGTGATGATAAAATGATGAATGTAGTAGAAGAAGAAGGGTATTGATGTGGTACTGTACAAATGTAAGTATATAAAGTGTATATTTATTTATTTATTTATTTAGCGTATGGCTACATCACAGGTTCATATAAATACAAATATATAAATTATATAAATTACAAACAACAGTAAATATAAAAATATTATTCTACAAACAAACATCTAGATTATAAATATATTCGATTGACTCTTTTGTAGCAGCCAGGAAATCTGAAGGGTTGCCATTATAGGATCTAATCGGGCATTCCTCTACCATGTGTTTTACTGTTTGCCTTTCGGCGCCGCAGTCGCAATTTGGTGATTGTATTTTTCCCCATCTAAAAAGTGAGTCGGAACATCTGCCACAGTTCGTCCTTATTCTATTGAGTGTGGTCCAAATTCGTCTCGGTTGGTTGAAGCCCTCAGGTTTGCTTGTAATACATGGCATGTTCCAGTTAGCTGGTGCAGCGTTATTCTCCCATTGTTCTCTCCACCGTTCAGTTACATTAAAGTTTTGATCTACTAGCCTTTTTGCTGTTTTTAGAGGCGGGTGTCTTGAACGGAGCCTATTTATGTCTCTGGCGGAAGTTCCGACATGGGAGCGGAGCTCAGGATCAGTATTGATTTTTGTAAATTCTCTGACAAGGGCATGTTCCCGGCGGATGGGTGGTGGAGCTATATGACTCAAAGCTGGTAACCAGTAAGTGGGCGTGGCCTTGATTGTGCCCGATATAGTTCGCATGGCTTGGTTGAGTTGGACATCAACACGGTGAGTATGTGGACTGTTTATCCATACTGGTGCACAGTATTCCGCTACGGGGTATACCAGTCCTAATGCTGTCGATCTAAGTGTGGGTGCTGAGGAGCCCCATGTAGTGCCGCAGAGCTTTTGCAGGATGTTGTTACGAGTTCGGAGTTTTGCAGCAGTCTTAGTAAGATGCTCTTTAAAGTTCAGCGTTCTGTCAAGTGTAACACCTAAGTATTTTGGGTGTTTATTATATTTAAGGAGTCTATCCCCAAAATTGATTTGAGGTTGATAGTTGGCCATCTTGTTATATAAATGGAAGCAGGACACTTCTGTCTTAGTTGGATTGGGTTGCAATCTCCATTTTCGGAAATAATTCCCTAGGGCATTTAAATCGTTTGTTAGAATGCGTTCAGTGACCTCGAATTCTTTATGACTTGCGGCAAGCGTCCAGTCGTCTGCGTATCCAAACTTTTTTGATGTGGTTTCTGGCATGTCTGCTATATAGAGGCTGAAAAGCAAGGGGGCCAGCACGGATCCTTGTGGAAGTCCATTATTCAGTTTTCTTTGGGTACTAGTCTTGTCTCCCAATATAACTTTAAAGCATCTGTTGGATAGCATGGCGTTAATAACCTCAGTGGTCTTTCTGCATGGGATTATTCGCATTAATTTATATATTGCCCCTTGTCGCCACACAGTGTCATAAGCAGCAGATAGATCGATGAAGACAGCGGTTGTTTTTGATTGCTTTTGAAAGTTTGATTCCACATAATTGGTCAGGGCGAGTACCTGGTCTGTGCAGCTGCGGTTTGGCCGAAATCCTGCCTGTTCCACTGGTAAGTGTTGGAATATGGTTTTGCTGATTCTATTATACAACAGTCTTTCGAACAATTTGTACACCATACTTAAGAGTGCGATGGGGCGGTAGTTTTTCGGTGAATTATTACTTTTCCCTGGTTTTAAAATGGCGACGATTTTTGCATTTTTGAGTTGGTGGGGGACGTTTCCCGTTTGAAGGATGTCAGAAAAGAATTCTGCGAGCCATTGCCTAGTGAATCTGCCGCTATGTTTGAGGAACTCAGCGTGAATAGCGTCGAAACCCGGCGCTTTTCCTGTTTTCATTTCATTTAGGGCTTGCGATATTTCTTCATGCGTAAATGGGTTGGAATATTCTGTTGACTGTGCAAGACTAGATTTTATGGTTTTGAGGTCTTTTTTTAACTTTAATTGTATGTAAACGATTTTGAGGTGCCCTAGAGGTTGACACTATGTGCGTAGCTATTTGGTCTGGAGTTACTAGGTTGGTTTGGCGAACGGGTGGGTTGCTACTTCCGAGTTTCCGCAGTAGGGACCAAGCTTGTCGACTTGACTTCTGGAAGTCTAGGTTTTCTACTGTCTGTGTCCATTTTTCACGCCTGGCAGCATCAATGCTGTGGAGTAGTTCGTCTGCAATCTCCTGCTTTCCATCTTCGCAATATTCTTCATACAGTTTTTCGCTCTGTTCTGTCCAACCAGGGATATATTCTTTGCGGTATCCTCTAGGGATTGTCGCTTTTGCTGAGGTGATTATTGCTCCTATTAGTCTCCCGTAGTTCGGGCTCTTTGGTGGAATCCATCCTAGGCATTTGTCAAGGTTACTGGTGAAAGCAGACCAGTTAGCTTTCTTGAAGTTCCATCTGGGTCGTGGGAACGATCTTATAATCGGAATGCTGATACCGATCTTGATTAGGACGGGGCGATGTTGACTATGTGGAAAGTCAGACATAACCCTTCGTGATGCTGCTAGCGGTTGGCCTTTGTTGTCAATGGTAACAAAACAGAGATCAGGGTTATATTCTCTCCTCCAGGCCGCAGATCTGAAAGTGCCTCTATCTTTGGCGTCAAATAGAAGGTGGGCACCATGTTCCTCTGCCCATTCCATAAGGGATGTGCCATTTCTGTCAGTGTCTGAGTATTTCCACATCTCATGGTGGCTGTTGAAATCACCTACGTATATGGCTGGATGTTCATAGGAATTAAGAACTTGGACAGGCCAGGTAATAGCAGGAGGTTTGTATATGTTAGCTATTACACCATTGCCTATTTTCACAGTTACCTCGTGGATGTTGTTCTCGGTAGAAGTGGCGATTAATGCTGCATTTTCTATGTTTGAACGGACATATGTTGCCACTCCGTAAGTTCTATCGTAGGTAGCGCCCAAAAGATCATAGCCGGGGATTTTTCCTCTTGAGCTTAGTTGACCTTCGTTTTCTGTGTGCATTTCCTGAAGTGCTACTAGGTCAACTTCGTTGTCTTTTAAAGTGTATAAAATTATTATAACTGAAAAAATTAAGTTAAAATCCAATGATATGGAAGTGAGAAATATTATTTATATATTGTGTAAAGGTGGTTGCCTAGCAATGGTAAAAGACCTGTGTAATTATCAGATGTTTTGAAAATTATTTTTTATTTGATTAGTAAAATGAATATTCTAATAGTATGTAAAATGAATATTATATACACATATATATACATACATATATACAAATATATATATATGAAGCTGAGAATAAGTGAATGAAATTTAATGTAGGAGAGAAAATGTAACCTGTTAGATGTGTGTGAATATGTATTAGAGAAAATTGAAATATAGAGATTAATGTAGGGTTGGCTGTAAGACGATTAAATTGACTGCATATCTGAGTTGATTGAGTGAAATATGAATTATGAATAGTAGTGGGATCCACAGACTGAAAGTGTCAGAGGGATGTGTGTTGATGGCTGGTGGAGTAAGAATGTGGTTGTGGAGTTTGAGTGTAAAGTTAATATTTGAAGTTAATAATGATGAATAGTATTGAAAAGGTAACCAAAAAGTAAGGAGACCCCAAGAAGTGAGAGACATGAGGAGAGAAGGTGTGAAAAGTCAGAAGAAGAGTCACAAAAGAGATTCAAAAGGATGACAAAAGGAAAGAAACTGTCATGGGGTAAGATGATATCAAAGGAGGTCATATGATGGATAGAAAGAAGGAAATGAGTGGGTGAGAAATCGATTGGTATGTGACTATCATGGAGTATAATGAATAGAAAATTGAAAGTGAGGGGGTGGAAAATTGTTGAGTATGGTATAGTTAGTGGGTGATTAATAAGGAAGTTGTAAAATGTTAGATGCTAGTAGGGTGTTTGGGAAAAGAGAAAAAGAGGAGATAACTAGATGAAATTTAAAAGCAATAACTGGAAAGTTGATTAAAATTAAGGGAATAATTGTCGGTGTATAGGATTAAAAGGTCTATTGAGGGTAGTTTGGCGGTTGACACAATTGGGGCTAGTCCTCATGTCTCTGGATATCTCAAGGTCCTCATACAGGTCTAAACGTAAAGTATGTTTATCTTAAATATTATTGATTAATTTGACACCATCAGGGATGTTAAAATGATGGTTGTTGACTTTAAGGTGATGGGAGAAAGCTGATGTATTATCCCTTTTAGAGTGTTCTGCAGATCTGGTTGAAAGTGACCTAAAAGTCCTGCCAATGTAAGAGGCATCGCAATCAGAACAAGTCAGTCTGTAAACTCCACTACGGTTCATGTAAGGTATTGGATCTTTAGTGTTTGTCAACAAGTGATTAAGAGTATTTCCAACTTTGAAAGATATGTGTAAGTTTTCTGATGAGTTAGTGATAATACGTTTAATGTTTTCAGATAGTTTGGGAGTGTGAAATGGTAGAGACCTGTAAATTGAAGTAGAAGAGGAAGATTGATTAAAAGCAGAATTTTGAAGTAATCTAGATTCTCTTTTGTGGATAAGTTTATCTATTATGAAAGGATCATAACCATTGTTGACCGCTATCTGTTTTATGATGTTAAGTTCTTTGTTAAATGAGTCAGTGGACATAGGTATTGAATATAATCTATGGATGAAACTTCTAAAAGCAACTAATTTATGTGCTAATGGATGATTGGATGAAGAATGAATAACATGATCTGTTTGGGTAGGCTTGCGAAAGATACCAAAGTTAAATTGGTTGTTGAGTCTGGTAATAGATAAATCTAGAAAATTAATGGCTTGAGAAGATTCTAGTTCCATGGTAAATTTGATTGATTTTAAGAAGTAGTTGGTTCGCTGAGTCATGATTACCTTATATGAAGACTAAACAGTCATCAACATAACGGAACCAGTGTAAAATTTCAGGATTTTTTATGATGTGATTGGATTCTAAATGATCCATAAATATATCAGCCAGGAAGGGGGATAAGCAACTGCCCATTGCTAAACCATCAGGTTTAGCCCCAATTGTGTCAACCGCCAAACTACCCTCAATAGACCTTTTAATCCTATACACCGACAATTATTCCCTTAATTTTAATCAACTTTCCAGTTATTGCTTTTAAATTTCATCTAGTTATCTCCTCTTTTTCTCTTTTCCCAAACACCCTACTAGCATCTAACATTTTACAACTTCCTTATTAATCACCCACTAACTATACCATACTCAACAATTTTCCACCCCCTCACTTTCAATTTTCTATTCATTATACTCCATGATAGTCACATACCAATCGATTTCTCACCCACTCATTTCCTTCTTTCTATCCATCATATGACCTCCTTTGATATCATCTTACCCCATGACAGTTTCTTTCCTTTTGTCATCCTTTTGAATCTCTTTTGTGACTCTTCTTCTGACTTTTCACACCTTCTCTCCTCATGTCTCTCACTTCTTGGGGTCTCCTTACTTTTTGGTTACCTTTTCAATACTATTCATCATTATTAACTTCAAATATTAACTTTACACTCAAACTCCACAACCACATTCTTACTCCACCAGCCATCAACACACATCCCTCTGACACTTTCAGTCTGTGGATCCCACTACTATTCATAATTCATATTTCACTCAATCAACTCAGATATGCAGTCAATTTAATCGTCTTACAGCCAACCCTACATTAATCTCTATATTTCAATTTTCTCTAATACATATTCACACACATCTAACAGGTTACATTTTCTCTCCTACATTAAATTTCATTCACTTATTCTCAGCTTCATATATATATTTGTATATATGTATGTATATATATGTGTATATATATTCATTTTACATACTATTAGAATATTCATTTTACTAATCAAATAAAAAATAATTTTCAAAACATCTGATAATTACACAGGTCTTTTACCATTGCTAGGCAACCACCTTTACACAATATATAAATAATATTTCTCACTTCCATATCAATGGATTTTAACTTAATTTTTTCAGTTATAATAATTTTATACACTTTATATACTTACATTTGTACAGTACCATCAAATATATATCAATACCCTTCTTCTTCTACTACATTCATCATTTTATCATCATTTATGATGTCATAAATTTCAACCTTTTATACTAATCCCATTAAATTGATAGTTCATTTTCAATAATATAGATTCACTGATCTAGGCAATAAATTTTATCATAAACAAATCTAATTGTTAAAGTCAGGTTCATTAATAAGTTATTATTCATTAATACAAGTAAACAAATTTTATAATTTCACAAATTAAAAATTACATTAATTTCGGAACATACTGAAATCCTGTCAAGTTTAGCTGTCTTTAAGTTATCTCCTATGATATCAGCCATTTGGTCTGTGTCGTCGCTTCAACTGACAACCATAGATAAATTTACCTAGATTAGTAACAGAGATAGCCAAGGCCAAATCATGTTCGGATTTGGCGCCCATTCGTATGGTGGCGCTGCTAGTCTCTTTCCTGCGCGGAGGGAGTGTGCTGTGGAAAATTCAAAGTTGAGTTTAGACCATCGAGCAAAAAGACAATAGAGGGAATGTAAAGGTAGTGGGGGCAAACATATTGTTAGACAGGAAGTGCGATCTTTAGAGGCCACTTTAAACAAGGAAAGAGAGTCTCTCTCCTTGTTTGACATCAAATTTAGTTGGGTTATGTTCATGGTACAAAGAATAACAGGTATGATACTTCCGAGGGAGAAATTGGGACGAGTTCGCGCATTACGTCACAATGAGAGAGATTTTAAATATTTCCCGTAAGAACGTTAGCAATTATAACACAATTAATTTTTAATTAGCTATAAAAAGTCATTTTAATGGATTAATGTAGTTTTTATTGAACTATTCCGGATTTATTAAAATATAGGTGTTTTATTATTTTGATTGAAAAAAATAATAACACAGTGAAAAAAAAACATAAATCTGTAAAATAAATTTGTGAGCTTTTTGGTGTTTTTTGATTGTTAATCCTATGAAGGTAATCTTCGTAAATTTTACGAGCTAGCTTTTATTTGTATTGTCTTATTTGGGGCCAGTATCGAGGAGGAAATAAGTCTTCGTCTAAACGTAAACAGAAAAAAAATAATTTATCATTAATTATCTGCACTAAAATCGGAAAACAAATCAAACACAAGGTTTTAAGTTACAATTTTTATTAATTTTCTTTTATTGCTTATATCTTCTTTGATTCAACATGCAGCAATTCATGCTGCAGATTTCTCTTAAAGTCTTCCGGCTTAAATTGTTTTTGGAACAAATCCTTGAAGTTTTAGTATTAAATTTATCTTTACGGCAACAAGCAATAACCCACAGTTTTTTCACTATCAAGTCCTTGTGAAAACTATAAAACCTATTAGATTTATCTGCACCTTTTGTCTGATTATCACTTAAACAACTAGGTACTGCACAACGCATTTTATGTTTACTTTGTAAACTATTCCTAGCAAAACCCTATTAAAAAATACAAGATGAGTATAAGTATGGTTGAGTAATAAATACTGACTCAATAATAATTAAACATACCTTATTTACAATTTCTAAAAGACCAAAATGTTGTCCATATAAAATAGGTATACCTACAAAGCCACTATCACTCAAAAAACTCGCATAGAAAGTTGAACATATTCTTAATAATAATTCTTTTTTACTAAAATTCCTACAAATCAACTTAACTCTCACAAAAACACTATAAAATCTTCTACAAGCTTATTAAAGACGTCGAAAGTTAAAACATTGATAAAATTCTAATTACAAACAAATGTATTACAATGACGGCAACTCTCATTACTACGTCGACAGTAGGGGAGTGGCCTGCGCAATATCATACCTGTTATTCTTTGTACCATGGGTTATGTTCATCGAGCAATAAGACAAAAGAGGGAATCTAATCCTTATGAAAAGGAGACCAAAAAAGTGGCCTCTGATGGCGGACATATCCGGAAATGCGAATGCGCGAAATTTAAATTTTCCGACACTTATCAACAGTAGCTATATAATATTTTTCAGAATGTGTCTTAGACGAGAAAGTTTTAATTAATTATTAATGATAAGAGTCTATAGTCGGACAGATTTCAATTAAAGATGACTAATCTACAAATTGAACTAAACGGTAGCGGCAACCGTGTAAAATGTCAGTAGTAAATTCTTACAGGGGTCATTTTTATTGCGTATACTTCGCCCATGTAAATAAGCGAAAAAGTAATATAGTCCTCATAACATTTTCCCCCGTAACAATATAAATTGGTGCGGTTCACGAGTGTGTAGTGAGACAAGTTTATTGAATAGTTTAAAACATCCGCAAACATATCAATATTTTGCTGGTCTATATATATTTACGTTCTTAGAAAGAATGTTAATGAGTGAAATATGATATTTTAGTTTATGTTTATTCGTTCCAAATTCTAATGTGCATAGGCGTAGCGTTTTCTATTTCGTGAGAATATATTTATTAAATAGACTTTATTATTAACTTTAAAATAGTTTTGAGGTAAGTAAAGTTGCGGCAAATTTATTCTTTATATAGTATTAACCCGTTAACGGCCGGTCAGTATACAAAGAGAAATTTGTCAATTAATTTATTAGGTTGGAATAAAAACACATATATTAAAAAAGGATTGCAATTTACAACAAAAAAGATTTTTTTTCTCATTTTCAAGGAAAACTGTACAATTTTTAATACAGGAACATATTGCATCTTAAATGTAAATTAAACTGTAAGGTGAAAATGTTCGAAATTTTCGGGGTGTAGATGCATTCTACACCTTTTAGATAAATAAATAGTAGTACTTTTGCATATCCTACATTCTTGCACCATCGTCTTTTTTTGTAATGTGGCCAATTGTCAAATCTGGTAAAGCAAATTTAGATTGAGCTCCATGTACGAAGCTTGACATTGATGTAGCGATTCTTCACTATTATAAATGCTTTCTCATATACTGTGCACTTCTTTATCTTCATCTTTTGACCAATGTATATCAACTTGAAGCAGAGTGTGAATCAGATAATATACGAATCTATGTTATTTATTTTAAAATCGTGACGGTTCTTCAAAAGTATAGAATGCTCTCAATCTTCTTTATCAAATGCTTCTATGTACAGGATAGAAATGCTATCTAAATATAGAATGCTTTTTTATCAAAAAAGAGTGAAAAAACTTTAAAATATATGACTTGACTCCATTGTTGGCTTTTATATTGTCTAAATATCAATCAGACTGATGTTGAATTTGACCGGTTTTGACCGGTTTTTTCTTTGGACGTTTTATCTGTGGTTCAGAGGAATATCCTAATCAGAATTACCAATCACTTGTATTTCATATGTACTTGCAATATCCGATTTTATTAATTCTTCACAAATAATATTATCATCAATGTCTTTTACATAAAACACATTCTTATCTAATCTCGGCAGCAAATGAAACACTTTAAGTGAGTCAGCATTTTCACAATCTGAGTATTCTTCTAACAAAGCTATTAACTCTTTAGTAGTTAGTGCCATCTTTATTTCATATTTCGAGCAGTCGTCACATTGGGCATATTGGGCAGTCGCCACATTAAAGTTTGTACAACAAAAAGTTAACTGGTAGAAACTTTAATAAACGAATAGCAGAACATAAAAGGGCTTTCAATAATAGAAAAACAGATTCGACATACGCACTTCACCTTCTAGATCATAATCATTCTTTTAATGACAAATTTAAAATTCTTCACATTCAAAATAAAGGCCTTAAGCTATCTTTGCTAGAATCTATGGAAATCAACAAATTAAAAAATACAGATATAATTCTGAATGACCAACTTGAGACAAACAGTTCTCCCCTCCTCAACCTATTTCATTAGAGACTATAAATTGTAAACGCATGCCAAAAATAGATCACTTGAGAAAGGCAATCAGCCGAAACAGCTGTAGTGATAATAGTTAAAATAAATTTTGTGGAAGTTTGAAAACAAAGTTTTCAGTGTTTTATTGTTACATAAAATGAATTTCCGAAATCAAGTAACGGTCGAATCCATCAATTATCTTTCTTGGATGTTTTAATCTCAAAGAAGCACACAAAATATAATACAGGTGTATAAAAAACTAACACACATCAATAGATATTTAAATCACAAATCAAACCACAACATCAATATTAAAAAAGGGAATCATTAAATCCTTATACGATTTTATACAATCTTATACGAAAATTCATTCTTAGAGGAGAAACATTCTTTAACACTAGTTAAAGTTTTCAGTGTTTTATTGTTACGAAAAAATAAGTATTTTTCAAAGTTTTCTGTTTTTTGAACTTCTATATTAGGTACTCTCTAATAAGATTAAAATTTTACTTTAATTTGTTAGACAACTATAAGATACCAGTCGAAAGACACATGATAATTTAATGATTAAATCGGTCTTAAATTTAATTTTTATGTAGTTACTTATGTATTTAAATAAATAGTTAAATCAATTCAATTCGAGTTAAAACAAAACAAATATAACGTTCATAGCAGACAGCAATTCTATAAATGCGTGACTGACCTATTGCCTTCGTCTGAGAGTTTTGGACCTCCCAATTTGAGGTTAAAAATGTTAAATATATAAGAAATTGACAATTATGAATAATTAGTTTTTTTATTATATTTTTCAGTTTATGTACAAAATAAATGTGGTATTTAAAACTGGGTTTCTAAAAATTTATCATAATTTATCTTTGCAACCCCAAACGGAAAAGAAAGGGAAAAATCTAGTACTGACAAATCAAGATTTTGCAAACCTATAAAAACTACTTACTATTTTTGCTATTATTTGCACAAATAAATACGCAACATGTATTTGCACCCATTTTTGATAAAATTTATGCGTAAATACGCACGCTGGCATTGTTTCAAGGTACCCCTACCATGGTTACGCACGGAGCGAATAAGATACCTGTTAAAAGACACATGATAATTTAATAACTATATCGGTCTTAGATTGAATTAATTACTTATGTGTTTAAATAAATAATTAAATTTTTTTTGGTACGCCTCTGCAAAATTGATAAGTGAAATATGATTTCGTTGAAATGTTATCGTTAAGGGCTTAGTTAAGTGCGATGTTGCAAAGTAATCACCTTCAATTAAAAAATGTTTTAGTATAAAATGCGACACAATTGTTAAAAAACTTCAATATAAATAAGATTTCATGTGACATTTGGGACAAACAATAACATAACCCAACTAAATTTGATGTCAAACAAGGAGAAAGACTCTCTTTCCTTGTTTAATGTGGCCTCTAAAGATCGCACTTCCTGTCTAACAATATGTTTGCCCCCACTACCTTTACATTCCCTCTATTGTCTTTTTGCTCAATGGTTATGTTATTGTTTATCCCAAATGTCACATGAAATCTTACTTATATTCAAGTTTTTTAACAATTGTGTCGCATTTTAGACACTTATCATTAATAATTAATTAAAACTTTATTTTTATTTATTTATTTTTCCAATCTTGGTTCATTCATCAATCCAATTATAAGGTTTTTGAACAGGTAAATTTTCTGTCACATCTGGTACCGTAAAACGGGGTTACTTAAGCCACTTTTGAAATTCAAACACCTTTCAAATCTAAACCAATCACTCTAGGGATTTAAAACTTGGTAAAAACGTGGGTCTGTATCTAAACTTATTGTTTAATACCAAAAAAAAGAGTTAAAAAATTTTTTACCTATCAAAAAAATTTAAAACGTGGTGGCCTAAGTTTCCCCTTAGAACGGGGTATAAAAAACCAGGCATGATAGATAAATGTGTGGCGTAAGTTAAACACTCCTGGGGTAACTAAATCCGTACACAGGGCTAAAACTAAATCCGTAAACAATACTTATGTTTAAAAAAATGAATTTAATTGGAAAAAACTTTATTTACTAACATTTTTATATGTTTTAAGGTTTTTGAAGATTAAATAATCAATTTAACTCATACAAAAAAGTGTAGTGCCCACGCTTTACATTTGTAGGGTGAACAACTTTAACAATTTGTGATATATTTACATCCATTTCATCAGCATTGTAAGGAAATACAAAAACAGTCCTAGCAGTTCTCGTACTTTTTCTTAAGAAACTAACAGACACTTCATTTGTTTCTGGTGATGTATTTAACACTTTTGCATAAAACTGCTTTACAGCTTATTTTTTGGTTCCCTCATCAAATAGCAGTTCAACAATTACAAATATAGCTGATTTGCCAGTAATCTCCTCCCATTTCACTGTGGTCCTCGTGGCTTTCTTATAGACGTTCTTAGGTTCGGGTTCCTCAAAATTGTCATCAGTGAAGTCACTTAAAACAAGTTCAGCATCTGAATCTTGCAGTGAGAATACTTCATCATTGTCACTAGAATCAGAACTGTCCTTTCTGGCTCTTTTTGAAACACGGGTTTTCTCTTGAGCTTGCTTTGCAGTACTTGGCTGTTGCTCTGCAGGGTTATCAATAGAGTCCTTCATATCATCCGGCTGTACACCTACACCAGGTGGTACATTTAATTTTTTTTTCTTTCTTTGGCTGATTGTGTAGTATCTTCAACTCTGTTTTTTTCAAGGAAGGATTGTAAAGTTGCAGCCCAAGTGTTTCCATAGTCATTTAGGGTTTCTCTTTCGTTCTCCTTAGATCTACTAGGAAGCCTCTTAAGTACTTGCTCCCTGTCAAGAGGTGAAATTCCTGAACCTTTAAAACCACTTATCAAGTGTTTTGCTATGTTCTCTTCACCCATGCCATCAATACACTTCTTCAATAGTCTTGGGAATGTATCCTTAGGTATTGTACCACGATTCTTCTCTTTCCAGTCACTTAATGTTTGGCGCCACTTTATTTTCAGTGGCCTAAAAAAGGTACATCAAGAGGCTGAGTAAAATGGGTACGGTTCGCTGGCAGAAGCACAAACTTGATGTTCTTCATCTTGCATTCATTAATAATATCTAGTGAGATGTGGCTTGCTAGGTTGTCCCCTATTATTACCCTAACAGCATCTTTGTCAAACTTCTTGAAGTATAGAATAACTATTTTTCTGAACCAGTCTTCAAAAATTTCTAGCGTGAACCATCCACTCTTGGACCTATTATAAACTGTTCCCTTAGGACCATTCTCAGTCCATGAGTCGTAAAGATTTAGTGCCTTGTACGTTATGTATGGTGAAAGTAATTTTCCATCTGCACTCCCTGAAAATATGACAGATGTACTTGCCTTGGAAAAATCAACGATTCGCTTAGGATGACGTCTACCTCTTCTTACTATAACTTTCTTTTTACCCGGATAATCAGTTATATTCGTCTCGTCATAGTTAACTATCACAGTTGGTTCAACTCCTTCAAGTGATGTTGTGAGTTCGTCAAAATAATTGTTGAGAATTGTCTCATTGACAGCAGCTCTACTTCTTTTTACATTTTAACAAAGCCTATTAGAAAGTTCTTTGTCATGTCTTTTCATAAATGAATCCACAAATTCAATACCAGGCATATTGTGTTTAAGCCTTTTTTCTGTTCGGCCACGGCGATCTAGAAATCCTTTCACAATCAGTCGAATATCAAAGGTTGTTAGCGGGAATCCCCATTTTCCAGCCAATGTTACACATTCTACCAGCTGGTTTTCTTTAACAGGACTTAAAATACAAGGTCTTTATACCTTATTGCGTTTCCCTTTCACTGCTGCTGTAAGAGCACATCGTGAAATTCCATACTGTTCAGCAACTTTCCTCAAAGAAAGTCCATCATCCTTTACTGCTTTTACCGCTAAAGCGAGCTTTTCATCGGAATAGCCCTTATACTTTCGAGTCCCAAGGGGCCGGTGATAAGTTCGTGGCATAGGTATTGTGGTCTGAAACAAAGAAAATTGCTGTAACTTTATGATTTTTACTTTCATGTAGTATGTTTTTCATTACGGGGTAACAAAAGCAACTGGCTTTTGTTACCCCGTAGTCAACACAGCTGTAAAAGAACAACAAACAAAAAACAACTAACCTTAAATATGGAGAATGAATTAAAGCATGGTCTACAATGACAACTAAGGTTATATTTTAAGATAATTATTAAGCTTGAAAGAAAACGGACTGGGCTGGACGGAAAAAGTTTAAACAGCTATGAAATTTCAATACAAATTACCTCTAAATAATAATAAATTGCTAGGCTTATCTTTTAATGTGAATAAATGTTGTATTCCAGCAGCTTAAAGTTTATACGATTGTCAACTCACATACACATAAACATCTACAATTGCTGCAAACAGTGTTGTCAACATGGGCGCTCGAAATTTACCATGCAAAATGGCTTTTGTTACCCTGTAGGCTTAAGTAACCCCGTTTTACGGTATTGATTTAGTAGTGGAATTCTCTAATGTGTTATTTGGACTTTCATCTTCATCATTTTTTTTTGTGTGTGTGTTTTGGCTTGGACAATTGTCATTCAGCCAGTCTCAATCAAGATTAGTTTATTAATGTACTGTTTGTGTGTGTTTGTGTGTGTGTAGAGTAATTGTCTTGATACTTAGCAAAGTCAACGTCATTGTCTTTGCTAAGAGATGCTAATTGTATCCGAACGTCTACGGTCCCTCCGGTGTGTACCGATCACACAAGGATAGAAATTATTTTCATTTATTAATTTTTTTAATAAACGAAAATTTCCACCCAGGTGGGATTCGAACTCACGACCTTTAGGTTTAAAGGCAGACGCTCTTACCACTGAGCCACAGAGGGGGTTATCTTCATCATTATCATGATTCATTAATATAACAATTCAATAGTAAACTTCGTATATAGTACAGAGCTCCTGGTAAAGCAGTTTTTCATTTAGTGATGTCTAAATATTTGGTTTTCAATGCTAGATTCACCAATTTCCATATAACTCATTGTATCTTTCAACTTAACCATTTCATTCATGGTTATATGGTGTTGTTCTACTTGAAATATTCCTTTAGAGTGTAGATAATTAATAAATTCTTGTGAAGTAAAGCTAGTTCTCCTTGTCAGATTTTATATATGCCAGCATTCTATATATAAAAAATAGTGATTTAATCTGTGATTGGTTTGAATTGCTTTCCTACCAGATAATGTCTGCATTTTTTTAATACTTCAATGCATTTGCATTTTTTCAATTGCATGTTTTCATTCAGAATCTGTGAGAGTATGTGTGAAAAAAGCAATTGGTTTTCCCCATTCTTTGTCTTCTAGGGATTTATCTTTAGATTCATTGCTTTCTAAAAAAATCTTGAACGTTATATACCAATGTTTGAATTCTTTGCGAATTATGAGAATAAAATTGTAGTAAAATGCCATTTGCACAATTAGGCTTTTATTCACATAAAACTTGACATACTAAGACAAAACAATTATTTAAATACTGACCAGTTCTTGCCACATTAAGAAAACTAAATTATAGTACACTTGGCTTTTATTATTAATATTTCTTGTAACACATATAACGTTTCTTGTAACATTTTTATAAATAAAGATTTTATTTTATTCTTTAATTTTTTTAACCACTTTGGCATTTTAATGTAATGTAAAATAAATATAGTCTCAACATAACAAGAAAACCCAAAAAGTATACGAAAAATATTTATTATCGTATAGGATAATGATTTTTCTTGTTATTTTAGGATTATATCGATTTTCCTTTACTTTAAAATGAGTTCACAATCCTAGGTAATATTACAAAAATTTTGAATTTCGCGCCATGTATTTATAGTTAGGCGCCCGGTCACTAGGTGATGCGCCAATCATTGTTTTACTCGTCAATACGGAAGTTTCAATGCTAGGTGGTAGTGTGCTATGCTGACAACGTGCAAGTACTCGAGCTTAGGAGACATGTAGTCCCTAAAGTAAAATTTTAAATTTTAAATACATCCATTGTCATCGACCTACAGTATCAACATTATCTAATGTAAAATGTGACACTTTACCGACTCAAACATGGAAGTCTTATAGACACCATATTTATATAGTTAGCAACAAATACTAGGCACTGAAGATGATCCGTAGTGATCGAAAACGTTCTGCCAGAACTTTAAATGTGACGACACTTTTTTAAAAAGTTTTAACTTGTTTGTTTTATACCTAAATACACATTTGTGAAGTGTTTTAACTTCTGTGTTTTTTTAAACGATGGTATACAGCCAATTACGGGGTTTTCCCGTTAATTTCAAAATATTAAAGATAATTACAATATCGCAAAAGAAAAATCACAAAGATTGTAAAATAAATCTGTAAATGATATTCAAAAAGTCTCAAGTATGACACGCTTTTCCATTATGGTCAAATTCTTTACATTTTGCCGGCATTTTATATTTAATTTATGTTTTGTAGCAATATTTATTTTGTTTGTAATACACACAATCAATTACTATTTAACTGCGAATAAGCCAGAATTAAAGATAAAAATACGTTTATTGACGTTTCAATTTCCACTGCGGAAATCGTTCTCAAAATACAAACAATTAAACAAATGTTGTTTTTTTTTTTAACAAGAAAATAGCTTCAGAACAACACACAATCAAATCGTAGATTCATATATTTCTTTAATTAATTTTACAAATTACTTATTAATTTTCTAACACGTTTTCACATAAAGTAACTAGTTATGACTTCTTAGTGCAAGATATGGCATCGAGGTATACTTACCGTTAACAGTTTAAGTTTTGAAGTTGTTCATTACTGTAATCAAATACTATAGACTATAATACATCCAACTCCGACACAAAACTGGCAGCACGTTGCTTCTAGCGCCACGGCGGCTTGAGTTGATAACTACGTTTTGTCAACATAAACATACAAATTTTCTTTTTCTAATTTTTGTATTATTAGCTAATCTCGCTAAAATAGGGATGCTATGTCATGTTACATTAAATAAATTACCAGCGAGTGCAGCATACATAGCTAACTTTATTGAGAAAGTGGACACTTTATTTGACATTTTCAATTCTTCAAAATATAATGACAAGAAATTCAGAAAGCCAATTTCAATAAAAAATCATTATCATATTGATAAATTGGACGATTTAAAAGAATTTCTAAGTAATATCAGAGAATTGAACAGAAGAAGAGTTAATCCAACATGTATCAATGGATGGATGTCAAATATTAATTCTCTAAAGTTGCTTTGGAATGATTTAAAGAGCAATTATGGGTTTCAATTTCTTTTTATAAAAAGGCTAACCCAAGACTGTATAGAAAATTTATTTTCTATTATTAGGGCTAAGGGTTTTAATAATAATACACCTGACAGCGTAAAAGTTAGGTGCAACTTGCGATCTGTCATGGCAAATCAGTTACTACAACCATCAGCGGACAGCAACAGCGACATTGATGCTTGTTCATTTTCAACTCAAAAAGATGAAATGCTCAAAAACCCAATTAAAGTATTGCTCAATAATCCTATCGAGCATTGCATCGAAAACAACATAAGTAATGACAATTACGATATGATCGAAAAAAATTCTGAGACTTATGTGTTAGGATGGGTTTGCAGTCAATTGCCTCACGAACAATGTAGAAATGCAGTATGTAACTCTTTTAATAATTATTCTTTACAAAATACCTTAATAGAGTTAAAAAAATATGAGAAATCATCTAATTTTAAATTTTAAAATGATGAAGCCAAGGGAGCTTCAGATAAAATTAATGAAATATTTAAAAGGTATTTTCAAAATTATATAAAAGGAAGCGTTGAAAATGTTAAATATAAATTGAAATTAAAATGTGACTTTCAAGAAACTCTTCAAAATGTATGTACAAATTGTTACAAGACTTTTATAGATAAATATTTTATTGTGTTAATAAAAGCTTATGTAAATAAAATTAACGACAGTAATAAGGAAAAATTATATAAATTAAAATGTAAAAATATCAAATTAAAGAAAATAACTCATAATTAAATTTGTATTTTGATTTAATCTATAAATAAACTAATAAATAAATTACACTTATTAAATAACAGGCTGTTAAATGCATAAGTTTGTAGTTATCAACTCATACCATGAGATGGCGCTATTTTGTTTGCTGCCACAAAACTAATGGGAAATGTCAAGAGTTGTATGTATTATAGTCTATAGTATTTGCTGTAATGGAACAACGTTGCCATATGACGCATCGTTAAAATATGATACATACAAGTTCCCTGGCTTTGTCTCGCTATGACGACATGCGCAAAGTCAATTAAAATTAGAACAGGAAGTGAGCATATCTTGTTGTTATAGTATCATGCGAACAACCCGAAGGTGCACTCGACTCGGTGGTAATTGTTCGCGCATCTGGTTTACGCATGTCAGCGGCCATATTTTAAGTGCACAGTCTCGTCGTTGGACGATCATTTTGTGTTTGTTGTTGTCAGATCTAGAAGTGGTTGATCCAACTATTTTTGTGGATCAAGTCAAACTGATACGCGTAAACAAAAATACCTATTAAAAAATACTGGTTTGGAAATCAGTTTGTTATCATTCGTTTAATAGATATCTAAGCATAACGATAACATTATTTGTATTTTGTTAGATTTCTTTATAGTTATTAAAATGACTGTTTAACTTCTAATACTTAAATTACTGTTATTCAGAGATTGCATAAAAAGTTCATAAAAAATGACGATAGTCTTGCCTACTTCACGCCAATTGCCATTTGTTGATATTTATCTAACGCTTTGTAAACGTTAAGAAATGCACGAGAAAAATTAAGGATAAATGCAATGAAACAATTTAATTGTTATTTATTTTTCATGTATATTTGTTGAATAGTCCACTGATCGACAAGCTTATACAATTTCCTTACGAATACGAATAACTACAAATAAATACACATAACATGATTATAATAAATTTTAGGAGTACTACATGAACAAGTAAAAAATAAATATTTGCAAATAAAATTTTATATATTTAATAATATATATTTATTTTTGACAATGGTGGTTTTATAGATATGGATGAATCAATTTGGCAATGTCAACTTGTTTGTGGTAAGCCCATGATTTTGTGGGAATAACTAGAAAATTATTTGTATGGCTGAGAAATTAATTTATGTTTCGAAATCTTAGTAGGTATATATATATACATTATTCTTTTTGTTCAAATTTGAAAATAAAACGATCTTTATACAATTCAATTTAGAATATTTATTTGGTAAATGCCCTATATCATATTACATTCAGCTAAGATAAATTTAAACTTCATCCAGATGTATACACTTACAAAAATGATTAATAAGGTATTTTACTACGTTCAGTAACAAAAACAAACTAAGTACATATTTCACCTACCGCGAGTTCTCTTGAAATATCTACCGAGGTACCGAGTACTACGTATTCGTAAATGTAGGTACACGTCCGCGTACTGTTTCATCATCCACCCGTACAGCTGAGTCGGTTTAAATAGATATCGAATATACCCGTACTCGTTTATATTGGTTTTAGGGATCAGTTCCACAAGTATAAATAAAATACTGTTCCAAAGTAACTGGTACGGGATCAGGTCACCATCCCTAGTCAGATCACATTATTTGTTTGGCTAATAATTTGATTTTGTGCAATCGTAAACACTGACATCCTATATTAAAAAAAATGGCGCAAGGTCACCGAATTTGTCTGACAGCTACCAATGTAAATTTATCGGAGTGCACCTTCAGGTTGTTCGGTGGTCGTACTTCGTATCGTAGTTCGTGTTCGTACTCCATGATACTATAACAACAAGATATGCTCACTTGCTGTTCTAATTTTAATTGACTTTGCGCATGTCGTCATAGCGAGACAAAGCCAGGGGACTTGTATTGTATCATATTTTAACGATGCATCATATGGAAACATTGTTCCATTACTGTAATGAACCATGATACTATAAAAAAACAAGATAAGTCAACGCGCATGTTCTTGTGACGTAAGCCCGAGACAAGTTGTCAAAATGCCAAATTGACAAAATTAATGACAGCAAGTTAAACTTTAAAATTAAATTTAAATTTTTCATTTGATGCAATTCTAGTTATATAAATAAAAAGAATTAATATTAATAACAGCAGAGCAAATGTTTCTATGGATAATAATAAATATTTCTATAGATAATAATATATACTAATGTGCATTTTAATAGAACTTGAAGTAATACTTTATTTTTGATAGGTCTTTAAAAAAAGTTACTTTGGATGTATGTAGTGAACTGGAACATATTTTTCATAGTTATGATGGCGACACATTAAAAATAACAAAAAATTATTTAAAAAACTTAATAGAAGGTGCAAAATATGTAAATGTTAGCGAAGATGTAAAATTACTTTTTAGATGTAAAATGTATTTTAAAATACGAATTCTAAATCAAAATATTAAAGATAATTACAATACCACAAAAGAAAAATCACAAAGATTGTAAAATAAATGTCTAAATGATATTCATAAAGTCTCAAGTTTGACCCGCTTTTCCTTTATGGTCAAAGTCTTTACATTTTGCCGGCCTTTTATATTTAATTTATGTTTTGTAGCAATATTTATTTTGTTTGTAATACACACAATCAAATCGTAGATTCATATATTTCTTTAAATAATTTTACAAATTACTTATTAATTTTCAAAACACGTTTTCACAGAAAGTAACTAGTTATGACTTCTTAGTGCAAGATATGGCATCGAGGTATACTTACCATTAACAGTTTAAGTTTTGAAGTTGTTCATTACAGTAATGGAACAACGTTGCCATATGATGCATCGTTAAAATATGATACATACAAGTCCCCCTGGCTTTGTCTCGCTAAGACGACACGCGCAAAGTCAATTAAAATTAGAACAGCAAGTGAGCATATCTTGTTATAGTATCATGGTAATGAACAACTTCAAAACTTAAACTGTTAACGGTAAGTATACCTGGATGTCATATCTTGCACTAATAAGTCATAACTAGTTACTTTCTGTAAAAAAGTGTTTTGAAAATTAATAAGTAATTTGTAAAATTAATTAAAGAAATATATAAATCTACGATTTGATAGTGTGCATTACAAACAAAATAAATATTGCTACAAAATATATATTAAATATAAAGAGCCGGCAAAATGTAAAGAATTTGACCAAAAAGGAAAAGCGGGTCAAAGTTGAGACTTTATGAATATCAATTAGACATTTATTTTACAATCTTTGTGATTTTTTTTTGTAGTATTGTAATTATCTTTAATATTTTGATTTAGAATTCGTATTTTAAAATATATTTTACATCTAAAAAAAGTAATTTAAAATCTTCGCTAACATTTACATATTTTGCAACTTCTATTAAGGTTTTTAAAGAATTTTTTGTTATTTTTAATGTGTCGCCATTATAACTATGAAAAATAAGTTCCAGTTCACTACATATATCCAAAGTAACTTTTTTTAAAGACCTATCAAAAATAAAGTATTACTTCAAGTTCTATTAAAATGGGCATTAGTATATATTATTATCTATAGAAACATTTATTATTATCCATAGAAACATTTGCTCTGATGTTATTAATATTGATATATTAATTCTCTGCTGTTTTTAATATTAATTCTTTTTATTTATATAATATTAATTCTTTATATTTATAAATTGCATCAAATGAAAAATTTAAATTTAATTTTAAAGTTTAACTTGCTGTCATTAATTTTGACAATTTGGCATTTGGGCAAGTTGTCTCGGCTTACGTCACAAAAACATGCGCGTTGACTTATCTAGTTTTGTTATCATGACCTATAGATATGTTTCGTTTGACGCATCGAGTAAAATGACAAAAGAGGGAATCTAATCGTTATGAAAAGGAGACCAAAACAGTAGCTATAAAATAGTTTTCAGAATGTGACTTAGACAAGAAATATAAACGATAACAGTCTAAAATGTGACATAATTGTTAATAAACTTCAATATATATAAGATTTCATATGACAGTTGGGACAAACAATAACATAACCCAACTAAATTTAATTTCTTAAACAAGGAAAGACTCTCTTTCCTTGTTTAATGTGGCCTCTTAAGATGGCACTTCCTGTCTAACAATATTTTGCCCCCACTACCTTTACATTCCCTCTTTTATCTTTTTGCTCGATTATTTGACGTTAAATGTAAGCTTAATATACGTCAGTGTTGCCATATACTCAATTATTTTAGACTCTCACATATAAAATTATGGGCAAGATTTATATTATATGAAATGAAAATTTAAAATTGAAAAATACATATATTATTAAACAAAAACGTGAAAAATACATATATAATTAAAAGCATTAAAATTATATCTATAAATAGTATAAAATAAAATTATATCTTGCATTTCTACATTTAAAAATACTTATATAATAAAAACAATTAAAATTATGCTTAAGGTAAAAATTAATAGTTTAGAAACTTTAAAAACTACAGAATAAAGTAAAGTTAAATGAAACTAAATAAATTAGGTCAAACAAAAGAATACACTAAATATTTAGCTATATTTAAAGTAAAAAATACTATTTTATGAATTCAAAAATTGTGGCTTCTCTTAACAAAACATATAAAAATTATTGGGAAAATCCCAGTAGTTGGCTGTATACCATCGTTTAAAAAACTTATGAATGGATCCTAAATCCATTTTAAATTAAATAAATAAGTCACATAATTATTGCAAAAGTGGATTATACAACAAAGAAATTAATATTTAATTTAATGTAAATAAATAGAAACATAACAAGAGTTAAAAAATAATCTTGTTAAAAACAATTTGAGCCGCTTGTATGCGTCGTATAAAGATGTAAAATGGAATACTTAAACAAAAACAACACTTTTGTCATTACTTATTTACTTTGAAATGTTTTGTTACAACTAAAATTTCAAATGCTTTTTTCTTCAGATTTATTTAAATTTCGGTTTTCTGATCGATAGTGATTCGATAGAGATCGATTATTCGATTTCGTTTCCATCCAAACTTCTAAACATGCGCGTTTGGTAGTTTTTGGACGTGGTTTTGGTTTTAGCCATCGAACAAAAAGACAAAAGAGGGAATCTAATCGTTATGAAAAGGAGACCAAAAAAGTGGCCTCTGATGGCGGACATATCCGGAAATGCGAATGCGCCAAATTTAAATTGTCCGCCACTTATTAACAGTAGCTATATAATATTTTTCAGAATGTGTTTTAGACGAGAAAGTTTTAAGTAATTATTAACGGTAATATTCTAAAATTCGACACAATTGTTACAAAACTTCAATATAAATAAGATTTCAATAAAAATATTGTTATTTTAAATTGTTTAAAGAGTAAATACGGTTCTTTGGTTATAAACATTCATTGTCTACGATTTTGTTGTTCCTGCATTTGTGAGGTAAGAATATGAAAATATTAAGATATTTACTCTGTATGTTCTTGTTATGTCTTATTGAGTAAAACTCCTGTTTTTACTGTATTTTGTTGTTGTATTTCTCAGAGTTATTTTAAAATAAATCAGTCAATTTATTTATTAAGTTAAAATAAGAAGCATTAACATTATTCTTTTTTAGGTCAGAGGTTTTATCCCCTAAAAGACTAAAGATACTCGTTTTCTCCTAGTTTAAGTACTTAATGAATAAGGACTTTTACTTGTAATTTGTAATGTAACATTCTGTAGCTGTATAAGGTTCAAATTGCCATAACAGCGAGTGTTTAAAAAAATGTGTATTTTGTAATAGTTTTTGAGTTTATTTTTTAGATCTAGGCATATAATGGCTAGTAAACATCTGTTGAAAATATCCAGTATCATGAGTTTTTCAATAATCACAACAAAATTATAAGGAACAGTGAAAATGCCGTTTAATCAAATCCAATTATGTAAAGAAAATGTTTGACATTGCTTTAGACAAAAAGACAAAACATAATGTTGAGGCAAGTTAATGATTTACCAAGTTAATGTAAAATGGTTTCTTGTCAAAGAATATAGAATTAGGTACATCTAGTAAAGTTGACTCCACTATTTCAAGTGAAACAAGGACTCAGAAAGTTTATTTAAAACACTTATTGGTATGCACTATGTTATACAGTAAAAAATTGTTCAGCAGAACATAGGGATTATACATCGAGATGATTGTGGCAACTACGCTCTCTAGATGACAATATTGTTGTTAGTATTAAGGAGCAAAACCTCAAAATTGACAACTCATTTATACTGACACAAATAAACGTCGAAACATAACAATGTAGTAAATATTTTTGGTTAAACAATGAAAACTGTGTCTGTTTGATTTTGAAATTAGTTTTTAAATAAGATATATTTTAAACATTAAGGTAAAATTAACTTTTTAATCATAATCTTTGTTTTTGATTTATTTATGGACAGCCTTGCTTCCAAACTCACTCATTATATTTCGTCTAACAGCTCTATTGCACCAGAAAGTCATAATATACTCCAACCATCGAGCAAAAAGACAAAAGAGGGAATGTAAAGGTAGTGGGGGCAAAAATATTTGTTAGACAAGAAGTGCCATCTTGAGAGGCCACATTAAACAAGAAAAGCGAGTCTTTCTTTGTTTAAGAAATCAAATTTAGTTGGGTTATGTTATTGTTTGTCCCAACTGTCACATGAAATCTTATTTATATTGAAGTTTTTTAAAAATTGTTTCACATTTTAGACTGTTATCGTTAATATTTAATTAAAACTTTCTCGTCTAAGACACATTATGAAAATTATTTTATAGCTACTGTACATACTGACTCCTTAAGGAAGAAACTAGCCTCAGCTTGCTTTGCAATAAGATCTGTTTCGAAGGAACTAAATTTATCTTCTGCCAAAATGGCATATTTCTCATTGTTCGAGTCCCATCTTCGATATGGGCTTCCATTTTGGGGTTCTAGTACAGCGGCCCAATTTGATACTATTTTTAAGTTGCAAAAAAGAGCAATCCGTTATCTATTTGGTCTCAAACAAACAACTCATTGCAAGACCTACTTCAAAAATCACGGAATTTTGACGCTTCCCTCTTTATTTATTTTGGAAACGGTTTGTTTGATTCGAAAGCATCTAAACATTTTTCCCGATAGACCTGACCATGGCTATTCCATTAGAAATTCGGATTGTAACGTTTATTTGCCGATCCCGTCCACTCAGCTAGTAAAGAATTCTATTCTATATCGTGCAAAGAAACTTTATAATCACCTTCCAAGAGAAATTAAATCCGCAACATCCTTTATTAAGTTTCGTAAGGTGACAAAAATCTATCTCTCAGAAAGACCATATTACTC
This sequence comes from Diabrotica balteata, assembly GCA_918026665.1. Lineage (NCBI taxonomy): Eukaryota > Metazoa > Arthropoda > Insecta > Coleoptera > Chrysomelidae > Diabrotica > Diabrotica balteata. The sequence continues at coordinate 70,293,284 of OU898284.1, read as the reverse complement.
AGTTGACGAGTTTCTTAATGTATAACAAAGAAACAAAATTAGTATTGTTTATAATTACATTTGGGTGTCTCAAGCAGTGGCTACAATTTGTCTCATTTGTTGTTGTCTGTACAAATTATGTAGGTTATACAATAATTTTACTAATTTAAAATTGTGTTATTCTGTTTTTTACTATATTGTTTTTGTTTTATACTTTTTGTATTATTTGACTGATTTATTTTTTAGCTTTGTCCATAAAATTGTTCAATAATTTTCAGTGACAATAAAGCATATTTCTATTCTATTCTAATAAGTGTCGCCCACAGAGGCTACTTTTTTGGTCTCCTTTTCATAATGATTAGATTCCCTCTTTTGTCTTTTTGCTCGATGACTCCAACCTCCAACAGGTTCATCAAACACTGGTTAGCGCAGTTGCCACAATTATCTCAATTTATATTCCCTATGTGAAGCTGAACAATTTAGTTTAGAGTTTCACGTTGTTCTCCGAGTGCAGAGGTACCCTCTCACCCGGCTCTGGAACCCAATTGAGCCATGTGTTACCTTTAGTCAAATTTAATTTAATATTGAACATCACAATTATTTTATAACACAATGTACAACATTTCATAACTAAATGTAATTTAAAGGGTTTTTACCCTAATATTTTGGTGGCTCAGGCATTATGACCTAGCATTTTCGATTTTAATAACCTGATGATGGACTGTGTGGTCCGAAAACGTTTGTTTTATTGATGTGGCCCTTTTAAGGGTTTTTTAAATAAATATACCCATTTACAAAGATTAACCTCTTTTTGAACAATTTAAGTACTATATTTATATTATTTTGTTATGTGCAAGTAAATGCAATACCTAAATTCTTTTTTGGCATTGGATTTACTTGCATTGGAGGTTTTGTATCAGAGTATATTTCAATTAATTGTTTGCATATATGTCTAATAATGATGGTAGTGCAGGTTAACTGTATTGTTGGCCAGTTTTAAGAATATACACTACTATTTATAATAAACACAACATTTTGTTACGCTTTCATATTTCATATCTAGCTCATACAATATTTTTTTAATCAAACAGTTTTAGGGGCTTATAATTTAGATGGTATTAAATTTATTGTAGAGGAAAACACACTAAATTTTAATATGCAGCCTACTGCTATTTGTCTGACAATCAGGCCTATTAGGAATAAGTCCAGATGGATTAATTGGTGATAAAAGCCTCATAGAAATAAAGTGTTCAGAACATTTAGAAATGACAAATTGTCATTAGTAATTACACAAGAGCTCTAAAATTATTAATTTATATCCCAAGTGATAATTTGTTAGCTATATATCAAATTGTCACAACAGCAAAACAAATCAGTGATTTTAAGAGCTCGAATTAAACTGATTTTTTAAATCATTTTAACTGATATCTTTACCTGAATATTTGCTAAACCTGTTCATGGTGTTCTCTTTGAGAAGTTGTAAAACATTAATTGTCATTAATGTCACTAAATGTTAATTTTTAGTAGCAACGAAGGGCATCTGACACAATACTTGACAATGGGAAATCATTGAAATAAGTTATATGTATGATTTAATAAAATTTTTATTTTTGTAGGTCTCTATTGGCCACAATCTCTATGAATTAAATAATCTAAAAAATTCAGATAAATTTATATCATGTAATGATCAGGATGAATCCTTATTAAACAGGACAATACTACCACCAAATTCAAGGATACCTGCATATTTGACAACACAACTGTTATTTGTATATATGGACATTGACGGATGTAACTACATTGATAATAGAAAAAGATTTGATCTTTTTATTTGGCTCAATATTTGGCAGAATTGTTATACCAATGACTAGTGACTAACAAGATAAAGGAATTCAAAAATATTTTATTACTTCATATTATTTCATCATATTTTTAACTGTATATTATATCACATTTTGTTTACGTAAAATTGTCATAAGACATTTGTATATTTTTGTTTTATTACATGTCATGTTCTATTTATTAAGATAAATTTGGATAGCAAAACTTGAATATTTTTTCTATATTATTAAACGTAAATCTTAAGTTAACCAGTAATTTAATTATCTCCATTTCATCACAACTTAGTAGATACTCTATAATGTAAATGTAAATCTTGATCAACAGAATCAACTGGCTGGTCTAATGTATGTAATCCTTTTTTATTGAACAATAAATATAGCTGTGAGGACATTACTGCTGTAATCTTATTTCTTTTTTTAATTATTTTGATTTTTATTGATAAATTGTCAAAAAATAATTCCAACCGCTACTGGGACAAACACACAGGAATTTGAAAGGTTTTCTAAGTGTGACGCCAGAGCTTAGATAGTCCATGTGCAGATTATGATGGTTTTATATAATTTGTAAATAATGTAAAAAAGTGTGGTGCCTAAAAGTTACACACTAGTTCATGCTTCTGTTTTCAGATTTTAGTCTTTCTTATATGTTTCTCATCCATCTTATGGTTGTTTTCAAGAAGGTTTGTATAATCATCAGTTTAAATCTAAAAAAAGGAATCTTAATTTTAATGCTCAAAGAGCCATAAGATGTTTTACTTACTAATCACTGTCCATCTTACAGATACTACTGGAGTTACTGTTGCTATTTATATTAATTATAATAGGTAGAATTTCCTGTCTACCTATTATATGGTCCCTTTCATACCACTGTTTAATTATATCTTCTGTATGTCTAATAGAATTGTAATATCCTGGTAAACCTGCCAGGGTATAAGGATGAATAAATAAGTATGTTTTATTCCAGGCCGTTCATTGTGATACTTTATCTGACACCCTCATGTTGACTGCCCTAACATGACAGGTGATGTTACCACGAGGCTCCTGTCATGTTGGTTGCCTAACAATGGCACCACATATATTACATCCTCCCTCTTATAGATCTAAGCGTTCAGGGGGTTTTACAGAGCGACCCGACCTAGTAGTTTTAAGCGATGGTTCATAGACTGGCTCCACAAGAGGCAATCCATGAACACTATCTCTTTGGTTTCTACAGGACTCTCTTTGCTCAGTGGGCAAGATATTCACTTCACACTGGGGCGGGTCACTTGAATCAGGATTGAACAGACTACATTGTATATTATCATGTCCAGAAGCTGTTTTGAACACATTTAATGATTCTCTTAAATCTACTCTGTTACGTCTGACTGTGTCTCCATTTTCATTTAAAACCATATAAGACCTTGGTGTCCCATGTTGGCTAACTATTTGACCTGGTTCCCACTTCTTCTGAACATGATTGTATACTGCAACATCAGTATTATTTGTTAACGGTGGTAATTCTTTGGCACTTCTATTATAATACTTATTATATGTATTGCGCCTATGTTGCAGCTTCTCAAGCACATTGTCACATAACTTAGGTTGCAATAACTCTGAACTAATAGGTATTTTAGTTTTACAAATCCGGCTCACTAACAATTGAGACGGGGAGTAACCAATATGCTTGAGAGGTGTATTACGGTATTGCAGCAATGAGATTTCAATATCACCTTCTTTTACTGATTTCTTAATTATATTTTTTGCTATTCCTACTCCTTTCTCAGCGAGGCCATTGGAGCGTGGATAATTCGGGCTTCTAGTGATGATTTTGAAATTCCATTCTCTCGCAAAATTTTTACAATACAAACTATCAAATGGTATATTATCACATGTTATACAATCTGGTGAACTAAACACAGATAACACTCTTCCTAATACCCCAATAACAGCTTTGGAAGATTTATTCTTTATCAAATGCAGATCCAACCAATTTGAAAATGAATCAAATATAACTAGGTAGCTATTTCCAGCATATGTAAAAATATCTAGGCCTAAGCGTTCCCAATGGCGCTCAGCAATTGGGTACAGTTGCAGAGTTTCCTTCTGTTGCTTGTGTGCATTCGACTCACATGTTCTGCATGCATTGATGTGATGTTCAATGTTAGAATTAATACCTTGCCAATATAATATCTGTCTCGCACGAGCTTTGCTTTTTTCAATGCCAATGTGACCCTCATGCAGCAATTTCAACATTTCTAAACCCAGTGACTGGGGCACTATGACTTTATCAGACATCAATAATAGTCCATCTATAGAGATAAGGCTCTCTTTCACTTTGAAATAATGTCGTGTCGACTCTGGTACTTTCTGTTTGCTCTCTGGCCATCCATTAATGCAGAACTCAATTACTGCTTTTAGATGTTTATCTTTCTGTGTCTCATTTCCAAACTGTACTACCTGAGATCAGGTAATGGGGCTGTTACCTTTGACATGTTGGGCACAAACTTACCCAAGTACTTCTTTATGCCTAAAATTCTCAATAAGCCTTTTTTATCACTAGGCCTAGGCAATTCTGAAATTGCTCTAACATAGTTTTTGTTGGATTCAACTCCACTTTTTGAATAAATTTGTCCCAAAAACTTTACTGATTTTAGTTTAAATTGAACTTTAGAGCTATTAAATTTAATATTGTATTCTAGTGCTCGTTCTAGGACCAATTTTAGGTTCTGATCATGCTCTTGTTCATTTGAGCCTGTCACAATAAGATCATCGAAGTACAGTCCCACTCCATCTAAATCTCCAAATATTTCAAAGTTTTTCCTCTGAAAAACTTCTGGTGCTGAGCAAATCCTAAACGGTAATCTAAGAAATCGGTACCGCCCAAATGGGGTTCCAAAAGCAGTGTAATCAGCACTTTGACCATCTAACCTGACTTGAAAATAGCCATCTTTCATATCTAAGACAGTGAAGTATTCTTTGTCACACAACTTGACTGCAATTTCTTCCGCTGTAGATATTAAAAAGTGTTCTCGTTGTATCGCATTATTTAAACGTTGAGGATCCAGACAAAACCTTAAATCGCCATTTTTCTTTTCAACTATTACTAACGGGTTCAGCCACTCAGTTGGTTTTTCTATTTTTTCAATGATACCTTGATCTTCAAGTTGTTTTAATTTATGTCTGAGTCTATCATGAAGTGATATAGGTACCCTCCTTGGGGGCTGAACATACGGTTTAGCATTGCTTTTTAAGGTTATGTGGTACTCAGTTGGAAATTCTCCTAAACCATCAAAAACTGAATTATACTGCTTTTTTACGTTATCTAATGAACTAAAAACAACATCCACACCCTGTCCTACATGAGCTAACCGTTCTATTAATTTTAATTCTAAACACCCTTGTAGCCCTAATAAGGGTATTTGGTTATCTAAATCAACAACAATAAATTTAATAATACTTTCACGCTTATTAGCTTTGCATAATAACTTAATCTCTCCACAAGGTTTAATTTTGAAATCTGGACTACCATAAGATAACAGGGTTACTGATGTTCTCTTTAGTTTATTATCTAATTTCAGGTTTTTTAAAACATAATATGGCAAAACACTTACTTCAGCACCTGTATCTAGTTTAAATTCTACATGACTGCGTCCTATGTTTATCTTTTGCTTTCAAACACTTTCACTTTTTCTACATGTTGAATCTACTGAATCTATTACATTTATTGAACTTAGGAAATGTACATCACATACACTATCACTATCTTCTTCCTCTACCACGTGCACATTTTTTTGTTTCCAGCTTCTATTCTTTTCTTTCTTCTTTTCATCATGTTTACATACTGCAGCAAAGTGATTTGGCTTTTGGCATTTGGCACAACTTTTACCAGTGGCTGTGCAATTTGCATTTTTCTTGTGTTTGTATCCACATCTATGGCAACTGCTCTGGTTCAAGTTAGGTGTTGAGGACGATGATGGCTTACTTCTCAATGCATTAACCCCTAGTTCACTTTGAATAGCTTTGGATTGTGATTTACAGACCTCAACTGTCCTATAGAATTCAATAGCCTTTGTTAATGTTAGCGTTGGTTCTCCTAGTAGTTTTTCTTGGGTATTTTTGTCCCATATACTCATTATTCCCATATACTAGTCCCATATACTATTATATCTCTTACCATTTCATCTTGTTCTTGGTAACTAGTAGTGTTTACTGCCTTTCTCAGCTCTGTGAGAAAGTTGTCAAATGTTTGGCCTTCAGCTTGCATTACACTATTGAACTTAAATCGTTCAAATATTAAATTAGCAGTCGGCGAGCAGTAATCTTCGAATTTCTTTATGATTGATTCTGGTTTTTTATTTTCCTCTTCTGTGTATGTAAAGCTATTGTGAAAGTCCAGTCCTTCATCACCCACAAGGTTCAAGAATACGGCTATCTTCTGTGCTTTTGGCTTATCCAGCAATCCTGTGGCTGTCAGGAATAACTCAAACTTTTGTGAAAATCTTTTCCAGTTTTCCGCTATATTTCCATCTAGGTTCAACGGTTCAGGAGGTCGACACAAATTCTCCATATTAGTCACAAAATATCGTCAGAAAACGTGTAAAACTCGTAGACTATTTAGCCCGAATAAACACCTGACACCATGTAATATCCTGGTAAACCTGCCAGGGTATAAGGATGAATAAATAAGTATGTTTTATTCCAGGCCGTTTATTGTGATACTTTATCTGACACCCTCATGTTGATTACCTTAACATGACAGGTGATGTCACCACGAGGCTCCTGTCATGTTGGTTGCCTAACAATGGCACCACATATATTACAAGAATTTTGCCATTTCTGAGGTGTAATAGTTTGTAGAGATTCTTTCCACATGTTTAAAGCATCACATTCTTTATAGCCATCTCTACCAACATGCTTATTATAATAAGTTTTGGCAGTTCCCCATTTAATTCTATTGCATTGAAAATACAGTGGTATGGTGGCAGACGTAATATTTTATGGCCATTTTGTTCTGCTAAATCATCCACAATGTATTTTGGAGGTGGTTTGTTTCTAAAAATAAATATGATAACCTGAACTAAACTCTTATTAGGGGTACTTATTGCGCAACAATCCGCAAAAGCTCGTTTCTTAACATTGTCTCATTAAAAGGTAGTTTTTTGTTAGTTAACCAAACTTTTATGTCACTCTTAGTTGAACATGTGTTTGGTGCTTTTTTCAACAACATGTTATGGTATGGAGCATTATCCATTATAATTAGAGATGATTCAGTCAAACTTTTTAATAATTGATTTTCAAACCACAATAAAAAATTTTCTTGATTCATTTCCCCATGGTAGTCCATTAAAGCCGATTTAGAAGAAAGTATAGCCTCTGCACCCTCAATGAAGCCATTTTCATTACCAGCATGAAGAATAATGTAACTACAAAAAGAATTATTTTAACACCTTTACTTTTGCAATATGATTAAATATTATTACCGTTTTCCATCAGTTTTAATAGATCGTACACTTCTTTTATTGTCATCTTGCCAAGAGCGACATATAGATCCATTCTGAAAAATCCAAGTTTCATCTATAAAAACAAACTTATATAGTCCTTCATGTTTATAATTTTGATATAGTCTCAAAAATTCAGCTCTATTCACAGTAATATGAGACTGTTCCATCAGTCTTCGTCTTGGATCATCTTTAAGCCATTAAAACCAATGTCATTCAGTACAGTACTGTAGAGACCGACCGATTAATCGGCTTCGGCCAATATTTAAACCTTCGGCTAAAATTGAACCACCAGTTAGAAGAAGGGAATAAACGCCAAAATATGGCGAAACGACTTTTTAACAAAAATATACCTTTTAAGGCAAGACCCAGTTGTCCGCGCTAAGTAGGGAATAAACACCGTATAAGTTACGGAGATATTCCAACACTAAATGTGCGACAGTTTTAAGAAGGGAATAAATAAAAAGAATTATTTCTTTCTTCAAACTTACGGTTTAATCTGTTTGTCACGTGTTTTTTGGCGGCCTACGGCGACATGCTGTAACTGTCGGTGATGAAAATACAATTCAGTTGCTGTTGACATCTACGTAAGTCTCGTTCTTGTTTTGTTTGTTGATATTTTAACCTTCGGAGTACGGAGATTATTTGACTTACTTAGATTACGAAGATGGGTCAAGCGTGACCCATTCTCATTCTATTTATAAGGATGTTTTAAATAGTCAGTATTATTAAACAGTATCTTTAATTCAACAAAAAAAAACAAAGAAACATAAAAATTATGATCCCAAATTTTTGTATTTAAATTTTTTAAGATGGTTCACCATCCTGGTCTTTTTGGCAGTAGCTGCATTTAATTTTGACAATATGGACTTCTTCGCGTTTTAAATGAATATTACAAACAAATATTTTACACATGTCACACCTTTTTGAATATTTATTGTCACTACCCCAACAAGAATAACAACGACCTCGTTTTGTTGCAGATTTCGGCACTTCGATTTGCTTTTTTACACTAACACCGGTGGTCTCTATTGCAGCGATTACGGATTTAGGGTATCCGGTGGGTTCTTCTTGTATTGCTTCCGCTCTTCGTTTTATATTGGGCGAGGTGAATTGTTTTCCAAGCTCCTCCAGAAATAGTTTTTTGCGATGTTTTATATTCAGGATTTTTCGTATTCTAGAGAACGAAAGCATTGTAGCACGCAATATCCAAAAAGTTGAAAAATATACGTAAGGGTCATCTTCTTCAGATAAAGCAATATCGGTAAAAAAGTTATCAGTTGTAATATTTCGACCAGACCTATACCAATGTTCTGCAAGTGTTTTGACAACTCTTGGGCCTTGGTTACGTTCAGATTGATCACCAATCTTTCCAGTATATATCTCAATGTTACAGCAATAAAAATTTTCAGCGTCACATAGGGTCCAAACCTTTATACCGTATTTCTTTGGTTTACTTGGTATATAAATCAGAAATGGACAACGTCCAGTAAAATCTATAAGCTGCTCGTCAATAGTACCAAAGCAGATGGTTCGTATGATTCCCTACAATTTTGGGCAAATAGATCAGCGATTTCTCGAATAGGAGCTAATTTATCTAGTTCTCTTCTTTCTGCTCTCGTTTCCAAATTATCAAAGCGAATATGCTTCAAAATACTTATAAATCTATCCCGGCTTAGAGATGCTTTATATATAGGACGCGTAAATGCATTATTTGTATTGGACCATAAATTATGCACCTTCTCATGGGACTCTCTGAACCTTCCACATAATATAAGTATACTTAAGAATCATTGACATTATACTATCAGAAAAAAATAAATTGAAGGCATCCATGCATGTCTCAATACTTTGAGTTTTCTTAGTTAGACCTACGTTTTTCTGTAATAAATTACATGCCAATGTCTTACCCTTTTTTGGAGCTAAATAACGCCATGATCGTCCTTCGCACAAAACATCAGATACGCTAGATCTTCACTATCTATATTTAGAAGTTGTCGCTAAAACTTCCTCATTCTCGAGTTTAGTAATTGATAAATTACCTTCATGTGCTTCTGGCTCACAACCGTCATTATCACTCGCTTCACTATTGCTTTCATCCAGTTTTACAACATCATCTTCTCCCACTATCTGATAGGAGTAAGGCATACAACTCAGCTTCACTCAAAGGTTTATTCTTTTTCCACATTTTGATATAATACTGCACACTTCAAGATCGATGCTTGAATTAAATTGATCAACAAACGTGAAATACCGCTTTACACCAAAGTTAGACCTCTCGTCTCGGACGTTCCCATAGAATATGCCTATTAGACACTACATTACTCCCAAGGTTAACTTCTATCTACTAATATTTTTACAAACATAATCATTTTGCCTTGAATACGTTCACTGGAAAACAGAGACGGCTGCGTTTTACGGGTACCTACAAACAGTACATTACTCCCAAGGTTAACTTCTATCTACTAATATTTCTACAAACATAATCATTTTGCCTTGAATACGTTTACTGGAAAACAGAGACGGCTGCGTTTTACATGTACCTACAAACACATTGAAAAATTTTTCAAAATCCGAAGACCGGGTCAGGACTGACCCGACATCATAGATTTTACGTAGAGGAAAAACTGCAATTTGCATGTTCACGAATGATACACGAAAAAATCGATTGAAACAAATAAGGAGAACTTACGAACAATCAGATTTGTAAAAAAATTATTTCATGAAATATTAAGAAATAAGTGAATTTCGGGTCACGCTTGACCCAGTCTTCGTACTCCGAAGGTTAAACAGAAAAATGTCTAGTAGTAGTGATAGTAATAGCAGTGAGGACAGTAACATAAACATTTTTTGCGATTTTATAATAAATAAACATTTATACAAACACGAGGTACAAAAATTACATCGTTTACACGGTGAAACCTATACTAGTTCAACTACAGGGCGTATTGTACCGGCAAAATCAAATACTGTTAGTAAGTGTACATGTAAAAAACGGTGCACACAGAAGTTTAGTTTAGAAGAAAAGCAAACGATTCTACAAAGTGTGTACAATGGACGTCCAAAAAATGAACAGGATACTTTTCTTATGAGCCTCATAAACTGCTCGAAAGTTATTCGAAGACGATCCAAAAATGAAAATCCCAAAAGGCGTTAAAATACTTTTCGTTATTTTATCCAAATAAATTCTGCAAGAGTTGAGGTATGTAGGCACGCTTTTTCAATCTTGTATGCTATAAAAAATAAAGCAATTTTTCGACTGACTTCTCTTATTGCCGAAGGAAAATTACCGGTGGATCACCGTGGTATTCATTTAAATCGTGGCAACAATTTAGATAACAATGTAGTTCTTGCGATCGATCATCACATTCGATCATTTCCGGTAAAAGAATCACATAACAGCACCAGATTAATTCAATATTTGGATGCTAACCTCAATGTGAAGATAATGCATGAACTCTTTTGCAAAAAGTATCCCGAACATGCCAACATCGTTAAATACGATTTTTTTAGAAAATACTATAATGATAATCATGGCTACAGATTTGGAAGACCACAGGTTGACGTTTGTTCAACTTGTGAAGAACTTGAGGCTAAAATAAGAAGTCAAACGCTGAATGAAAACGCCAAGCGTGTAGCAGTTGCAGAAAAGATGGTACATCTGAGACGAGCTAAAAAGTTTTACCTGAAGCAACAAGAAGTGTTGGGACTATGTCAAGAAAAGGAAAATGTCGGAGCTATTGTTTTCGGGTTCTGGTACATTTATCCTCCACGCGCTTTCGAGAAAAAATTTTGTAAATCTTGAAAATATACATTATTTTAAGCTATTTCAAACAAAAAAATTTGCGGAATTTCCTTTTTTTTTAAATAAAAAACGATTTTGAAAATTGAAAATTTCACACTTTTTGGGCGGCCATATTGAGAGTTAACTGCGACGTTTCCAAATCTATAAAAATGTATAGTATCACAAGTATTCTCTATACTTTAAATTTTATGATATATTTTTTGAAGGTAATATTTCTTTTTACGTAATATACATTCATAAACACTTATTACTCTGCTCATCGATTTATATGCATACTATTTTAGAATATAATGATAATATAAATGCAGGAATTAAACATAAATACTAGATAATAATGTAAAATAAAACTGATCAATAAATTCTGTATTATATTTAACAAATTTTATTAATTACTAAAATTATTAAACACAATTTTTAAAGAAAAAAATTAGTTTTCTTAAATTTTAAAGAACTGAAATTCTTATTATTCTTTATAAGCAATTCTGCTTGTTCATTGGCGGATTAATACCTCTATGGAAGATTGTCATTCCACTTATCTCGTGCTATTTTGATGACACTGGCCTCCTCCATTCTGCTTATGTTGTTATTCCATTCTTTTTTTCTATTTTGTGGTAATTCATTTATAGACTGTACGTTACATTTTTTTCTTAAGTCATCACTTATCTTTTGATCTCCGAGCATAATTCCTGTAATTCTTCTCGATACTAACGAACTTAAATGGGCGGTGGTATTATAAAAAAATTGCCAATTCAATAATATTATATATCAACGATTCATTTTTAAATAAGGAACACTTTATGTTTTATACCTATGTTTTGGAATTATATGCAATATACTAAGAGGTTACCTGTGCAAGGTTGATACGAAAAATCGTGAAAAATGTTAAAAATATTATATTGAACGTCTTGTTACGTCTAGCAGACAGATGGTAAACTACAGACGTTGTTAGGTCATCTCATAGCCCAGAAAGAGAACTTAATCTATCCTAAATTAAACAAAACTATTTAAGATAAAATATATTAAACTGTGTATATTTTTAAGATAAAATATACAAGTTTTCTTCCTGGGTGTGAAATGACCTTCCTAACCTAAACGAAAAAAAAAAATAAGATGAAATATATCATATCATATCATCTATATTCCCCATATCCTACGGAGAAAGATAAACTGACGCCTTACGGGCGTAAACAGGTCATCTAATGGTCCAGGAAGGGAACCTAACCAAACCTAATTTAACGCAACCTGAGCTAAACCATACTAACCTAAACTAAACCAACCCAACCTAACCAAACCTAAATAAAAAAACTAATCAACATAAAATATATTAGTGGGTATACTGCTCCTACGGAGCAGGGCTAATCGACGTCCTACGGGAGTCACTAGGATATATAGCGACTCGGAAAATTTACATAACTAATTAACTAACTAAATCAATCTAACCTAAGCTAATCTAATTCAACCTAATCTAAAAAATCATACCATACTATACTTTAAATATATATATATATATATATATATATATATATATATATATATATATATATATATATTTATATATATATATATTTGTATATATATATATATTTATAATATGTATCTCTTTGTGTGTATATATATATATATATATATTATATATATATATATATATATATATATATATAAGGATCACTCAGACGAGTGGTGGGTTCTTATATCGGTCTCTAGGTGGAGAAATAAAAGACAAAGTTGATAGGCTACTTTATCTATTTTGAAGACGTTTCGCTTTCGAGTTTTGAAAGCATCATCAGTTCATCTAAAAAATTATTACAATATGAGAACCACACAATTATATATATATTGGATTGACGGTCGTACTCCTTTTTCCGATATATATATATATATTATATATATATATATTATATATATATATATATATATATATATATATAAACTAGTTTTACCTCTGTCTAATGCAATCTACTATGTTCTTAAACCTATCATGAGCATTGCGTCCATATAATGCATCCCACATAAATTGGTCGTTGTATTCCGGTAGAAATGGAGAGCTCATCACTCCAAGTCATCTTAGGTATTGTTTAAGACAAGACTAATACCCTTCTACTTGATTTGTACAGACCCCTGTTAGTGGATCTTTAAAAAATTTAGTGTGATTCACAGTTTTGTGAAATTTTTTAAGTTGGAATATCCCTTCCACTGGTCTGCCCATATTTTAATACCTTCCCGGACGTGTTTTTTAATAATCTCCACTAATACCTCTCCTTTCCTACTTTCTAAATATGTTATGTACCCCCTTTTTAAAACTATATCGTATATTTCCAAAACCCATTGCTCTTTAATTATTCTACCACGGTTATATTTTCTTTTTGTTACAACACTTTCATCAATTTGAACTGTGTGTCCTTCTCCACCTGCAATAATAATGTGAAAAGTAACTAAATGTTAATATTTTTTATTGTTATTTTATCTAATAAAAATGGTTCTTCCTCTTGTAAAAGTTTCCAAGAAACCACATCTCGCAAATACCGATATATCTGTGTAACAGATCGTTTTTCTAAATTCATTATTTCTGCGGCACTCTTAACTGGCGTCTCACTTGTCCAAAACCACATTACATAAACTAGAGTCCTGAGTGGTACTCTCAATCCTTCAAAAAATGTACCTGTATATACAGAATACTTTTTTTGCATTTACTGGACCAAAAACCATGGTTTAATTTAAACCCATTTTTCTGTCTCACTACACATAGACGTCGACATTGTCTAACTTTGCATTTAAATTGTTCTTTAAGTAATTCAATATTTTGCAAATATTGAATTAATTCAGTATCGTTTTTTTTGTATTATATTATTTATATTAATAATAGAATTCACTTCCTTTTTTTCAGAAATATAAGCAAAACATAAACTAAACTTGTTTTCACAATTTATAAATTTCATCCAGAGAGATTTTGATTGGTTTAAATACATATCATTTAAAATATTTAAAACTGGAACAAACCTATCACAAAAACCGGCAACCTCGCACAGTCGCTGTCAAACTTCAATGCAAAAAATTATAATAAATCAAACAGGTTATATGAGCAAAATTTATTATTTTGGCGAATATCAACCACTATTTCATTATAATCCAATGTTCTAATAAAATTTACTAAATATTACACACTAATATGATATAATTAAAAGGTTAGTAGTAATATATAAGTTTGTTTTATAAAAATATGTCTCAAATTAGCGTGGATTATAAGTGCACTGGCACCTTGGATCTATTACTATTATATACTAAATAATTATTCTGCATAAAAGAATACAGGATGGCCGCTAATTTAAATGCAAAGATACGGAAGCGTGGAGGTATTAAACATAAGCTAACTAAATTTCAAAACTATTTTGAACCATTATATAATCGATTTATAACAAATCAAGAATTTGATAATAAAGAAATAATAGATTTAAAAATCAGATTAGGTAAAGTAGAATCATTAGAAACGGAATTTGAAGAGATTCAAGCCGTGATTGAGGACATTTGTCCAGACGATGAACTTGAGGCACAACGTGAAGAGGCAGACATATTTTTAAACACTCTAATAGATTGTGTAGCTAGGACACAAGAGGTTGTTAAAAATATTGAAAGTAATTCAATTCCCCAAACCCTAGGGTCAGTAAATAATAATAGTCAATCTTTTAACGAAACTGCAATTAAATTACCACCCATTAAATGCCCTTCTTTTAATTGTGAATTTAGTAAATGGCTAGAATTCAAAGACACATTTGAAGCACTTTTTCATAACAACCTTACGCTTTCAGAAATTCAAAAATATCACTATTTAAGGTCATGCTTAGGTGAAGAAGCCTTGAAAATTATCCAAAGTTTAGAATTTGCAGCACATAATTACCAGAATGCCTGGCAGTTATTGTGTGACCGATTTGACAATAAAAGATTGTTA
The DNA here is from genome assembly GCA_918026665.1 of Diabrotica balteata. NCBI lineage: Eukaryota > Metazoa > Arthropoda > Insecta > Coleoptera > Chrysomelidae > Diabrotica > Diabrotica balteata. The sequence goes on along the minus strand of OU898284.1, from coordinate 70,278,239 downwards.
GTTAATAATCATTTAAAACATTTATTTGAAATTTAGTCCTTACCCAAAGAATCAGCAATAGGGTTAAGAGGGCTTATTGATTATGTAAACAAGCATATTAGAGCGTTAAAAACATTGCAACTTCCTACTGAGCATTGGGATGCTATGATTGTTCATATGATTTCTTTAAAGCTAGATAAAAACACAAATCGGGAATGGGAACAATCACGTACAGATAAGATGTTGCCGAGTTTAGCTAGTTTTTTTGAGTTTTTGAAAAATAGAGCAGATTTTTTGGAAACAATAGAAACAAATAGCACTAGAGAAAATAAAGACACGCGACTAAGTGGTCATAAAAGTAAAACACGTCATCATTCATTTTTAGCTAGCAGTTCCGAAAATACTTGGGAACTAAAATGTAATTATTGCAAACAAAAACATTCTATTTATACTTGTGACCAATTTTTAAAATTGTCAGTAGCTGAAAGATGGCACAAAATAAAACAATTGAAACTGTGTACTAATTGTTTATGTCATGGCCATTTTAATACACACTGCCAGAAAGGAAACTGTAAGTTTTGTAAGGGTAAGCACAATTCATTATTACATCATAAGAAATCTAACTCCTTTAATAACAATTCTGCTGATAATCAAAACAATTCTGAGGATTTTGTTAACTCAGAATCTAAACAAAGTGATCAGTTCAATGGGTCATCCATTATTTGTGGTAATACTGTATTTAATGACAATTATGTTATTTTACCTACTGCAATTGTTGATGTTCAAGATAAGACAGGTAAATTTCACAAAGTCCAAGCCATCTTGGATGTGGGTAGTCAGTGTTCATTTATATCTGACAATTTGTGTAAAAAATTAAATTTGAAAACCAATCGCATTGATGTATCAGTATCTGGTATCGCTGGTATTAATTCTAATTTACGGTACAAATGTGAGGTACTAATAAAATCTAATATTCATAACTTTCAAACTGTCCTAAACTGTATCATTGTTGAAAGAATCTCAAGTAATTTACCATCTTGTAACTTCGATATTTCTAATTGGCACATTCCTGAAGGCATTGCACTTGCTAATCCTATGTTTAATTGTCCTAGAAATGTTGATCTATTAATTGGAGCGGATTTGTTTTGGGAAATTGTACTAAATGAAAGAATAAACCTAGGTCGAAATCTACCTCATCTAGTTAATACTGTCTTTGGCTATGTAGTATCAGGTCCGATAAATATTCCTATGAAAAAAGAGGTTAATTGCAATTTTTTAATAAATGACGATCTTCAAAAGTTCTGGTTTGTCGAGGAGATTCATCATGAACAGAAACAGATGTCACAGGAAGATTTGTTTTGTGAGGACTATTTCAATAAAACAGTTTCTCGAGATCCTTCTGGAAAATTTATTGTTCGTTTTCCACTAAAATTAGAAGCCACTCAATTAGGGGAATCAAAAAACTTAGCTGTTAAAAGACTGCTTTTTCAAGAGAAAAAATTGGAAATAATGATGTTTTAAAAAGCAAATACTCTAACTTTATGGATGAGTATTTAAACTTGCAACATATGAGGCAATTAACACAAAAGGAATCCAGTCAATTTCGATGTTTTTTACCCCATTTTGCTGTTTTCCGTGAAGACAGTCTTACTACTGACGTTAGGATTGTATTTGATGGTTCGGCTAAAACCGATTCTGGGATATCATTAAATGATATCCAATATACTGGGCCAGCCATTCAGAATGATATATTTAAAATTATGTTGAGGTTTAGACAGCACAAGTTTGTTGTAATTGCTGATGTGGAAAAAATGTACCGTCAAATTTTGATACACCCTGAAGAAAGATATTTACAAAACATTCTTTGGCGACATAATCCTAACGAGGACCTCACACCATTTGAGTTGCAAACAGTTACTTATGGTACTACTAGTGCTCCCTATTTGGCCATAAAATGCATAAAACAATTAGCTTCTGACTATAAACATGATTACCCAATTGCTAGTGAATTGATTGACCGTGACATGTATGTAGATGATTTAATAACTGGCTTCACCAGTGAAGAACATGGAATAGAAATTTGTAATCAAATTTCGATGATATTAAAATCAGCTTCCTTTAAATTAAGAAAATGGGCTTCTAATAGCCAAGATATTTTAAAGGGTTTACAAGATACATCTGATGAGTTTAGTATATTGGAACTAGGAGAGAGTGATAGGCTTAAAACTTTAGGAATTCAATGGATTAGTAATACTGATGTATTAACATACAATGTTTCAACATACAGTAATAAACAACCTATTACTAAAAGAAGTTTACTTAGTAATATTGCTAAGATATATGACCCTTTAGGTTTAATAAGTCCATGTATTATTCTAGTTAAGATATTAACTCAACAATTATGGTTGCTTGATTTAGATTGGGATGATGAACTACCACGAGACCTGCTCAATAAATGGGTAACATTTAAATCAAAATTGTCTGTTCTTAATAAAATAAATATTCCCAGGTATATTATGTGTGATAAAATAGTTCACATGGAGCTGCATGCCTTCAGTGATGCTAGCAAAGATGCTTATAGTGCAGTTTTATATGTTCGAACGGTTGATGAAAATGGAACAGTGTATGTCAGATTGCTATGTTCCAAAACCAGAGTGTCACCTATAAAAGTATTAACGGTTCCTAGATTAGAGTTATGTGGTGCTTTAGCACTAGCTCGCTTAGTCAATCAAGTGTCAAACGCACTTACATGTCAATGTAATGTTTTTTATTGGTGTGATTCTCAGATAGTATTGTGGTGGTTGAATACAGAGGCCAATAAACTACAAGTTTTTGTAAGCAATAGAGTCTCAGAAATTCAAACGCTGAGCAATATATCGAATTGGAGCTATGTCAATACTAAAGAAAATCCTGCTGATGTAGCATCTCGTGGCATGTATCCAGATGAACTATCCAATTGCAAGGTATGGTGGAATGGACCCTCATTTTTATATGAAAAACCATTCTGGCCACGATTATTTCAAGCTGGAGATAACAAGGAGCTTCCAGAAATCCGTAAAATTTGTCACACGCTTGTTGTTACCGAACAATTATTATTGTTTCAACGGTTCTCCTCTCTTAATAGATTAAAACGGGTTTTTGCATATTGCTTACGCTTTATTACAAACCTAAAGGAACGTACAAGGACAAAAGGTTCTCTTAGCGTTCTAGAGATGGAAAACAGTATGTTATGTTTAACTAAATTAGCACAAAAGGAAAGTTTTAAAAATGAAATTTCTATTATTAGTCAACAAAAAAATTTGCCTCATAAACATAGGTTACTTTCTCTAAGTCCATTCTTAGATTCAAACAGTTTTCTGAGAGTAGGGGGTAGACTTAAAAATTCCTCTTTGTCATTTGATGAAAAGCATCCATATCTCCTAGATGGTAAACATCTATTCACTAAATTAATATTTCACGCCGAACATTTACGATTACAACATGCAGGTCCACAACTTTTATTGTTTTCAGTACGTGAGAAGTTCTGGGCGACTGCTGGCATGTGTCTTGCCAAGAAGGTGGTACGAAATTGCATACAATGTTTTAAAAATAAACCTAGACAAACCGCCTCAATCATGGCTGACCTCCCTAAACATAGGGTTCAAATTTCAAAACCTTTTGCAAATACTGGAATTGATTACGCTGGTCCAGTACTGTTGCGTGATAGAAAGGGCCGACCTTATAAAACTTATAAGGCATATATTTGTTTATTTATATGTTTTGCCACTAAGGGTGTTCACATTGAGCTGGTCACTGAGTTAACGAGTGAAGCATTTCTTGCTACATTTAGAAGGTTTGCCGCTCGACGTAGTACTCCTAATCATTTATATTCCGATAATGGATCTTATTTTGTTGGAGCTTATAAAGAGCTGCAAAAGTTATATAAGTTTTTAGAAAATTCTCAATCTGAGTTTGTTACAATCTGTTCACAGTAAAAAATTTCGTGGCATTTTATTCCACCAAATACTCCACATTTTGGAGGTCTTTGGGAGTCAAATATCAAAAACATTAAACATCATCTCCACAGAGTAATAGGAAAATCTATTTTAACATTTGAGGAGTATTCAACACTATTAACGCAAATTGACGCAACATTAAACTCTAGACCTTTGTATCCTATGTCCTCAGATCCCAAAGATTTAAACCCAATTACCCCTTCTCACCTATTGATTGGACATGCTCTCACATCACCTCCTGACCCACTATATGAAAGTATTACAATTAACCGGCTGTCTAGATTTCAATTATTGCAGCAAATGAATCAAAGCTTTTGGAAAAGATGGTCCTGTTTTTATCTATCTGAACTGCAGAAACGACACAAATGGAAAACTGGGAAAATGGATGTCAATATTGGTGACCTGGTCGTCGTAAAGCATGATAACCTGCCTTCTATTAAATGGATTTTGGGAAGAATTGTTGATGTCCATCCAGGCGATGATGGTGTAGTGCGGGTAGTGACTATAAAAACTTCGAAAAATACTTTTAAACGGGGTGTTTCGAAAATTTGTCCACTCCCTTCTCCTAATGACGATGTGTTTTGACAAGAATTTTTGAACATGCTGTTCAAAAGGGGGGAGTATGTTAAGATTGTGATTCATTCACTAAAAAACTAAGCCGGTCCTGTATGTGGCTGAACTCCAATGACGGCAGTGGCGCATTGAAAGAAGTGTGACAACAACCACATGCGCAAGAAAAAAGACAGATGACTTTAGAACATTACATTTTGGTTAAATTTAAGAAAAGACATACACATTTCGTTTTAATTATATTAGTTATATTAGTACATAGTACATTCAGTTGTGTTAATAAAATCTCAAATATAGTGCAATCACCAGTTTTTTATTACTACAGCCCATCTATATTGAAGTCAGAATTAACACAAGGTTACATTTTAGTAAGTTTTGATGTGGTTTCTCTCTTCACCAACTTACTTTGTCCAGTGTTATCACTTCCTTAAAAAATCATTGGAATTCTATTAAACCTAACTGTCCTGTTTCTTGGGATATATTTGCAGAGCTGTTGCAACTTGTTTTCGACACTAATTTCTTGGTATTTAATGACAAATTTTAACTTCAAATATTTGGCACACCTATGGGTTCTTCAATCTCCCCCATCCTAGTTAACTTTGTATTAGATGATTTGGTTTCTGACCGTTTAGGTCTTTTGGATTTTCAAATCCCTTTTATTAAGAGGTATGTGGATGATTTATTATTAGCCTTACCACCTGACAAGGTTCAGGATACCTTATCCTTCTTTAATGAGTTTGATCCTCATTTACACTTCACTGTTGAACTTGAGGACACTACCACCAATAGTATACCCTTCTTAGACATGCGTGTCATTAGAATGGGAGATAACACCCTAACCACAAGTTGGTATAGAAAACCAATGGCCTCTAATAGGTTCCTTAATTACCATTCCTGTCATCCTATGAAATATAAATTAAACAAAATCCACAAGGAAAACAATTCCTGTAGCTGGCTGTATATCACGTATCACAAAAAAAGAGGTTAGTCTTCGTAAGTGGGTATATTTATTTAAAAACCCTTAAAAGGGCTACATCAAAAAAAAAAAACGTTTTCGGACTAAACAGTCCATCATCAGGTTTAAAATCGCCTAAAATAAGTATAAACCATTTAGTTAAAACAAACGTGGTTATGAAATTTTGACTATGGTTAAAAAAGCAAAATGGCTATACTTGCTAGGTTAAAATGCCTGAGCCACCAAAAATACATGGGTAAAAACCCTTTAAATTACATATAGTTGTAAAAGATTATACATCTTGTTAAAAAACTGTGATGTTCATTATTAAATTAAATATGACTTCAGGTAACATACATTGCAAAAAAAATTGAGTTCCAGAGCCGGGGAGAAAACCTCTACGCACGGAGAACAGCTGGAAACTGATTTACAATATACCTATGAAAGGTGTCAAAAACAAAATGTCAATGTAACATAGAACTATATTAGTTATACCTAGTATTACTACAGCCAAAAGATTCAAAAATTATTTTTGATGATTTAAAAAAATAATAACAGCAATATAGGTGTTGGGATTTAAAATTTGGGTTATAATCGATGTGAAATCACCAATGGTGTTAAAGTCATGTTTAAGAGGATGACCTGTGTATTAGGCAACCTATGTTGCTTTTTGTCGTATGGAATATGGTCTAAAAGTGTAATTTATGTTAGATTAGCTTATATATATATATATATATATATATATATATATATATATATATATATATATATATATATATATAAGCTAATCATGTTTATCACATCTAGGATAGGTAAAAATTTTAATAGTAAATATTTGAAGCTAATATAAGACCTTGTATTTAAATGACTAATTAGGACTGTTAGTATGGTGAGAAATTAATAAAAACAAGTTTGGTAAATTGAAAATCTACAGGCTGAAGAAATCAGAGTTATAACCTATGTGATTAATTTAAAATTGAAGAGGCTGAGCTCCTCAGAAACTTGATGAGAAATAGTAGAGGAAATGACTGAAGAAGGAGGGGATGGTTAAAGGAGAAAAGGAGTTAATCAACAATTAGAGATAATAGGGGTTCTTTATGCTTACAGCATCTAGCACCCTGAACAAAATGTATTTTAGTAGTAATAAATTTGGTTTGTAAAAATCTAAAATTTGATGTATAAATTAAACCTTATAAAAGCTCTGAGCTGCAGATTAAATAAATTGACACATCCAATTAATCGAAGGGAATCCCTTAAGATATTAACAAACATTCTAATAGAAAATTCATATCCTTTATCTATCATAAATAAATACCTTTATTCACAAAGCTATTGATCCTCATTTGATGACATACCCGATGGTGACCAACTTAGAAACATTTCAAATAATTCAATGAATAGCATTGTTCTGCATGATACTGATCTTGAGAATCCTACCACCCAATATTCTTCTTTACCTTATTTTCCTCAAGTTACTGAGAAGCTTATTAAATTGTATAAACAAAATAACATACCGGTTAAAATTGCTGTCAAGAATGCGAAAACTGTTAGAAATTTGTTCTCTAAAACTAAAACACTTTTGTCCACTTTGGAACAAGTTAACACGATTTATCAAATTCCATGCGCTAATTGCGATTTATGTTACATTGGTGAGTCTGGTAGATCATTAAAAGGTCGTCTCACTTCACATCGTAGTGACATTAATTTATCAAAACACACCTGTGCCCTGGCACAACACGCGATAAATACTAAACATAAAGTGGATTTCAATGAAGTTAAGATTCTTGCCACTAAACGCAATCTAGCTAAAAGACAGTTTTTGGAAATGTGTTCAATTCTAAAACATCCTAATGCTTTAAATAAGAGAACTGTACTACAAGTAGTGTACTACTTGAACCCTTTTTTTCCAATTTTTATTAAATAATTAAAATATACATAAAATAGAAATAAAGTAATAATTAAATAAAATAATTAAATATTCTTTACTTAACTCACTATAGCATATGCAACTTACATTGCATATTCTTACACTAATTGCTTAGATTAGTGTGAACAATTTTTTACTATAATAACATAATACAAATATTGTAATGGATTCATAGAATCCTTTGCAAATTACAGTTCCAAGTTCTGGACCTTGGACTGTGGAAATTATCTTATCGTTGATCACCTGTGGCGGATTATCTAGCCATAATGTTTGTTACTTATATATGAGGTTGAATGAAATTCTCCTGTTTGTTAGTTCTAGACTTATTAATGCGAGGAGTTGCTATTATAATACCAATTTCTTTCATTGGTTTGTCTCTTACAAACGGGTAGTCATCCAAACTCATTTAAACTTTTAAATTGACCGCCCAATTATTTGGGGTGGTACCTCCACCTTGCTGATTTGTCAAAAGATTTTTGACCTCAAGGTTGGCTGTCTTTTTGCGGTTTAGTTCGTTCTGATTCATTTAACGCCATTTTTCCGGCGGCAGCTGTAAGGCTTTGATCGGTAACTTCATTTACACTACTTTTTAATTTCCCTTTAAACGATTTTACGACTGTCACTTTTGAAAAATCGTTTAAAGGGACCGACATTTCATTTCATTAGTTCTATTCTGTCTACCTCCTCATAGCAAACAATGGTCGGGTTCTTACACCCACACCATGACAAAAATTTTTTAATGTGTCTGTGAAGTCCAGTGTCGGTTTTTTGTATGTTTTTTAAGATTTTTTAACAACTAAGTAATTAAAAAAAAAAAAAAAAAAAAAAAAAAAAAAAAAAAAAAATCGTTGGTCAGGCCATGGGGATGGTGTGTACTAGTTTCTATATATGAGATGATGTGCACTCTCTTCTTCTTGCTATAGCATGCTGGACGAGCTATACTGCCTGTAGTCAGAACCCCGATGTATGAGCGGGAACACAAGGTGTACTAATACTCATACTCTCATGAAGCACATCTGGCGCTGCATGAGAACCTTCACATTTTACTCTTCTTCAACTAGTCTTTGAGTAAAGTGTCTTTTATCTTTCCTATCAGCCTCTCTTGGCCAACTCTTGTTTTTCTGACCCCGATTGGCTATTAGGTTTCCGAGGGCGGACGGGTCACTATTTTCTTTCCTTACTCTAAACTATTTTCTACCACGCAGAAGGAAGTGGGGCCCCACTGCGTTACTTTGCCCCAAGAACTATCATGAAGATGACCTCTAAACATATCAGTATGCCGAGCGATCCAACTAGCAATTGGCGCCAATCAGCGTCCGGGGCTGATGGTGTGAAATGGGCTACCGGCCATGATGTTGTGAGAAACCAGGCACGCCATGGAAACTCTGAGTCTGGAATAAACATAAAAATATGGAGCACCCTTAAAATCGGTACGTGGAATGTTCGAGGATTGCTGGAACCCGGAAAATTGGATGTAGTGGAAAACGAGATCCACAATTATGCCATTGTAGGTCTATCTGAAACCCACTGGAAAAATAAAGGACATTTTACGTCAAAAAATGGCAATGATATTTATTTCTCCGGCAATGATAACGAATCTCGGAATGGCGTCGCAGTGATAGTAAATAATGCCTTTAAAACCTCCGTAAAAGAATACATAACCGTCAGCGATCGGATAATTGTTGTCAGAATGAATGCCAGTCCAGTTAATCTTAATGTGGTACAAACATATGCCCCAACAAGCGAAGCTCACGATGAAGAAATCGAAACATTTTATAGTACGTTGGAGCAGACGCTTAGGAAGCTTCCAAATAGAGAAATCACAGCAGTCGTAGGCGATTTCAACGCTAAAATTGGTGTAACTACAGAAGATCATTACTTGCGAGAGACCGTCGGATTATATGGACTTGGCCAAAGAAATGACAGAGGAGAACGCTTGCTACACTTTTGTATAGACAACAACCTGTTTGTTACTAATACAGGCTTTCAACATCACCCAAGACGACTATACACTTGGATATCACCAGGAAATAGATACAGAAATCAGATAGATTTTATACTGGTAAAAACCCGTTGGAGGAGCGCTGTTAAGGATGTTAAGACCTATCCAGGAAAAGATTGTAATAGCGACCATCAATTTTTATCAGCTGAATTCCGCATGAAGTTAAGAAACAGTCCAAAAACAGGAAATACAACAACTAAATGGCATCTAAGATATAACGATCCGTACAAAAAAGCCGCAATGCAAAAGCTATGTGACCTCAAACAATCATTAAATCCAGACGAGTCCTCAAACAGCATATGGACAAAAACAAAATCGATATTGCATAATGCTGCGAAAAATATTAAGAGTGATAGAGAAGAAAGAAGGAAACAATGGATAACGGATTCCACGTGGACTAAAATACAGGAGAGGAAGTGCTTAAAAGCCACAGGACTGAACAGTGAAAGTGATAAAGAGGCCTATAAAGCGCTGAACGGTCAAATAAAACGACTCTGCAAAAAGGACAAGAACACACACTTGAACAAAATCTGCATGGAAATAGAAGGGCATAAAACCAAAACTGAGACCAGAGACATGTTTAAAAAAATAAAGCAGATAACACGTTCCTTTACACCAAACTACCCTGCTATCAAAGATGATAACGGAACTCTACTCACTTCTAAAAAAGATATTTTACACAGATGGAAAGAATACTGTGGACGACTGATGATGGAGGAAAGCACAGACGCCCCATCACAACAAGAAGATGCCAGTTTTGCGACGGAACCTGACGTACTCAAAAGTGAAGTTGAAGCAGCAATTATGAGGCAAAAAAGTCAAAAAGCTGCCGGTCCAGATAACATACCTATTGAAATGATTTGGGCACTAGATGACGTTGGAGTGGATATAATACATCAAATTTGTCAAAGAGTGTGGGAGACAGGTAAATGGCCTGAGGACTGGACACAATCACTATATATTCCCATACATAAAAAGGGAGCGAAAGATTTATGTAGCAACTATCGCACAATTGCTCTAATTGCGCATTGCAGTAAGATACTCTTACACATAATTCTCGAGAGGATAAAGCCCTTTTTACTACCTAACATTGCGGAGGAACAAGCAGGTTTCGTCCCAGGACGTGGTACTAGAGAACAAATTTTAAACGTACGGCAGATTGTAGAAAAATCCAGAGAATTCAACATCACAACATATTTGTGCTTCATAGATTATAGTAAAGCTTTCGATTTGGTCAACTGGAGTAAAATGTGGCAGGTTTTGTCTGAAATGGGAGTCCCTAATCATCTGATACTGCTAATTAAAAGCCTGTACAATAACAATTATGCCAGAGTTAGAATAAATGGGGAACTAACTGACAGTTTCAGGGTCACAAAGGGCGTGAGACAAGGCTGCATACTAAGCCCAATTTTATTTAACATCTATGGTGAATGGATAATGCGGAAAGCTACTGAGGACTGGAACGGTGGCATCACCATTGGCGGGAAGAAGATTTGCAACTTGAGATATGCAGATGATACTACTATCCTCGCTAGTTCTGAAACTGAATTGATTCACCTGCTACAACGGATAGAAGACGTAACCTTATCGATGGGCCTTAAAATAAACAGGGATAAAACGAGAATCATGATAATTGACAGAGCTAACAACAATCAAAATCATCTGGTTAGGATAAACAATATCGCTGTTGTAGATAAATTTGTGTATCTGGGCTCATTAATAACCAACAAAGGAGGCTGTACTGAAGAAATAAAGCGGCGGTCAGCAATCGCAAAAAGCGCTATGGCAAAATTAACAAAAATTTGGAAAAGCCATGAAATTACTACCGATACAAAAATGAGACTAGTAAGAAGTCTAGTTTTTCCAGTTTTTACTTATGCATCGGAATGCTGGACCCTTACTGAGAAAGACAAAAAGAACATAGATGTATTTGAGATGTACTGCTGGAGACGAATGCTGAGAATACCATGGGTGGCCCGAAGAACAAATGAATCCATACTGGTCCAGCTAAACATAAAGAAAAGACTAAGAACACAAATAACAGAACAGATAATAAGCTATTTTGGACATGTGCTTCGAAGAAATGGTCTTGAAAAACTTACCATCCAGGGAAAAGTAGAAGGCAAAAGAAGTAGAGGTAGATCTCCTACACGATACACGGACCATATTGTTGCTACCATTGGCGCTCCATTGTCAGAATGTGCTAGATTGGCAGAAGATAGAAAAACGTGGAGGAACATTGGAAAAATTACCTAACAGCTTCATGATATCACGATACCTGCATCAGGTTAACGACTAAGAAGAAGAATTAAAAAATCAAAATTTCAACAAATAAGGAAATGAGATCTCTCCATTGTAGTGGTATTTATAAATTGACGTAAGTATAAAATTAAAATCTTCACCAATTAGTTACTTATAAAAACATTTTATTGTAGCATAGCTCCGATGATGGCTTTGTAAAGCCGAAAGCGCTCAGCTAGGAATTATTAAAAAATCATACACACTTCAAAAATACTTTTTTGCCTTTTCTTTTGACTTGTCATAAGTGTGTACAAAAAACATATCAGTCTTTTAAATATATTATTGACAAATATTGAGTTAAATAGTTCTAGGAGGATAAGTTTAGCTGATTTTGAAGAGGTGTTTTAAAAAAGTTTAGAGAATAATCAAATTCTTGTTGAGTTATGTTTTCATTTAGGGGCAATTTGCTGTCATGGATTGAAATTTTAAAAGATTCTTTATGATTTTTGTATTTAATGAAATTTGAGTTTAGGTTGCTATCACTAGAATTTAGTTGATACACATCGGCTAATACGTCAGAATGTATTTTTTGTCTGCAACAAGATAATTATTGTAAGAAAGAGTATTAATATTGATGTAGTTGTTTGTAAGGTTTCGGATCTTTTTCCAGATGGTTTTGATAGACTTGAGGGGTTTATTGAGGCAACATAATTATGCCAAGATTCTCTTTTGCTTTTTTTTAATCAAATATCAAGTTTTTGCTCTAAGCTTTTTAAATTCCAGGAGATTAGCATCGGTTTTATGTTTTTTTAGAATATTTAGTGCGTGTGTGCTTGCAGATAATGATTTGGCAATTAGATCATTCCACCAGGGGACCGGTATCCTATTACAAGTTTTTGTTTTAGCGATAGCTTTATGCGCTGCCGATATAATTATATTATTTAATGTACATACGTTTTTGTCAATATTTCTATCTAATGTAAAGTTACATAGTTTTTCAACGATATATTGCTGAAAAAGATCCCAATTAGCGGTTTTTATTTTTCACTTCTGGTAAATTGGATGTGTTGTTTCTTGTTTGTCATTAAGGATGTCAATTATGAATGGAAAGTGATCACTGTCATATAAGTATTTTAATGTTTTCCATTGTAATATAGTTGCCAGTGATGGACTGCATAGTGAAATATCAATAGATGAAAGATTCCCATTATAGGAATTAATCCTGGTGGGTTCCCCAGTATTCATAAGTATTAGATTTGAATTATTGATTGTGTTTTGTAATAAGTTCCCGCATTTGTCTATTTTTGAACTTCCCCAAGTGGTGTTATGGCATTTTGTATCCCCTAATAAGATTAGTGGAGGCTGTATCTGATGTAGTAAATTAGTTACCTCTTGTATTTGACTTTCATATATATATATATATATATATATATATATATATATATATATTACAAATGTTTATTTTCATTTTGTATATGACCTGATCTGCAATGGCTTCGAGATTGGTATTTAGATTAATAGGCTTAGCATCAATGTCATTTCTAACAAAGATAGCCACGCCCCCACTGGCGTGATCTGTACTACTATTTTTTAGAAAGGGAGTATAATTTTTTAAGTTTATTATAGAATTCTCTTTGAAGTGAGTTTCTTGTATACACAGTATTAGTGGAGAATATGTTTGAATTAATAGTTTGAGTGATTCGAGATGACCGAAATACCCATTTGGGTTCCATTGAAGGATTAGTGATTTATCCATCGGATTTTTCCGTATCTTCCGTTGAAGATGTGTGAGTGGGGTTAAGTTTTTTCTTTAATCTGGTAATGTTGTGTTTTAATTTAGAGTTGTGAGAGTAACAATGAATAAAGTTAAAAATATCGTTTAATTCGGAAGGTTCATTTGAGTAGTTCTTTGAGATAGTTTCAGGATCTTTAGCATAAAGAGTATTAACTAGAAAGTCGCATATTTCATTAAAATTTAATGTGAATAGGCGTGATCGATTTTCAATTTTGTCTTTTATCAATTTTAGAGAACAAATAATGTCGTCATCAGATGTTTTAGTTTATTTTTTAGATTTTTTAAGTTTATGTGTGATGGGAGGAGCAAAGATTTGGGAGTCTGTTTCTGGGTTATTTTGGTCGATGTCAGGTGAGGATGAGGTTTGTCTTTTAACTTGAGTTAAAAGACAAATATACTTGAGTAAGTTGTTTGTTAATATTAACTGAAGGTTGCAAAGTTACAGTTTCAGCAGGGTTATTAATATTATTTAGATTTGATGATATTGTTTCTTTTGGTAAGGAGGGTTGACTTACGTTTTCTATAGTTTCAGTTATGCTGGCGTTCGTTTCCATGTTTTGTTGTGTTTCAGGAGCTCTATCTGTATCGTTATGTCCAATTGTGTTGCACTTAGAGCAGTTAAGTCCATCAATATAGAGGAATAAACGATAAGTTTTATTGTGGAATACATTGAAGGAGTCAGGAATCGAAGTATTATCCAGTGGCGAAATAAATACTTGCCTTCTGAAGCTTAGGACGTGCTATATTCGGTTCCTGTCATACCTACTTTTAGGAAAGCCATCTTGGAAACTGCAGTGATGCCTAATTTTTGTAATTCTGCTTCAATGATATTGTTTGGAATTGAAGGGCATACATTAGATATTACAAGTCGTTGTGATGGTGTGATTAATCTTCTCATCTCTATTTCTGACTCATTTATATTAATATGTTTTGTAAGAATGAAGAAGCATATCGACTATGTTTTTGCTTGAGAAGTAGATACATATTCTGTTGTTTGGAATTCTAGATGCAAACAAGACGTTACGTGGACCAACCAGTGATCCAAATGCTACGATGTAAATGTGGATTTTGAAGCCTTCGATACTGGAGAGTACTACTGCTTGGTCCTCTGTTGGGTGTTTGAACGTGTTTACTACATTGTAATAAGTATTTTTTGGTATATTTAGTGTGTTTCAAGTAGAAGTAGTCAGGTTGTTAATTGAAGTCATTTTTATTTTGTTTCCTGCATTGGGGCAGGTCGGGTCCTGTCACCGGCCAAAGAACCGGCGTGGGTCAGTTCCCAACGGTTCTAAAAAACCAGTTGATAAAACCAGTAGGTTGAACTTGATTCGAATTGTATAGGTTATATTTACTATTGTAATATCTTATTTAAAGGTTTTTTGTGCACTATTATTTATTGATAGTATTTAAGAATATTAAATTTTTGTTCCGTATTTTACATTTAAAAATTAAAAAATAACAGAAGCGATTTAAAACGTGGTATAATCATGCCACTGTCAGGGCCGTAACTACGTAATAATTTGTAATAAACAAAACCTATCATTTATAAGTATCTTAAATTCATAACAAACAAGAAAGAAAATAACTTAAAAATATAAACGAAAATTTTAGTAATAAACGTAAGAATAATTAATAATTATTGAATCGCGTTACATTTCTCCAATAGAATATCTTCCCATGTTTTTTATAAAATGTTCCACCATTAAGACATCAAACTGAAGATGAATCGTCAGAATTACCCTTTTAAAAACTCTCGTTAGTTATAATATGTGTATTAAACTAAACACGACGTAGCATTTAAATTGAGCCATTTCCAAGAACACAAGTATAATATGTATCTGGGAATTTCCAATTAAATACGATTAAAATGGAAATAATAGAATTCCCGAAACAACCTTGTTTTTTCTTTTGAACTTTTTTTTTTAGAAAAAAAATTACAATACAAGATGTAAAATTAATAAAAACATATTTTTTAGTAGGTTTTTTTCTTTTTGGAATTTTCTTTATTTTTCTCTATCGCGTTTTCGTAAAACCATCTGTACTCTTCGGGAACAAATTTTATTTGGTCTCTTAAATTTCCCAATTTTTCCAAACTCAAACCACCAGTTTTATTTTCTAGTCTTCTGGGTCTGTATTCAGTTCTGGTCAGGTGTGCTGCCTTTTTTTCCTAAATCTACTTGCTGAAATGGCATGTAGTCATTAAGGCATGTCTAATAGAGATAGAAGCCAAATTCGTCCACTCTTATCCATTTTACATTATCACAAAAATTAATTTTTTCATTTGAACTGTTTGTTTACTTTTTACATAAATAGAGATTCGTCAGCAGATCTCCAAAGTCGAAAAAATTCTTCATATATACACAAATGCTATTGTTTGTGCTTGCCGACGTGATAATGTCACGATATTGATCTGGAATTAAACATGACTGTTTTCTTAGAACTTTTTCTATTATTCCAAAGTCCCTGTCAGAATCTAAATAACTGTGGCCCACTTCAGTAAATTTATGCTTTATTGATATAGAGCTACAATTATAAAGTTTTTGTTCTGACCAGAACATGAATCTGACCATATAACCAAATGATTAATTTAAGGATGTTCTTCTTTTAAAAGCTTACAAAATCGGAACAGACAACCAGCTATTTCATTACTACTTCGGTTAGTTACATCTTCAGTCCATGTAAAAGAGTAAGATTTTGATCCTGATGAAGTTATGCAATGTATACCAAAATTCTACAGAAACATTTGACGTAAATAGAATGCTGTTGATGTTGAAAGCTTAGGTAACGGCATCGTTTTTTGTAGATCCATATTGTTGTTAGATATTGGCTTTTGCCTATCTACTTTTTGAAATTCAAATGCAATGCTACAGTTTTCTTTATGCTCAATAGTATTTTTTCCAGAATCACATGTGCTACATGTATCACTTTCTGGATATCCAAATGATATATTGAATTTGGTATTGAACAGATGGCGATATATAGAAAGTTTAACTATAGGCGAGTCAAGTTAGTAAAAAATAAGCGTTTTTTCGTCACAAGTGTATAGACGGATTTGACAGTTGAAATGGGTAGTATGAGATATTACAAAAAGACTCTCATCTAGGGATTCATGAATTTTTTAGTGGAACTATTTTTAAATAAACAATTAAAACGTCAAAGTCATTATTTTGCTCATAACTTATAAACTTGTCTATTTAGAGATTTGACGTCCACAGACAAGTTGTTGAGAAAAAAAAAATACACAAAATGAGATATACTAAATTAAAATCGGTTAATAAAAAAAAATTATTGCATAATAACCTTCTTATTATATATTACCTACCTACCTACCTACCTACCTTCTTATAATAATCTTTTAATAATCATTAAAATTTATTTAAATGTATCTGAACTTAAAGATCTTATCGTGTTCAAAGTGTATGCGAAAGATAGGCTAGATCCGTCGAATAGTTTTTGCACAATTTAATTTGTTTATAAGATTCTTTGAAAAATGCACACATTTCTAGGGCCGGTCCAGATAATTTGACTGAATAGATCTTAATAATCCGGGGCTTATTTTCTTCGTTAAGACATATATTAATATCCTATGGAAAAAATCTGAAAAAATGGAAAAAAAAATTCATTCGAACTCTGGTGTTACCGTAAAATGCTCAGAATATCCTACATGAGCCATACGACAAATGCGGAAGTCTTGCGGAGGATGAATAAGGAAAGAGAGCTTATGCTTATAATAAAAGAACGGAAAACACAATATTTTGGTCACATCATAAGAAATCAAAAGTATGAACTGCTCCAACTTATAATCGAAGGCAAAGTCAATAGCAAAAGAGGACCAGGAAGAAGATGCAACTCTTGGCTTAAAAACCTACGGCAATGGACGAACATGACCTCTATAGAACTATTTAGGGCTGCTACAAATAAGATTAAATGGGCAAATGTAATTGCCAACGTCCTTAAGGATAAGGCACCGTAAGAAGAAGAAGAAGGAAAAAAATGTTAAAAAAATTACGTTTATGTACACAAAATTATTTAACAATAAATAGCACTTTTTAAGCTTATAAACATTTACAATAACTCCGTACTATTTAGTTCAAATTTAATTGACATATCTCAGGTTCCACTGGACCAAATTGCTCTTTTTTAAACTGGGGTGAAACGTTAAATTAATATCATTTAACGTACTTTATTGCAAAATTATCCAAAACAAAGCAGCTAATGACTAAGGAATGTACAAACATGTTCTTAAGTCGTCTTTTTATTGTTATTTTTCTATTTATTTATTTTAATTATGATTAGGTATATTAAAGAAATATTATAAGTAAATGAACATTTTTAATAATGTTTATTAAAAATTTATTAATGAAATAATACATTACTTTTACATTATTATATAAGTTGAAATTTTGTGTAGTGATTTTTTAAAATAATTTAATTTACTGTAATTATCTACGTTTAATTTTATATCGTCACTGCCAGTACTATGTAAACATTCATATTCACTTTCATCTTCAATTTCAGTTGTATTCTTACTTTCATAAATCATTTCATTTTCATTGTCAACATTCTCATCAAACCCAGTTAAATACAGTTCATCAATTATCTCTTGTTCATCTGTTGTATCGCTTTCTTCTTCATTAATAATTTCATAAATATTGGTACATTAAATTTCTATGCATGTACCGCACATGTATGTACATTTGAAGCCATTTTTGCGACAGGTACATGTTTTAGTTTTGCATCCTTTTTTGCAATTACATTTGATTGAATTAGGCAATTCTTCGGGAACCATGGGATCAGATGAATATATAGGTGTGAGGTTCTGATCAATTATTTTCCATCCCCTTTTTGTAGGGTCTTTCTTCACGCCCAACAATTCCTGTACTTGGAGGTATACTCTATAACTATGCTGCTCTGTACTTGTATTCAAAGCAGCTTTCTTGAAGTGGTAAAATCGTATTTCATCTAAGTCACTGTTTTCCTTTGCGCCGTATAAACATACAATTATTTGCACTCCACTCTGTCCAATTATTTCTGCAGATGCATGTGGTTGATAAAATTTGGAAGCTAATAATTGCAGATCTTTTCTATCAGCAAGTAATTTTAATAATTTATTTTTACCTTGTTGAATAATGGCGGAAGTGGTATCACACCCAGTCATTGCATAAAGAAATCCAATGATTCCCTGCAATACTTGTATCATAAAACAACAAGAACTGTATATAGCATCATCTTCATTCTCCATGCCAGGTTTTAATAAAAACACATTTTTTAAATTTCTTCATTTTTCATGTAAAATAACGAGTAAATCAATATCTTCCCCAACTGTAAACGTATTTGATGTTGGATTTGAATTACTTGTTATTATACCAGTTTCAACAATTAAACAATCTGCATCATCTTGCACGACTTTTGTGCTGTAATTGTTTTTATTAAACTCTTTACGAAGGAGCTCTATCAGTCGTATTTTATTAACGTATTTTATTGTTGTCGATATTTAAAAATTTATTTTGAGCTTGTTTGATCACAGTATTATAATTGAATCGTATCTCCAAACCTAAATTTGTATTTTGTCTGCGCAATCTTTCAGTTGACTTAGTGCATATATTTGAATAAACATCGAACACAATGATCCCATTAGTATACTTTTTTTTACAAAATTTATGTATGCGTTTAATATTTCACTTATTTATTATTTTATACTCCATCTTACTTTGTGTAATAAAAACCCACCATCTATGACAAAAGAATCATTCTGAGACGCTGTAAAATCTGTCATTTTAGTAAAATTTGAATAAAACAATGTTTGAGTTTTTCGAAAGCCTCCATCATCAAAGAGAGACATCGGGTATGTACTCAATTCAAATTTAAGAAATTTTTTCATATCTTTTGTCTCAACAGATAAAGCAGCTCTTTGAAAAATAGCTGCAGGATCCACATTCGCAACTTTATCGCCAATTTTAATTGCTGAATTAACTGTGTTAAAGAAAGTACTTTATGTGTCCTCGGAAAAGTAACTTTGTCTAAAGATAGACCCAAAATTTTTTGCATCGCAGTATTTTCAATTTAAAATGCTTTATAACAGGTTGATCGTTTCATCTCCAACAATTCCGGTACTTATAGATACAATTTTTGGAAATGGATTATGATCTTGTAAATAGTTATTCAATTTTCCTAAATCAGTTTCATCTCTGTTAATTCGAGCACTACTGGCATCTGCATGTTGATGTGAAGTGGTATAATTGACATTACAAAATTCTTCCATTTTTTCAGTTACTGCAATCAAAACGATGCTAGATAATGTCCACTTCCATAAAACACTATCAGTTTGTCCACGACCATGGGTTATCCCACCACTTACTTTTAGGGACCTCATTAGCACCTGTTCAATGATCATATCTGTCCATGTACCTGTGCGAAACTTATTTTTGCGTCTGATGGTGAAGTAACCCCTTCGAGAAAATTTATCAAATTCAATAACGTTCATTTGTGTTTCAAGCTGTAGCATGTCCTGTACGTATAAATGGGCACTTTTTGCATAAAGATTATGCCCACTAGCATGAAAATAGGATAGCATTTCTTGGATGCAATTCAAATGTTCAATAAAATTACCACTTCTTTCGGCCTGTATAAATCTTTTACCTAACTGAATTATATTAAAATATTGTATCCAAAGTTCGGCTATGGGTCCATTTTTTTTTGAAAGATTCCATTTAAAGGGAAAAAGATTTTGTTAAATTTTTTACCTGAATACTATTCAATACATTTGAATCAGTTTGTATATTAGCTTTTTTAAGTAAGTCATTTAAGTAAGTAATTTTTATCATTTTCTGACACGTCAATATATGAAAATATAACTTTTGCTAATGCAGTCTGAATTAAGAAATATGCCCTGATTGCTCTGGCATAAGCATGTTCTGTTAAAGCTTTGATGGCTGAAGCCTCTGCAAGAGGCTCACAAAAAAGCTCTTAATATTGTTCTGAAGCTATTGTCTGGTGGCATTGTAAATTAATTACTATTTATAACTGGGAATAAGCCACAATTAAAGATAAAAATACGTTTATTGACGTTTCAATTTCCAATTCGGAAATCGTTCTCAAAATACAAACAGTAAATTAAACAAATTTTGTTTTTTGTTACATAGTGAAAAAATTCTTCTAATAATTTAATTTTATCTGACTCATTTATATTGACAATTCAGACATACACTATGCATTTTAAAGTAGACGACTTTAAAATGATATTGCCAATATTGTTGAGTTGCGCTCCTGGGACGACTTTACTTATAAGATAGTTCATTCGATTACATGAAATCAACTTTAACTTGAGAATATCCGTCAGAAAAAATCATAGCATGTAATTCGTCTTTAAAAAGACAAACACATGACATGATGACAGTAAAATTATTATTCAAAATTTTAGGAGATTGGAAATTCTATACAAGAAACTGGCACACTGTCAAAACTCAATTAAATTTTTACGAAGATGTAGAGATAACAACCTAATACCAAAGGGCTTGAAGTTACGTCCAGCTTATTCAAGCAGAAGGTTGGAAAACATTCTACATAGAGCCAGTTTGTCCATGATCCGAGAAAGATTACAATATCATAGATCGAATTTATTTTTTGTTGAACAAGATATTGTAAGTATTGAAGATTTGCTTTTCAATGTGATATCAAATTCTGATTTTGATCAAATTATTTTTAGTTTACATATAGTATATGAAAATTCATATAGAAAACAAAGAAATATACATTTAAATAAATTTAATATTCTTTTAGAACAAAACAGTATACACACTTTAGATAACCTCAATAGAAATGATGACATATTAGCGACAGTTGTCAATCTATCAAATAGACATTTAAATGCTACGGAGAATTTAATACTGTCAAAGGGTCTAAACTTTGCTATTACTCAGCCATCCGTTCCAAAATTAGACATAATAAGCTCAGTGGAGAAAATATCTCAATGCTTACCAACCCACGAAAAGGAAGAATACAGAGTGTTATGTAAACTTGAATTGGAAAAATCTACTAAAATTGAACAAAACATAAGCAAAGAGGAACTAAAGGCTATAAGAACTTTAAAAAATGACGACTCCATAATCATCCTACCAGCAGACAAGGGGAATGCAACTGTAATAATGGATAAAATTCAATACGAAAATAAAATTAAAGATCTATTAATAAACGGACCTTATACAAAATTAACAAAAGATCCAACAAAGCCTTTGGAAAACAAAATATATAGAACTTTATTCAAGTTTAAAGATGTTTTAACAAGTTATCAGAGAGGTTTAATTACACCTCATTACAGTAAGACTCCTCATTTTTATGGAGTACCGAAAATTCATAAAACGAATATACCACTTAGACCCATTTGTAGTACCATGAATTCTCCTTGTAGTGAACTATCAAAATTTTTATTAAATATTTTAAAACCTTATACAAATAAAAATGACACATTCATAAAAAATACACAACATTTTTTAAATAAATTATCAAATATTGAATTTAATTCAAATAATACTTTGGTAAGTTTTGACATAAATAGTTTATTTACGAATGTGCCATTAAATAAGACTTTAAGTATAGTCAAGAGAAAATTAGAGAGTGATGATTCATTGGCAACTAGAACAAGACTAAACATATCGGCTATAATGGAGTTATTAACATTATGTACTGATAATACATATTTTCAACTAAATAATGAATTCTATAAACAAAATTTTGGTCTAGCAATGGGCTCTAGTTTATCTCCATTCTTAGCAGATATATTTATGGAAGATTTTGAAACAAATATCATTTCTAAACAAAATTTCAAACCCACAGTATGGTGGAGGTATGTAGATGATGTATTCTCAATATGGCCTCATGGATCAGAGTTGTTGGACACATTCCTAAATGATATAAACGATAAAGAAGAGACAATAACATTTACCATGGAAAAGGAATATAATAACACGCTACCTTTCCTGGATGTTTTAATCTCTAAGAACGATACTGGATATGAGACTCAGGTGTATAGAAAACCAACACACACCAATAGATATTTAAATTTCAAATCAAATCATAATATTAATGTAAAAAAGGGAATAATTAAATCCTTATACGATAGAGCCAAAATTACTTGCTCTAACGAAAATTCGTTCTTGGAGGAGAAACATTTGTTAACATCTGTTTTATTAAAAAATGATTATCCTTTATCGTTTATAAATAAGGAATTTTCAACAATCGATCGAATAGAACAGAACAACTTAGAACGAGATCCTACAGCATACACAAGGAATAATATGAGGAAAATAACAATACCGTACATAAAAGGATTATCAGAAAAACTTAAAAGGATAGGAAATAAATTCAACATTTCAACAACATTCAAAACAACAAACACGTTGAGATCTATTTTGTCCAAAACCAAACCTAACAATGAACAAGAAAGGACAAAGAATTGCATTTATAAAATACCTTGTGAATGCGATCAGTTTTATTTAGGTGAATCATCAAGGCCATTAAATGTTAGAATAAGTGAACATCAATCTTATATTAAAAATAAAGAATTTGATAGATCTCAAATATGTAAACACGCATGGGATAATGAACATAGGGTTCAATGGAATAATTCAAATATAGTCCTAAAAGAAACGGATGGTAAAAAAAGAAAAATCAAAGAAGCGGCTCTAATTATGCTAAATGAGGCCAATTGTGTCGCAAATTCCTCGGCAGAATGTAGTAGGATCTGGTTGCCAATATTGAAAGAGGAAGTTATTAATAAGAAAATACCAGTATTAGTAAGTCAGTAACATATAGAGGATACATCATTTATGTTTTTTAAATAACGTAACATATAAAATCAGAATTTTGATGTTTGTTGAAGGTAAACTAAATTCATATACAAATACTTACAATGTCGGGATAGTATTATGAGGTTTTTTTCCTGGTTTTTCCCTCATAATTTACTATGGAATCACTAACAGGAGAATTTTACTGTCATCATGTCATGTGTTTGTCTTTTTAAAGACGAATTACATGCTATGATTTTTTCTGACGGATATTCTCAAGTTAAAGTTGATTTCATGTAATCGAATGAACTATCTTATAAGTAAAGTCGTCCCAGGAGCGCAACTCAACAATATTGGCAATATCATTTTAAAGTCGTCTACTTTAAAATGCATAGTGTATGTCTGAATTGTCAATATAAATGAGTCAGATAAAATTAAATTATTAGAAGAATTTTTTCACTATGTAACAAAAAACAAAATTTGTTTAATTTACTGTTTGTATTTTGAGAACGATTTCCGAATTGGAAATTGAAACGTCAATAAACGTATTTTTATCTTTAATTGTGGCTTATTCCCAGTTATAAATAGTAATTAAAAAAGCTCTTTTAACCCACTGCCAGACATTATATCCCCAATTGCTCCTAAATAGGATATGAGAAGATGAAAACCCCCTAGTCGTACAAACACTTTATTTATTTTATTAAAATTAGATGTCCCTTTATAACAATTTACAATTTCGATGGCTTTTTGATATATTGGTTAATCAAAAGTAACGGCTATGTTTGATTATTTTTATGCTATGCATCTTGCATTTGCTTCCACCAATACAGTAAAAATAGTATCATAATTACTTGGAACAGAGTTTACAAACGGTACAGGAATAATTTTAGAAATATCGAAGTATTGAATGGGTGTTACTTTTTCCATAAAACTATTCCATCCACCAATTTTGGCACATGCAGTATATTTTCCCCAAAACCATAAACAATCAGATACAGACACATCATGAATATTTGAAATTTTATTCTCTTTATCTAAGTTTTCAAAAGTAACATCTTTCAGATCTGATTTTTTTGGCTTTTCGAAGTGATTTAGTGGAATAAAACAAAATTTACCTATGGTCTCGGCTGAAGGTAATTTACGCAATCGAGGGATTGTTGTTCGGCATGAATTACTTAAAGCTGGAGTCGAACATATTACACCTCCCATTGAGTGAAATGTATTAAGCCCATCAATAGTTGCTGCGTTGTGGTCACTATTATAGAAAATGCATTGTATATATAAGCATCACCAGTATCATAGTTTTGTGGTTCAGAAACAATAGAAGCCCCAAATAGTAAAGTTTTAGAATATGATTTACAAAGTCCTATATGGGATAAAGAGTGAATTAAATTCTTAGATGCGTGTTTTTATGTAGCATAGTTAAAATGCCTAATAATATTGACAATAAGAAAGAACAAGGTCTTGTTGCAAAAATTATAATATGAGCTACAGTGATTATACGTTTTATCCATCTCCATTTTCTATCTCCAATGGAGTAGATGATTTCTTATTACTAAGTATAATCGTAGTAAGAAGTAGTAGTAACGATGCTGGAATATTTGATTTAGCGTTTTCCAAGAAAAATTCGGGAGCAGGATAAGATGAAACATCGTAATATTTTTATTTGATATCTTGACAAATAATTTTTGCAGCAGGTTTGACCACACGTTCACGTTCTTCAGTGATATCTTTTTTTCATTCGTACCATTCAGCTGTAAGAATTTTGTTGCTGGTCTCTTGAAAACAAACAGTTATATCTTTTCTTACTTTTATTAGGTTAGCTTCACTTCCAAAATAATTTTATATGCTTCTCTCTAACGATTTCAAGTTCTCAATGCTCTCGGCTTTATATTCACTGAGAATCTTACATACAGAGTATTGACATTCTTCTTGGATATGAGCACACAAATAATTAATTACAAAATCTGCAGCGTTCGATACTAACTGAGATGTTGGATGACCTGAAACTCCTGTAGGTCTGTAAATATAAAATTTTCGATAACATTTATCATGATAACGAGCATGCACCTCATGTAATGATACCTCATCAATGCGTTGTTTAATTACATTATATTCTTTAGCAAGATCATCGCGACATCCAGCATTCAATCGTTAGATTAGAAATCGTTACGCCTTTCTTTAGTTGCAACAAATATTTCAGGAATTTCACGTTTGTCTTTTCTAATTGTCCTAACTAAAGTTATTTTTTTCTTTTTTATTTCTTCAGACAAAGGAACTGACGTGAACCAGTTATATATATATATATATATATATATATATATATATATATATATATATATATATATATATATATATATATCCGGTTTTTTAGGCGTTACGCCCGTCCGGTAGGGATCTATGGAGGAGTATCATCGAGCCGCAAGCCCTTATCTCTTGCCGTACTGCTCCACTATAGGCCGATCAGATCCCAGCATATCCTAGTCTAAGCCGCAGATTCATCTAGAATTTTAAACTGCTGCGTTAGACTTTTTGTTTTCCGTACACCGAGCTGGGGCTCGACCCACATCCACTGAACCATTCGACAGTGAAGCGAATGAGAGGCAGCCGCACAGCCCGCTGAGCTATCCGACCGACACGTGAACTAGTTATCACAGGTTAAATTTCCTCCTGAATTCATAATAGGTTCACACAATCGTTTCGCCACACTGGCTGGACTGTTGTCAATACAAAATGGACCATCAGGCTACTTTCCTGCGTAAATCTCCATTTTCACAGTATAAAATACACGACTCTCAGCCAAGGCAAATATTTTTATCCCGTATTTGGTTTACTCGGGATATATTGCCTGAAGCTGCACCTTCCACGGAAACCCTTCAGAATTTCGTCAATAGTATAGTTCTCACCAGGCGTGTAGCAGGTTTGGCATTTTTCTATAAATTTCTCAAATATATTTCTTCTTGGTGCTAGCTTATCAATTAATTTGCGTTCAGCTCTTGTGTGAATATTATTAAAACGTAGTGCTCTAAGCAAAAAATAGAAACGTTTCAGGGGTATTACCATTTTGAATAACTCTGGTGCTGTAGTATCGTTGCTACATAGGTCATTTAGGTTGGTGTGTCGGGATTTCAAAACTCCTGCCATGTACAATAATCCAAACACTGCTTTTATTTCGTCACAGTCAGTATCTAAAATATCTCGGTCGCGTGTATAGTTGTCTCAAATTTTTTCTAGGTACAAATTTGTGCACGTCTCAATTTCTTTAATGATATCATCTGTTATGAACAGGTTCCAACTTTCATATGGAGTTTTAGCATCCTTTGCCACATGTTTCACTTCCGGTAGTTTGCTAATAATATTGTGCTTGTCGAATAATAACTTTCCAAATGTTTTTTTGTCTCTGCCGATATATTTGTGACCATCTTCAGACCAAAACGTTGAAATAGTATTTGTCGTATCATCGGCAGAAAACTCTGAGTCTGTCTCATGATTAGAACTGACTTCGACTGAATCTATGTTGCTTTCTTCATCGTCCAAATTTTGCTCTTGCGTCTGTTCAAGTAACAAATCCTCTTGCTCCAATTCTTCATATATTTTTAACAGTCTGGCCTCTTCTTTAGGATCCATTACACAATAATGTTTTAAGGTTATATGATTTAAAACACAAAGTCAATAAAAAACCCAACAATAATTGGTCTGTAGCTTTCCAAAATCGTCACGTCATTAGTCGCGGGTGAGCTAATCGTTCATTTCTCGACATCTGCGTTTAATCAATACTTGGAATAGACTGACGGTTGCTCGATCACAATTCTTCGTAAAACATTCTATACACAATAGTAGTAGGAAGAATTATATAAGCGCAGTTGTCAATGTGAGTAAAATTGTGAAAAATGTTAAGAAACAAGTAAAATGGTGAGCGTTGCGCTCACCATGCGACCAACGCAGGGTTAACTGGTCCAAAACTGAAAGTTTTATACACGTACATCTTTTTCTGCTACTTTTTGGCCAGTGGCCCTTTTTAGGTTAAGATAAGCAGTGTTCAACTGCTTTGTAGCTCTGGGAAATTCAGCTCTGAAATTAAATTCCAGCGCTATTTTTTCCCAGGTTTCATTTTTTGCGCGGTGGAAATAGCATTGGTGCATTTATTTTCAATTATATGCTTGTATCTGAAAACAAAGGTACAATTAGAAATTTGTTCTATAAGTTAGACAATTTCGTACTTACTTTCCAATTATATCCAACAGTAAACATTTCTCCCTCTCTGTATAATTTTTGCGTGAAGGGAATTATAATTACTCATTTTTAATATTAATTTTATAAATTATATTGTTTTAACGGAATACAGCTTGAGATTTTTTGGTTGTTTATTAAAATTTTGAAGGATGACAGCCGATTGTGACAGTATCGATACCAAATCCTATGTCAGATAATCGATTTTCCACGAACATATAATTTTAAGATTATCAACGTTTCAGAAACTGGTCACTGATTAACAGTTGATCAAATCTAACAGCTCGATTAGATGATCGGAGATTTGAATAACGTTTCGGAAACCGACTGTAAGACTTCGTTCCCGGTGCTTCTACCGGACAGTGGTTACTTTTTTCTCGGTTCTGACTCTGGAAGACTTCGTTCGCGGCCATCGTGCCAAATGTGAAAGTTACTCTCATGACTTCGTACTCGATCCTCAAGTAGGATAATTCTTACACGCGCTCTACGTAAACCTTACCTTCGTATGCATAGCAGAAAACTAAATAGTTATAAATAGTAGTTAAATTATGACCCAGGCCCGGAAGCTCCCGTGAACGAGTTGTCGTCGGCCGAGCGCATGACGTCTCGTTTATGTGCATAATATTTCATATAGTTAATATTAATGATTCTAATTACATACCTGCATTTTATTTACTAGGTACCTTTTTGAAATGGTAATTTTCCTCGACCGCCGACTACTTTCATTTCTGAAAACACTTCGGAAACTTTATCCAATATAGAATTTTATTCTTTAAGGGCTAATCCGTAGGCTTTATTTCTTGGTCTTAAATCGCTCACTGGAGTGCTAACTCGAAATGATGATCATGTTTGTAAACTATATGTGCATATAAAAATACCTACATTTACTAAATAGTTCTATCGAGTTCTCACACTTACCAATTTAAAAATTCCGCGCACTCTACCCAATTCTCCTCTGATAAAAAGCCAAGTGTTCCACATCTTAATATGGCACATGACATCGTATGTAAAAACAGCTTAGCCGCAAATTTTACTTTTTGTCTTTTTGGTCCAGAGCAATTTAAATTTTCAGCTGTCATTTTATGTGTGATTTTTAAATCAGAGAGGTTAGTACAATTTATAGTTTGTTCCACAATCTCTTTTTTAATCATTCTATTGTCGATTGAGAAGCCATGGTCCACAAAATGATTCCTTATTAGTTTTAGAAAATGTGGAACATCTGCGAATACAAAAATTTTTTCAGTGGTCACAGGATTTTCAAAATATGGCTTCGATTCTGATACTTGTAGTTCATTATGCAACCCTCTATTTGCACCACCCAAATCCGATACCATTGCAACAACATGAAAACCTAAAATATTTGAATTATTTATTATTATTATTTTATTTGGCTATTTAATAAGAATCAGATATATACTTACCAGAATCATCTACAAGCTTAATTAGTTCCATTAACAGTAGTGTACGAATAAGGAGCTCGCCTTAGCGAACTTTGCTGGTTCGGAGAAAGATTTTTCTTATCGCACAAAGCTTCTGAGATACTCCTTAGCTTCGAAGGACCAGCTGGAGAATCCAGCACCTGAAAGGTTGTTCCCTTGACAAGGGATAGGTGTAAATATTAAATATGTAAAGCCTTAAAATATATCTTTATTGCAAGAAGAAAAATAGCCTACATTACTGTAGAAAATAGCATTTAATAGTTTATGGATAAAAGTAAATATTTAACTTGTATAACATGTAAATTAAAATCGTTGTTAAAATGTTAAAATTGTTGGATCACAAATTGTTTATGCATTCGCGGCACGATATGGCAACACCGCGACTTGGAACAATTGCAAAGTTGAGATTAAGTATAAGTTTTCTACTTGAATGAATTTGACGGGTCGCAAGCGTTTGCTTGTCAGACCTTCTCTTAAGACGGTTGCTTGGCGACTATATGGTTTTTAGAAACTTGTTGGTCTTGCTAACAGTTCAGGACCGAGAATGGACTGGTTTTTGGGACTAGTCCAAGTTATTAGATATAAGGGGAGTTTTGTTATGAAAATCTAAGATTTTTACAATGTTACAAATTTAAAATTTGTACAAACTGGGGGGGGGGAGAGAAGAAGAAAAAAGATACACAAACTAAAACAAACTAACTAATATATCACCTAATTCTCACAGGAGCCAGTTTGGTGATAGGACGAGTATACAAGCCATCCAGCGTTTTTACACAAGCAGCCCGGACATTTCCATCCTTGCCAGTTATTAATTCAACGATTCTGGCAAGAGGCCAATTCATAGGAGGACGGTCTTCAGCTCTCACTAATACAAGCTGATTAAGTTGAAGGTTATTAGATGATTTACACCACTTAGGTCTATGCTGAAGTCGATGTAGATAGTCGGTGCTCCATCTTTTCCAGAATTCGTCTTTTATTTTGGTACAACGATTCCAGAAGGTTAACCTATTCTCTGGGATAGAAGACATATCACGATCAGGATATGCCGTCAAGGGGCATCCGATCAAAAAATGACCTGGCGTCAACGAAGTCAGATCGTTAGGGTCATTGGACAGTGGGTATAATGGTCTACTGTTCAACACAGCTTCAATTTGATTGAGAGCAGTGGAGAGCTCCTCAAACGTAAGAGCAGTAGAACCAATGGATTTAATGAGATGAGATTTGGCACTTTTTACAGCCGCTTCCCATAATCCGCCCCAGTGTGGCGAACGGGGTGGAATAAACTTCCAAGAAATTTCCGTAGCAGATATAAAGGATTGAATTTTGTCCATTTTCTCAGAGGATTTAAGAAAAGAGGAAAGTTCTCGTAGCTAATTACGAGCACCTATAAAATTGGACCCATTATCTGAATATATCGTATGAGGGTTACCTCTACGACTAATAAACCGTTTCAGACTGGCAATAAAAGCTTCTGTAGAAAAATCGCTAACTAATTCAATATGAATCGCTTTTGTTACCATACATATAAATATAGCAGTATAAGCCTTTTGAATGAAGGCTTTCTTTAACCGGGAAGCCTTAATTAGTATAGGTCCCGCAAAGTCTATGCCGACCTTGGCAAATGGACGAGATTCTTGTACTCGGTCCAGCGGTAAGGGGGCCATTATTTGGGATGCGAATTGTGCATTGAACCTGAAACAGGTTACACAAGATTTGATTAATTTTTTGACAAGACTAGTGCCGTTCAGTTGCCAGTATTGAAGACGTAAATTGTCTAATACACTTTGAGCGCCGCTATGGCCTAGACGTCGCTGTTCACGTATAATTAATAAATTAACAACGTGATCATTCTGAGGTAATTTTTGATTAAAAGGTAAACTGGAAAATTGCAGACGGCCACCCACTCTAAGTAGGCCGTCAATATCTATAAAAATATTCAAAGGGAGCAGTTGCTTATTTACAATGGGAGAGTTTATCTTTAAACAATGTATTTCTTGGGCAAAGTGTTTCTGCTGAATTTGTTTGATTATAAAATCATGGGCAATTCTGAAATTTTCAACAGATAAGTGTCGTTGATTATTAGATTTTTTCCTAACTAACATTGTGAATCGGAATATTTGAGCTAAAACTCGCTGCAGTGTATTAAAGTTAGAAAAGCGGTAAAATACATTTTCCCAAATATAGTCTGATTTGACTATAGCAAGATTGACTTTTTTAGTTTCAGGCAAGTCGTCAATAACCTTGAAAGAATCTAGGGAGTCAAAATCTGTTTGTTCAATTAAGAATTGAGGACCCTCTATCCAAAAAAGCCAGGTGTCTGAAGAAAATGTTCCACGAGAAAGTAAATCGGCGGGGTTTAAATGTGATTTGACATGTCTCCAAGTAAACTCCTTACTATTTTCGTGTATAGTTGACACACGTTGAGCAACAAAAGGAGAAAAATCACAAGGGGATCTTTTTATCCAACTGAGAGCCACTTAGGAATCAGACCATAAGTGAACATAATGGATCTGAATAGATATGCAAAGGATTTGAACGATTCTACGAGCTAATGTTGACAACAATTCCATTGCACATAGCTCTAGTTTGGCACAGTCAATTTAGTGTTTAGTGGGTTTACTCTAGATTTGGCACTAATTAACCTAGACGATTTAGAGCCATCACTGTAGATCGCTACTAAATAGATGCAACCGCCGTAGGCCTTCTGGCTGGCGTCACAAAACCCGTGGATGGAGCAAGATGATACAACTTTGGGCTCAGTCAATTGCCTATTCAAGATCATTCAAGATAATAAGATAGATATATAACAGAAAATAGAGTTGCAGAAATGTAACTTGGAAAGTAAAAATTAACGAAGACAGGAGAAAGAAAGAAGAAAAATTAGACATGCAACAAAATATCCAAACAAATAATAATCAAATTAAAAATGTGGAACAGAGAATAGATGATATTTCACAAATGAGAGACATAGGGAGGCCTTACTTAAACAAATGAGACTGGGATTAAATTCTCTGGTAATATAAAAAATTTGCATCCTAGATTATACATAAATAGTTTAAAACATAAATTAAGATTAGTGAATAATATTAATGATATTAAAGATTATATTAGAATGACACTAAGTGACCATGCGGCACTTTGGTTTGCCAGTATTGAAAATGATTTGGATAATTTTCAAACATTGAAAATAAATTTTTAAATTATTATTGGGGTGAATTAGAGCAAACTAAATTTAGGGAAGTTCTATATTTTGGA
Organism: Diabrotica balteata; assembly: GCA_918026665.1. Taxonomy (NCBI): domain Eukaryota; kingdom Metazoa; phylum Arthropoda; class Insecta; order Coleoptera; family Chrysomelidae; genus Diabrotica; species Diabrotica balteata. The sequence goes on along the minus strand of OU898284.1, from coordinate 70,246,069 downwards.
AAGTATAATCACAATTTAAGATCAAATATGATAGATTATGCTTTAAAACTGATGACAGTTGCAAAATATTTAGACTTTTAGTCTCTAGTCTATAGTTTCTAGACATTTTGATGCCGATGATCAATCTAGCATTCCAAGAAATCAAAAACATTTATCTCTCAAATTTTAAAGTATACCATCCTGACTACACAAAATCATTCATATTAAGAACAGATGCATCAATAGAGAGATTATCAGGGGTATTATTACAAACACAAGATGGGGTCGAATACCCGATACAATTCATTTCAAGAATTACAAAGCCACATGAAAAGGGATACTCAGTTTAAGAATTAGAACTAGCAAGTATCATACACTGTGTCACAAAATTAAGATTTTGTTTGCTGGGTAATGAATTACCATGGAAACAGATCATCAAGCTTTAACATCTATATTAAATAACAAATATGGAAACAGTCGAGTACACCGTTGGAGCCTAATACTGAGTGAATACAGTTTTGAAATAAAATACATTTCTGGAAAATCCAACACAGTGGCAGATGCTTTGTCAAGATTAAAAAATACATCACAAAAAGGGCAGCGAACAATAAAAATTGAATTAAATCAGTTACTAGAAAGCACTGGATTATATTCTAAAGAAGAAATCATAAGAGATCAGATTAATTTGAATGAAAAACAAGAAGTCCTTAGGAAAGATGGGGTATAAAATAATTAATGGCATAGAAGTATATTTAATGTAGAACTTTGGCACGGAAAATAGGTTATTTATGGATAATTATTTTGCAAAGAATGACATAATTATAGCAAAAGAAATTACTACCCAATGTCAAAAATGTCAAAAGAACAAAGAAAAGAATTTCAAAAACAAGAACACATAAATCTAATGTTGCATATGAAAAACTAAATACGGTTTCCATGGATTTTATCTCAAATTTAGTTCCCAGTCCAACAGAAAAAAAATATACTAGTGATAGTTGATTTATATACAAAATTTAATAAACTATATCCATGCTCAAGAACAAATGTTAAAACATTGAAATTATATATTAATCAGTTTTTCGAAGAAATAGGACCATCTAGAATTGCATAATAGATAACGTTACATATTTTAACAACCAAAAATTTCGGGCTTTTTGTGAGAAAAAGGGGATCAACATTTATTTTACAAGTATTAGACATTAGGCAAATTCTGCAGAAAGATATATTAAAGGGGTTATTACTCTTGTAATAACCCCTTTAATTACTCTTGTAATAACCTCTTGAAAGTAGATTCTACTTGATCTATATGTTGCTGCCATATCAAAGACATGGCAGCAACATATAGATCAAGTAGAATATTTTCTAATAATAATTTAAATAAATAGGAAGTATCAAAATATTTAATGTTTGGCCATATAGGGAACAGAAAATGGATTAGTGAATATAATCAGGATATGAAGAAGTAATGCAAAGGGGAATAACAGAATTATGAGGAAAGCTGAAAAATGTATCAGCTTATATATATCATATATCAAAAATAAGACAAAATCGAAAAATTAAAAACCAATGATATTTCAAAAAGGAGATAAAGTTTTAATTCGTTCTCTTAGAAAGGGGAATTTTAGAGAAACCCGTTGAAAGAAATTACAACTAATGTTTGAAGGTCCATACATAATCGCAAATCAGAATGCAGTAAATAGTTATATGTTGATGGATGCAGATAATAAACTTAGAGGCATATTTCATATTAATGATATTTTCAAATATCATGAAGAGATTGAATAATGTCTTCTATATTGTTTTACCACTTATAACACTAAATAATAATACACAGATAATAACACTGAATAATAACTCTGATAGATTCATTTCATTAGACAGACTTGATTTGTTGAGAAAGATAGATGGTAGATTTCATATTTGTGGAATAGTGTATCAATTTAACATCATCATGCTATTGATATTTCTGAGCAAGTGGTGATTTTGGTATGTGATCCTTATGAAGAGTGTTTCTGCCCTAAAAATCATAATTTGGGGTTAGAGATTAAATTAATTGTGTAAATGTCTTTCTAAAAATAATATGAAAAGTGTATAAAACTTACCATTTACATTGATGAGAGTCTGAATAATTTCCTAACTCTTGTCTATTATAAATAAACACATAAGATTGCTTCCATTTGACATGACAGTTGACGTAGACAGAAAGCATAGGCGTAGGGCAATTTAAATAAGAAATTGATTTATCTAATTATATTAATATTATAAAAAGTATATATCTTAAGGACATCCTTAAGAAATTAGCATAATAGTTTGTTTAAAAAGTTTTTATTTTGCAATGTATTTGGTTATTTTGATAGTTATGATATTATAAATAGATTAGGATGAGTAGATTTATTATATTGGGACTTTTGTGAATAAAAATGATATTAGACAGTGAATCCAGGTGAAATTGAACAGAAAGTGGACATTTGAAATAATAATTATGAATTAAAATAGTGTTATTGATAAATATATATATATATATATATATAATATATATATATATATATATATATATATATATATATATATGTTTTATGTTGGTGTAGGTTAGACCATTCTTGTTTTCTTGAGTGATTCTGTTCGCCCTTGCAACTGGTGCGCTGATTTAACTTCGCTAGTGGACTGTATCTCTAGTAAAAATTAAATGATATGTGCACAGATACCAAATTTATTATCCAAACTCTTATAACAAAATAATATCGACTATATCGACATGCCATCTGTTAACCTATTTTTTCGACTGACTGTCACTCTCGGCTCGCGGGTGGTGACTCTTCTCTTTTTCGGCCAGACATGAAGTGTCAACCGCCAATACAGCTAAGTAATTCTCATTATTTTACATTTCTGAACAATATATATAGAAAAGTAAAGAACTATCTACAAGTTTAAAATAAGACGTCAATAGAAAGAATCTAACCTCTTTTCGTTAACGTAACTCGAGAACATTGAAATATGTACAACATAGAAGAATATATATATATATTATATATATATATATATATATATATATATATATATATATATTGTTATGGTTCTTCTTTCCCAACCAAAGAAAAATAAATAAAAAGATCCATCGAAATAAAATTTAAAGATATCAGTATAAACAAATTGTATATAGTAATTTAAGATAAGATTTAGTGTAGATAAGAATAGAAATTTGTTTGGCAAACGACCTTTTCCGTTTCCAACAAAATTATCAAAAAACCTTTGTTTAGAATTAGAAGACATTTTACCTGTAAGTTAATCTTTTCATTGTTTGTATAATCGAGTATTAAATGACCATATTATAATCTTTTGAAATATGTATAAATTGTGTATTGACAAAACCAATTTTAAAGTAAGCTATTTAGTTTTTTTTTTGAAACCGAAATTAGGCTTTTCCAAAATCATGGTAAACAAAATTTTGAGCTTTTGATTGGACGGGCGTTTTTGAATGGAAGTTTGTGAACCGATCAGGAGAACCGGAGAAGTTAGATATAATTTGGTCATCGAAGGAAACAGTCTTTTGTCTCAAGATAGAGTGTGGTTCGTGAGTTGGATACCGGCATTGTGAAAAGAATTAAATAGTTTTGTGGAAGGAGATAACAAGTAGATTAAACGAGGTCCTTGTATCTACCGTGGGCATTTTGTGAAGATACGTGAAAGTAGTTTTACGGCACCAAGTTGACAAAAGGAAGTCCTTGTGTCATAAATAAGCAGCTGAGTTTTTTGGAGAAGTGAATCAGGTGTTGTTGGTCAGTGCAGGAGTTTTGCCGTTAGGAAGGAGTCGAGTTGCCAAAAAGGAGAGATCACATCGTTGAGGAGACTTTTTTGGGTATGTTCCAACATACAACTCAATAAGAAAATAAGCTGTGTGTTTTGTACAATTGAAATTTATATCTGTGAAGGATCTGTTTGACATCATGGTCATTAGCATTCAAATTTAATAACTGGGGTTTTGTTAGGCTAATCAAAAGTTTAAAGTTTTGTTGTTTCTTGTTTAAAGTAAAAGAAAATTTAAGTAAAATTGGTTTTCACTTAATATAAATGTATGTAGATTTAAAATCTTATTATTATAAAAATTTCATTTATTTTCTTGTATGCTGATTGATAAGATAACGGCAGAATTTGATAATTGTTTTATTCGTTTATATAAAATAAAGAAACGTAATTTTTTTGTAATATAATATTTTCTTTTATTATTATCCTCCTTCTCTATCCCGATAAAGGACAACTAGATAATTTTTGAATCCATCGAACACAGGTAATATAAGGAGTTTATTTTACATTTGATAACAATTAAGTTACATTATTTTGATTGGCGCAATAAATTAAAATCAAAGTAAAAATAAACAATCATATATATATATATATATACATATATATATATATATATATATATATATATATATATACATATATATATATATATATATATATATATATATATATATATATATATATATATATATATAATTGAGATATTTAAAGTCTTGGTGCGCCAAGCAATAATTAGCTAATTAATTTTTTTGATTAATTAAAATTATTTAAATGATATGATTATGACTCTATCACAATTTTTAATTCTTTTATCTCAGGGTTAAATTCGTGCTTCAATATCTATGCTATTACATGTGAAAGGTAAGGTCCAAAGAATACCGGAATAATAAAAAACACATATGATCTCATATAATAATTCTCAAAATTTTGTTCTACGTACGTGAACAATCAAAATTAATGGTACAAACAATATTAGTTGAAATCTCAAAATCCAAGTATTACTCTAAATCTCCTAATCAAAATATTTATATCCTTTCTAAATTAAGTGAAAAAATTGTGTTATCAATGAAAGAAAAACTGCAAAAAACAAAACTATCTCTCTCTGATGATGAGTGGTCCAAATCCTTGTTATTTGTAGACTATACTATTTACTCGTGGCCGCTCCCTAAGTAATCAGCAATCTTACAATAAATTGTTGCAAGTGTATTGTCCTTAATGATCTCCTTCAAAAGCACAAATCATTCAAATTGTGATAGCCTTTCTTCTCTCGATAAACTGAATCTCTCGTTGGCCCGAGTGAAAAATGACTCTTGGAATATCTTCTCTTTACGATAAACTGAATCTCTCGTTGGCCTGAACAGTGACTCTTGGAATATAAGTAGAAAAATATGACTTACAATATTTTGCTGCTTCAGCTTCTGTCAGATACACTAACTCCACAAAAAACTCACTAACATTCATCACTACTGCTTGCTACTTCTCGGGAACTGCCAGAGAACAATCACTGTTCGTCTTACAGACTCGGAAAACCAACTGATCATCTTTTCTCTCTCCTAAATCTAGCTAAACTTTCATTCCTACATATCTATCCCCTCTTTTTTAATCTCCGCCAATCAAAACTCGTCACAATTCCCCATTCTTTCATTCCGATAACAAACAAATTTTTACCTATAATTATAAAATTTCCTAAAACTTATTTACAAATAATATTTTTCTATAATTCTTAAAAACTAACAAAAACATCTTTCCAAATCTCTTCTATTGTCTATAATCACTGCGTTAATGTCTTTGGAAAACCCGGTTCAATTGTTCTTTGGATTTCACTTAAAATTATGCGGGTCACTCAAGTATAGTATAACAAAAGAAATAATTTATGCATAGTACATTTTGTTTAATACAGGTAATCCAAAAATTTCAAATACTTTTCTTCTTCGAAATGTTTGTTGGGTATTATCCTACTTATCTGAAATATTTTAATGTTTCGAATTTTGAAATATTTTAAACAACAAATATTTTTCTCGATTTTACATATCATAACAAATCCCCGCCATTTGATCTGCCGAAAACTCTTTGTTAAATTTTAAAATTGACAAAAGTTTTCCAGGATCAAATTATTTCACTATGTTATTAAAATCTACTCATGATATTTATATATGTCGTGAATGTTAAAAATACCCCGTATATTTCCTGTCTCTATGTGCGCTAATTCATAACTATTTACCCCATTTTCCGTATTGACCCTATATGGACCTTCAAATACCGGCATCAATTTAGCACAAATACCATTTTGTAAATTCGACACCCTCAGTGCCTTCACTAAGACTTTATCTCCTTTCTGGAATTTGATCGGCCTTCTTCTTCGGGTTCTCTCTTGTCTTTGGAGATTTTTCTCTCCACTTCGTCTCAATCTTCTTTGAACCAACTCGATCACTTCTTCGTATTTTCTGGGGGCGGTGTCTTCCCACGGTCTTGTAGGCATTGTTCGTTTCATTATATATAAAGGCGTCTCTTTGGTAACCGTATTTGGAGCACAATTCAAATAGGTCTCGATCTCAAACACTTTTCTGTCCCAATGTCGATGATGTTCTTCCGCGGCAATTCGTAGAAATTTTGTGACTTCTTGTATAAAACGCTCCGATGGGTTGCTCTGTGGATGACGGATGCTTATAAATTTTGTATCGATGCCCCTCTCTCTTAATTCCCTTTTAAAACGTTCGTTCCTAAAATATGTCGCATTGTCCAATAAAATATTGTCTGGTCTTCCCACTGTTTCTATAAAATCGTCTATCTTCCTAAGTATTTCAATTCCTTTTGTGGTTCTGCATGCGTACAATTTAACATATTTTGAGAAAAGATCCACCATAACTAGTATATGTTTATTCCTTTGCGTTGTTGGTATCAAATCACTCAACATATCAATAGCAACAATATCCAGTTTCTTCTGAGCTACGACGTTTTTTGTGATGTTTTCATTTTTAAAGTTCCTACTTTTACACTTTTGGCATGTCACACAATTTCGAGTCACCTCTTTGGCTATTGTATAGTCCTGTCGACAAATATAGTTCTCCCTGAACATAAGCCACACCTTCCTACTTCCAATATGTCCGTTGTCACAGTGTAACTTTAAAAAAACTTCTTTTGCCATTTGCTCCGTGATTACATAGAGTTCTTTACCATCGACCCTCTTAAAATATAGGTTATTTTCTTGTTCAGCCCTTTGCTTTTCCCTTTCATCCAATTCTTCCTGATTTTCTCTGATTTTAGCCAAAGAAAATAAACCTACTTCTTCTCTCATTATGTTCATGCCTACGTGGAGAGTTTTGTGATCCTCTTTGCGGAATTGTTCATCTCTCGTCAACGCATCGGCCAAGATATTGTCCGTTCCTTTGATATATTTAAATACAAAATCATATTCTTGGAGTAAAAGAATGCCCCTATGAATTCTATTATTTACCAACCTATTTTTCATTATGTGTACCAAAGCTGCATGGTCTGTTTCAATGGTGAATCTTGCCCCAAGTAGGTAAAAACGTAATTTATTTACACAAAATAACACACTGGCAAACTCTAATTCAGTAACGCTGTATTTTCTCTCATATGTTTTGGTTACACGGGAAACAAAACATATTGGCACCTCTATATCGTCTTGTATCTGTGATAACACCCCTGCAAATTTTTTTATGGAAGCATCAGTCCTGAGAATGAAAGGTTGCTCATATCTTGGGTGGTGCACTCTTACAGCTGTGGAAAACGCTCCTTTTAAATTTTTGAAAGCGATTTCTTGTTCAGTTCCCCATTTCCATCTGACATTTTTCTTAAGTAATGCTATTAGCGGTATTTCTTTTGTACTGAGGTCTGGTGTCAGCTTTTTGAAATAGTTTACCATTCCTAAAAATCCCCGCAAAGTTTTTAAATTGGTTGGCCTAGGGTAGTTGTTTATGACTTCGATTCTATCTTCTGCAAGACTAATCCCTTTTGTGTCTAATTTGAATCCTAAATACAGTACCTCTTTTTGGAAAAACTGACACTTTTGAATATTTAATTTTAATCCGGCTTGATCAAGTTCTTCAAGAACAGTATGAATATGTCGTAGATGGCTTGTTATATCCGGTGAGAAAATTAATAAATCATCTATGTAATGTACAACAAATTCTCCATGCCTATTTAAAATTGTGTGTAATGCGCGAACCAAAGCAGCGCATGCACTTTGTAGTCCAAATGGTACTACCCTAAATCGGTACACCACTCCATCGATAGAAAAAGCGGTATAATTTCGACACTTTTCTGCCAAAGGTATTAACCAAAAACTGTGTTTCAAATCGATTTTGGAGAAAATGTGTGATCCTGTGATTCGGCCAAAAATGGCTTCTATGTTCAAAGGCGCTTCGTATTGCGCGATTGTGTGCGAATTAATGTTTCTTGCATCTAAACATAATCGCAAATCACCATTTGATTTTTTTACGCATACTATCGGGTTGATATATGGAGAGTCACATCTTTCGATCACCTTGTCTTTGATCATATTTTCAATTTCCTGTCCGACGCTTTGCCTGTATTTATACGGGATTGGATATGTTTTCGATTTAAAATTTTCTAAGTTTTTAACTTCAAAAGAATGTTCATAATTTTTAGCCACTCGGCTTTCTTCATTAATAAGATCTCCATAATTTTCTAAAATCTTCTCTATTTCCTTCTCCATGTTTTCTCCACATATTATTTTTCTTTCATCCTCAGTTTGTTCACATGTGTTCACTGTCCATATTACTTCTTCACAAAATTCTGGATTCTCGTCCATAATTGCCATTTCTTCTCTGTCCTCTTCCGTTATTTCTTCTTCTATTTTTTCTTTATCTTTAATTTCTATCTGGTATTCCGAGCACCATGTTTCGGCTCCTTCCATTTTTCTGCTTATAACTTCCTTTTCTTCCTGCTTTGTTTTCGAACTCTTCTTCTTTTTTTTATTCTCTTTTCCTCTTCGGATTGATTTTTTTCTTGAGCTTTCGATTTATCCTCTACCGTCATATTGATTTCTGTATGTTTTTCTTGTCCATTTATCCTTTCAGAAATTTTTCTCCTATCTGTTTCCTTTTCTTCTTCTATGTTGTCTGGTTCTGCTCTGATTTCCAGTTGATTTTCCGAAAAATTGATGGTGATATGTTTTTCACTCAATTCATCAATTATTGCTATCATATCATGATTTAGATCTTCGATCACCACACATTGCATAATATAGAATTGGTCTCCTACTCTGATCCGTACTCCCAAACCTTCGTTTACTGTCGTCAATTTTTTATTATTTGCACCCACTAAAGCAACCCTCGGAATCTTATACACAAATCTGTCCATATTTAATTCTTTTACTAGTTTTTTATTGATTAACGAAATTTCCGATCCAGAATCAATCAGAATTTTAATCGCTTTATGTTTTATAAATGCATCTAAAAATATTAGATTGGAATTAGAATTTTGTTTTTCGTTTCCCGCCAACTGTATAAACTCTCTCGGGTGACAAAATATACCGGAGAGTTTTTTACTGTTGTTTAGTGGATGCCTTATTGAAAATCCTGTCTGGATTCATTGAATACTTCTTCTTCCTCCTTTTCTATTGCTACATGATTCATCTCTCTTCTGTTTTGTCGTTGGAATCTCTGATTATTTCTATCGTCCCTTTGTTCGTTCGTATTCCTATTCGAAGGAATTTTGTGCATCTCTATTCCTGTTGTGATTTTCATATGTTCTATGTTGTGTGTCATTCCTGTTATCGTAATTTTGTTGTCTATTGTAATTATTGTAATTTCTCGGCCTATATTCGTTTGTTGATCTGGGATGTCGGTTTCTCTGGTCATAATTTGATGAATACCTTCTTTCCGATCCATTATATTGGTCATGTTGTCTTCTATTTCTCATTTCTCTTCTTTTCGCTTCTTTTAATTGAAGGAATTGGCACAAACTATCAATATCTTGATAGTTTCTCAAAATCACGTGATCTTCCAACGTTTCCTCAAAATGTCTGCTGATCATTTCTACCAGCTGTTCGGTAGAATATTTGTATTCTAGATATTTTGAATTGTTATATATCTGCAAAGCATATCTTTCTTCAGATATTCCCATTTTTTCGTGATACTTTCCATTCTGTAGCTCTTGATTGATTTCTTTCTGTTTATTTTTCCCCCAGAAATAGTTGAGAAATTTATTTTCAAAATCTGTTTAATTTTCAAATTCATCTTCCTTGCTTTCATACCATAACGCTGCTCCTTCTTTCAGATGGTTTCTAATTGTTTCTTTGCAATCGTCAAAATATCTAACATGTTGCAATTTGGTTTTCAAATTTTTAACAAACGGTACTGGGTGTGTTTTTCTAATATCCCCGCCAAATTGTATTTTCACCTCGCTTGTTCCTTGGATAAACATTTCCCTTCTTTACCCGGAATTTTGTTCCTTCTTGATTTCCTCCATCTTTCTTTCTATTTCTCGCATGTCTTCTTGTAACGCGTTTTCAAATTTTGTTTCTAATTTTTCTAATTCCTTTTTCTGGACAATTTTGATTTCATTCATCTTGTTTTCTACTTTCTTTTCTTGTTCTCCCATTTTATTTTTAATTTCCATAATCTCCGTCTCTTGTTTTGCATTCTTTAGGGTTATTTCTTCTATCTGCTGTATCAGTTCTTTCTTTATCCCCTCAACACATCCTTTAAGTTCCTGTTCATAGTTTTCCAAACGCTGCTATATATTCCTGTTATTTCTATCCATTTTTAGTGATGTTTCTTTTTGGTTTTTCTCTATTGTCTGTGTCTGTATTTGCATCATTGCTAATAATTTTTCTAACATCCCTGTTTCTTTTCTTTCCTCAACTATTGTAACATTTCCTTCATTATCCGATCCTTCTTCCACAATTGTTTCCTCTTCTCTATTATCCTCCTTCCTTTCCTGCATTTTGCTTTGACTCCTTGTGGTCGACATGTTGTTTCTTTTCGTTACTGTTTTTGTCCCCGCCAAATGTGAAATTTTGCAACACTCTATATGTTGCAGAACAGGACAATATTTCTCCCCAATTGTAATAAATTTTCACGACAAATATCAAATATGCAATCAGTAAAATTCAAATAATTCAAAATAAATATCAAATGTACGATTGGTAAAATAAAATCAAATAATTCAATAGCAGTAAATATCAATTAACTACGATCAATCAATAAATCAAATTTATATCCACTGGAAAAAATTTTCAAAATACTTTCAAATTCAAATTCCCTCAATGTTATATGTTTTTATCTCTGGATCACCTGTACTTATTTCAGATCTCTTTCCCTTCCTTCACATGTAAAGCTGCGATATTTTCAAGCCCCACGTTTTGGAAGCCACTTATTGAGATATTTAAAGTCTTGGTGCGCCCAGCAATAATTAGCTAATTAATTTTTTTGATTAATTAAAATTATTTAAATGATATGATTATGACTCTATCACAATTTTTAATTCTTTTATCTCAGGGTTAAATTCGTGCTTCAATATCTATGCTATGTGAAAGGTAAGGTCCAAAGAATACCGGAATAATAAAAAACACATATGATCTAACACAATATATTGAAATAAAATAATGAAATAATTCACACTCAAAAGTTTTCAGTAAACAAAATCTCATATAATAATTCTCAAAATTTTGTTCTACGTACGTGAACAATCAAAATTAATGGTACAAACAATATTAGTTGCAATCTCAAAATCCAAGTATTACTCTAAATCTCCTAATCAAAATATTTATATCCTTTCTAAATTAAGTGAAAAAATTGTGTTATCAATGAAAGAAAAACTGCAAAAAACAAAACTATCTCTCTCTGATGATGAGTGGTCCAAATCCTTGTTATTTGTAGACTATACTATTTACTCGTGGCCGCTCCCTAAGTAATCAGCAATCTTACAATAAATTGTTGCAAGTGTATTGTCCTTAATGATCTCCTTCAAAAGCACAAATCATTCAAATTGTGATAGCCTTTCTCCTCTCGATAAACTGAATCTCTCGTTGGCTTGAGTGAAAAATGACTCTTGGAATATCTTCTCTTTACGATAAACTGAATCTCTCGTTGGCCTGAACAGTGACTCTTGGAATATAAGTAGAAAAATATGGCTTACAATATTTTGCTGCTTCAGCTTCTGTCAGATACACTAACTCCACAAAAAACTCACTAACATTCATCACTACTGCTTGCTACTTCTCGGGAACCGCCAGAGAACAATCACTGTTCGTCTTACAGACTTGGAAAACCAACTGATCATCTTTTCTCTCTCCTAAATCTAGCTAAACTTTCATTCCTACATATCTATCCCCTCTTTTTTAATCTCCGCCAATCAAAACTCGTCACAATTCCCCATTCTTTCATTCCGATAACAAACAAATTTTTACCTATAATTATAAAATTTCCTAAAACTTATTTACAAATAATATTTTTCTATAATTCTTAAAAACTAACAAAAACATCTTTCCAAATCTCTTCTATTGTCTATAATCACTGCGTTAATGTCTTTGGAAAACCCGGTTCAATTGTTCTTTGGATTTCACTTAAAATTATGCGGGTCACTCAAGTATAGTATAACAAAAGAAATAATTTATGCATAGTACATTTTGTTTAATACAGGTAATCCAAAAATTTTAAATACTTTCCTTCTTCGAAATGTTTGTTGGGTATTATCCTACTTATCTGAATTATTTTAATGTTTTGAATTTTGAAATATTTTAAACAACAAATATTTTTCTGGATTTTACATATCATAACAATATATACATATTGTAGTGAGAGCAGAAATGCAATAAATTAACATAGAAATATATACAGCCAGATATACAATGTTAATTAATTTAAATAGTGGTTAGAGACATAATTTTTAAGTTATATACTGGATAATATTATTAAAAAATAATTATATGAGGCTATTTTTGAGAATTTAGCATAAGAATTAAGTTTAAGAAGTTTTTTTTATTTTATTTAATATTTAATATGTTTAATTCAGCCATGTGCTTATGCAACCAAACATACACTGTAGTGTCAAAGTCAAAAAGTTATTTATTTTATAGCATTTTAATTTAAAATAAAATTACACATCTAAAATAGTAAAACTATATTTCATACAAATGTTTCAGTCAAAAAGTTAATTATTATTTGGAATTTTAATTTAAAATAAAATTACATATGTAAAATAGTAAAAATATATTTCATATAAATGTTTAAGTTACATATAATAGTGTAGTTCTGATCTGGAGAGCCTAAAGTCAAGTAAATTGTATATAGAGAATTCTAGAAATGTCAATAGGACTATTTACATAATACATCATAGACAAAAAACGATTTCATTTTATTCCAGAATTTTCAAATAGAAAAAATAGAATGATTCGAACATTATTTGTTGCTAGAATATTCTGGAAACAATAAAAAAGATATAAAAAGCCATGTAATTTGGAGGAGGAGAAGTCAGTTAGAATTCAGTTATCAATCAGTCAGTTATCAGTTAGAAGTCAGTTACAGTAAAGTTATAATTCAAGAATTTAGTAACAAGAAGATTATTAATTGAGTTAAGTGAGTTAGTTAGAATAAATTAAATCAGTTACAAGATTATTATTGAGGAGCTAGTTATAACAATTCAACGATTATTAAGTCAGTTATTTATAAGGTTATGAAGAGATTATTAGCTAGAAGAACGCATTGATTAAGTTAAATGAATTATTAAGTTAAATACAGTTGGAGATTGTAGAAAGATATGTTTTTGTTGGTTTTTAAGAATTGGTAGGAAAATATTATTTTGTAAACAAGTTTTAGGAAATTTTATAATTGTAGGTAAAAATTTGTGTGTTATCGAAATGAAGAAATGGGAGATGTATGACGCGTTTTGATTGGATGAGAGTGGAAAAGGTGGGAGGTTTGGTTTGAGAATAAGACTTTAGTTAGTTTTTGAAGAAAGAAAGTCAGTTGGTTTCCAAGGGTGCAAGGCGAACGGCCGTGGTTCTCGGGTAGTTTCCCAGAGGTAGGAAGCAGAAGCAGTGAAAGTTTGTGAGTTTTCGTGTAGTTAGTGTATCTGACAGAAGCTGATCCAGTAAAAGATTGTAAGTTATATTTTCTACTTATATTCCAAGAATCACTGTTCAGGCCAACGAGAGATTCAGTTTATCGTAAAGAAAAGATATTCCAAGAGTCATTTTTTACACAGGCCAACGAAAGATTCAGTTTATTGAGAGAAGAAGAAGCTAGCATAAATTGAACGATTCGTGCATTTGAAGGAGATCATTAAGGACGATAAACTTGCAATAATTTGTTGTAAGATTGCTGATTACCTAGGGAGCGACTAAGAGTAGATAGTATAGACTACAAGGAACAAGGATTTGGACCACTCATCATCAAAGAGAGATAGTTTTGTTTTCTGCAGTTTTTCTTTTATTGATAACACAATTTTTACACTTAGTTTAGAAAAGATATAAATTTTTTGATTAGGAGATTTAGAATAATATTTGGGATTTTGAGATTTCAACAAATATTGTTTGTAAAGATAATTCATAATGTCGTGGACCTGACGTCATTATTTAGTGACGTCAATCTACGGACGAAACAATAATATCAGGCATTGCTAAAAACATGCAGTTCTCATCGGTGCGTTATCTTAGCGAGACAGAGGCGAACTAGTTTTTTGCGTTAATGAAATAGGCGAACTAGTTTTTTGCGTTAATGAAATTACTTTAATATTTTTATTTTATATAGCTTTTATATAGCTTTAATATTTTTTGTGAACAATCAATTTTAATATTTTATAGTGAGGTACTATTTATGTTCACTGCGTTTTAAGTGGTTTTTAACATTTTACAGTGAGATCCTAAAAATGTAAGTTAAATTATGTTTATTGTTTTTCTTAAACTCACTAATATTTAAAATTTTATCTATTATCTATTTAGGGAAAGTAACAACGGAAAAGTGGTCCATGGACAAGGGAGGCAAATTATTTTTAACGTTTATTTATTTATGAAACGGGAAAAAGATTTATGATATTGCACAACTCCTTTACCCCTAATAGAGCGAGTGGCTCAAGCAATTGGTACCTCAGAAAGTACGGTAAAAAGGATAATTAAGGAAGGTAAAAACAAACCAGCAACTTCACAATTTGTATCACCCAGAACAAGTATTTGCTAGCCCAGCCCCAAGTCATCAGTCAATCCATTTGAGGAAGACGTCATAAGAAATACCATTTACACGTTTGCTACTATCCACAAAAGAAGACCTACCATGAAAGCTGTTTACGAATCTGTTAGAAACGAAGGAATTGTAACTGGTAAACTATCTTCTTTCAGAAAAATTGTGAAGAAATTAGGATTTAGGTGGAGAAAAGTGAAAGACAATAGAAAAATTTTAATTGAAAAAACTGACATAAGAGCCAAACGAACAGAATTTCTAAGAAAACTCAAAAAGTACAAATCTGAAAGTAAGATATTTATTTATTTACATTATAACTAATTTTAAAGTAATTCACATTTTTTTAGATAGAAATATTGTATATAGTGACAAAACTTATATACATAGTTCTCACACAGTTCCAAAAGGTTAGGATGATGAACGCAACAAGTGCATAACATCTCCGGTATCTAAAGGGCAACGACTGATCATCTTACATTGTGGTTAATATGGATTTGTCGAAAATGCGGCTCTCATTTTCAAATCCGGACAAAAAACTGGTGATTATCATGGTGCTATGAATCACCAGAATTATATGAAGTGGTTGAAAGACAAACTTTTTCCCAATTTACCTTCCAATTCAGTTTTAATAATAGACAACGGCTCATATCATAATGTGACTCTTGAAAAATGTCCTACATAGGCTTCGAAAAAAGACATCATGAAAAAATGGTTGACAGAAAGAAATATATTTTTCGATGAAAGCGAAACAAAACCGGAGCTCTACAGTAAGATACACATTGCTAAACCTAAAAACCCAGTGTATGCTGTAGACCAATTATTAGCACAACACGACCACTCGGTTTTACTTTTACCACCATATCATCCAGAACTTAACCTGATTGAAAAGATATGGGCCAATTTTAAAAATGAAGTTGCAGCAAGAAACACGCCTTTAAAATTAGCAGATGTTTTAGAAATAGCAAAAATTAGGCTAAATGAAATTACGCCATAAATATGGGCAAATACTTGCAGGCATGTTGATAAATTAGAAGAAGAGTACTTCAGCCGAGAATACATTCTGGATGAAGCGCATGAGATCATTATAAATTTAGATGACGATAGCGAATCATCTGAAACAGAACTGTCTGATAGCGACGACGACGACGGCTACAACAATGACCTATAAATACAAACTAATCAAGGTGATAAGCTCGGTATTCCGTCCCTCCATGTATATTTTTTAGTTCTTTTAACATTTTATTAATTATTTCATTTCTTATTTAGTTTTAACTAAGGTGTATGTCTGTGTCTTTTCGTGCGTAACCTAACACTCCGTCTCCATGTAGATTCCGCATTAATATTCTTAAATACTTAGAGACTATTCCGGTTGCACAGTCAAATTGAGTATATAGTATCAGTACGATCTAGGGAGTGTCATATAACCCCATAAAAGTAAATAGTTTATCACCCTCCATCCAAGTGCAAGAACGAAATTCTAGAGTTCAGTCCAGCGCGCTGAAGAAAGAAGAAGAGAGATAGAACATTCATTATTGAAGGTAGTGTACATTTAATTTAAATACACAGACAATTTAATTACACAGATTTTGGATCATTCTGAATAAAAAAGGTTAATTATAATTTTTCGCTAAAAGTTGATCGTGTTCAATTTAAACAATAACTGAAAACAAAAACGAAAAATGCTTTTGAAGCTCAAAAACACAATTATTTTTGAATTCACCAAACCTTGTTCTATTAGTTTCTGATACTTTAGTTTGGGCTTATTTGATTTTAAAACATTGTTTTTAGTTGTTTGAGGCCCTTATCCCAATGTAAAAATGAATTTATACAAAACTGTTCAATAAATTAGGACCACTTTTTGTATGGGCGACATCTTGAACATTATTCTGCAGTTTTTATGAAAGTGATTATGCAAAAAATCTCATGTGAATATTTTTTTCCAAGGAATTTGTGGTTTTCGTCTCGTATATAAACATATTTTGCTGAATTTAAAACCAAAATCCTATTATTTTTCTCTCATACATTCATTTGTTATTTATTTATTTGTTCTCTAGATTTTTTTCAGTTCTTAAAAGGTTTATTTACAAGCCAAATTAGTGTAATGTAAATATTTTACATCTTTACACAGCAATTCTTATCGGCGGTGAAGACAGGAAGTCGTAAATTTTTATTACATCTTTCAAGATGAGCTAAAATAAAAATGCGATGACTAACTGGAATGTTTAAGATTGGAGAAACATAATATATATGTCATGTTTATTGGAAATACTCGACATTATTAGCACGTGCAAATCCTACCCTGTCGCCCAATTTCTTATGAAATTAAAATGGTACATGTTTTTAGGATCCATTTATTTTTTCGGGCATGCGTATTTACGAGGTCCACGAGGTTTTGAAACATCTTTACCATTAATTTCGAAGGTTCACGTACGTAGAACAAAATTTTGAGAATCCTTATATGAGTTTTTGTTTATTGAAAATTTTTGAGTGTGAATTTTATTTCATTATTTTATTTCAATATATAATATTAGAGCTTATATGTTTTTTATTATTCCGGTATTCTTTGGACCTTACCTTTAACATGTAATAGCATAGATATTGAAGCACGAATAGAACACTGAGATAAGAGAATTATAAAGTGTGATAGAATCATAGTCATATCATTTAAATAAGTTTAATTAATTAATTAATTAATTAGCAATTGCTTGGCGCACTAAGACTTTAAATATCACAATAATATATATATATATATATATATATATATATATATATATATATATATATATATATATATATATAGGCATAATAATAGATATACAAGAAATTAGCATGGGAATATTATGATGTTTAATTAATAAACTTACTTAAATAGTGGTTAAAGAAATAATTTATAAGTTATATACTAGCGAATATTATTAAAAAATAATTATATGAGGGTATTTTTAAGAATTTAGCATATTAATAAAAGTTTTTTTTATTATAAACATATTTAATTGAGCCATGTGCATAGGCAACGAAATATACACTGTGTTATTTGACATTTGTTTGGTTGCGGATGAAAAATGGGGTTAAATATTAGTTTGGTATTTTAATTTAAATATAATTATGGGTGTAAAATAGTAGTATATTAGTGTAAGACATTTAGTTTATATATATAATAGTGAATTCTTATCTGAAAGCCTAAATGTCCATAAGCTTCTCACTAGAATTTTCTTGAAAACGTCAATATACAAGGCAGTTAGTGCATAGTCGATTATTCCAGAACTTTCATATATTGATGAGATGAAGAGTTTCGAACATGGTTGATTGCTAGAAAAGTCTGGAAAAATAAAATGATATAAATGCCAGGTAATTTGGAGCAGGTAGGCATTAAGTTACAGTTACTAAGTCAGTTACAGTCAATTATTAAGTTACAGTGAGGCATGAATTTACAGTCATTTGAAGTTACACAAGTCAGTCAGTCAGTTACAATTGATTAAGTTAGAATAATTCATGAAGTGATTAAGTTAAATTAAGTTAGAAGAAAGCAATAAGTTAGATGAAGTCAGTCAGTCAGTTACAATTAAATTAAGATTCATCAAGAAACTTAGTTCAAGACAGTTATAACTAAATTAAATTAGAAGAAAGGATTAACTTAGAAGAATTCATTAGGTCAGATACAGTTGGAGAGTATAAGAGTAAATTAATTCATTATAGACAGTTCAATACAGGAGTATACTATATTATATGGAGATTACAAGAATTTTAGATTATAATATCTATATGCAATTTCACAAATACAAGGATAACCGAGGCTGATTAAGAAGATAATTAGTGGTGATTATAACTTTGATTTTGGAAAACTTTAGGCATTCAGTGATCGAAAGGTACCAAATTTTAAAGAATTTTAAATTTTAGATAGGTTGTTTTAAATTTATATTGTTTATATTAGATATATATGTCTGTTTCATAATAGTTATAATAAAAATAATTTAAAAAAAGTACTTACAAACTAATTCTTTGAGAACCGCGATAAAAACCCTATACTCATATATTTTATTTTAAACACTCATTGCTCATATACAAACAAAACATCATAACAATATATATATATATATATATATATATATATATATATATATATATATATATATATATATATATATATATTTTGTTATGATATGTAAAATCGAGAAAAATATTGGTTTGATTAAAATATTTCAAAGTTCAAAAACATTAAAATAATGCAGATAAGTAGGATAATAACCAACAAACATTTCGAAGAAGGAAAGTTTTTAAATTTTTGGATTACCTGTATTGAATAAAATGTAAGCTATGCATAAATTATTTCTTTGTTATACTTGAGTGACCCGCATAATTTTAAGTGAAATCCAAAGACAATTGAACCGGGTTTTCCAAATACATTAATGCAGTGATTAAAGACAATAGAAGAGATTTTAGAAAGAGGTTTTTGTTAGTTTTTAAGAATTGTAGAAAAATATTATTTGTAAATATGTAACGATGAGTCCAAGCCATCACCGTTAAAACAGCGTGCGCGCGAACCAACCCATGAAGTAGGAGTGTATCGACAGTAGAAAGGGCAAAACTTTGCTATATAAACCGCATTATTTCCTCATAGAGGCAGAATCGTCAGGTGTTGACTGAAGGTTCTCTTCTCCCCTACCCCGGCTTGTGGACGTGTTGAGTTCACAAGTTGTTTCCGTTCCATACCGCCAGCCGGAGAGCGTGTTGAGCTCTCCATTACCCGTACTCCGAAGCAGTCGTGTTGAGACTGTCGAGGAGTGTCCTATTAACCCGAATCACTTGAGGGACGTGTTGAGTTTCTTTCTTTCCTTTGTACCTATCGTCCGCTGTTATTAAATCGACACATCGTTCACGTAAAATTCCGAAAACACACTTGATTGCCGATAACACTAATTTCATACGACAAGGTCAAACTTAATTTGAATAAATAGGCCAGGTACTGAGAAGACTAAACTAAATTGTAAATATGTACATAAGATTTTTGTCAATTTAATTTAAGGAAGACAATAAAGTTTTATTTTTATTTTGAACTCTGTCTCTGACTGTCCAAAAGCTACCCGGATAGTGACTCCTACGAGAGGACGTCACAGATGGCGCCCGAGCAGAAAAATTCGTTTTAAACAATAATACCGACCGAATTCCGAATTTTATTTTCATGAGACAGTACGGCATTTCAAACTTTATTCAAATACAGGGTGATTCACAGTTCAAAAATGACAGACGCTCCGGAAACGTCGAAGGTTAGTTGGGTGTACCTATTAAAGAAAGACGAACTTATAGCCGAATTAACAAACAGAGAACAGTCGACGGAAGGGAATTTCAGCGAGCTAAGAGCGAGATTAGTTGCGATCATCAAGGCACCAACTCAAAAAGGCCAAAACCCAGAGGAAATAGAAGAAAACCAGATGGAAGACAGACAAAGAAAGATGGAAATAGTACGCAAATGGGGGTTACACTTTGACGGTTCAAGAGACCCAATAGAATTCATAGAACGGTTGAAAGAACTCCAGACAGCTTACGGCCTACAAGACACCCACGTTTTACAAGCTCTACCAGAAACATTAAACGGGAAAGCATTACTATGGTACAGAAACAATAATAAATATTGGAACGAATTAAAAGACTTCGAACAAGATTTCCGCAATTTCTTCGTTTCCTCCGTTCTCACGCAATCTCTGGAAGCTCAAATCCGGAACCGACTCCAACGAAACAACGAAGGTAGTAGATGTATATTGTACCCCCAAAATGAGGAGGAGGTTAATGACTTATCTAAAAATAGCTGAAGGTCAACGAACTGAGCTGGTGTGTCTGGACAACATCCGGTTTGATATCTGCAAAAAATGAGGACCTAGACACGTGGCAGGGAACATCCGGTTGGATATATATCCCGTGTGCAAAAATGACCAGCAGGACATTGTATATAAAACAATAATGTTTACTTTTTTTCTGGCTGGCTGAATTGGACATTAAATAGCCGCAAAAAATGATTTTAATTCCGGTTGGATATATATCCCGTGTGCAAAAATGACCAGCAGGACATTGTATATAAAACATTGAATTGGACATTAAATAAAACTAAAAAATGATTTTAATTTTACTAAATTACTAAACAATAATTAAATAATAATTTTAAATAAACTTCTCTTTTAGCGGGCGTGTCACGGGATTGTCATAAGGCATGTTAATTGTATAAAGTAGTTATTCCCGCCAAATATAAAAAAATAATTATTCTCATACTCAGACGGAAATGCAAAAAGTATCTATTCGTTCCCAGCAACTACATATGTGGCTTAAAAAGTTTGTTTTTTAGACAAACATTGCAGCAAATGAAATGCAATATCAGGTCACATGTTGAGTGGCATTTAACACTGCTTGCTATTATTATGGAACATAAAAAATTCATGGTCAATGTCTCCAGTTATAGCGAGCACAGAGCATGGGCGTACTAAGATATATTTTCATTTAATAAACCTTTTAACCAATCAATTTATGTATTCATAGTTTTTAAGACAACATTTTTTAAAATAGCCATATATAATAAGGTTCGCATACGTTGTTTCTGTCTAATCAAACTTATTGAAAATTTATTCAATAGAATTTTTTAGGTATACTTTTATTATAATCGCTTGCATGCATTTTTTCAATTATTTGGGTATGCTTCAAAAATAATCTTTATGACTCAGATATTTATAAAGTGTCCATATTTTCAAATAATTGTCAGAAATACTGAAACTAGGCAAAACTGTTTTTGCTTAATAACAAATGTGATAAAACAAGAAAGAGTAACACATAATATTGAATAGTGTGGGAATTCATTTCTTGGATGCAAATTGGTAGAAAAAAGTTGTCGTAAAACATAATTAAAAACTTTAACTGAACCCCCCAGACATACTGTGAGAAGATAACAAACACAGTTGGTGGTATTTTTTGTAAAAAATTAAGAGACTATGCAGAAACATAAAATGCACAGACTGTGAGAGTAAAAGTCATATGGATGGTGTTTTTTGGAAAAAAAACATAAATGGTGATTCGGTTCTCACACTTGCTTAAAATAATCCTTATTCCATGGCGGGGAGCAAAGCTTACAAGACAAGGGCTTACGATATGGGCGTGGTCTAGCTATCCCATTGGTTGGTTCACCCGCCAGTTTGTACTAAGAAGCGGGTGGGATTTTAAAGATTTATAGGCCTGCTTGTCTTTACTCTTTCTCAGTTATCTATTAGTTTTATTAAAATTAGTTCGTACAAGTTCTGTCTATATTTGAAAATGAAAGTCAAATGTGTACCAGAATGTTCGAAATCAAGTGCAAAAATTATTTCACATTTTAAAAAGTCCCCCAGTGGAAAAAAATTTACCGAAGTGAAGTTAACTAGTGTGAATGGGATTAATCTCAATTCCAGTGTCGAAGTTACCGAAGGAGATTTTAGTTGTCACCGGCCCATGGAGTACAAGCAATTCGAGCAGCAAGTTATGGCTTCATCCACCCCAATAATCGACCCCAAATACGATGCTGTGTCGTCAGAAGATGAATCTGACCAAGAAGAAGAAGAAAAACAAGTAGGTAATGTGTCCAAGCCTATTCAAAGTGATGATTTTATTGAAAGCATGGAAGAAGAAAAAGTAGAAGAACACCTAAATATTAGCACAAATTATGCTAATATTGAGGAAGCTGCTAAAGTAAAAGATGAACAGTATGATAGACTAATTCAAACATTCGTAAGTGAAAATACCCGTTATTTAGAAGAAAACCAGAGTCAACGACAAGTGCTACTTAGGAAAATTAGTGATTAAGAGAAAAAACGCGACATTGCGCAAAAAAGTTTGGACAGAGTGAATAAAAACATAGGTATCTGTAATCAAATTCTAACATCGATCTTAACTTGTAAACCTATGAAGAAATAGTGTGGTTATTAGTTTTATTAAAATTAGTTCGTACAAGTTCTGTCAAGTGCAAAAGTGAAAGTGAAGTTGACCAGCGTGGCCGGGAAAAAATTTAACGGGATTAATCTCAATTCCAGTGTCGAACTTACCGAAGGAGATTTTAGTTGTCACCGGCCCATGGAGTACAAGCAATTCGAGCAGCAAGTTATGGTTTCATCCACCCCAATAATCGACCCCAAATACGATGCTGTGTCGTCAGAAGATGAATCTGACCAAGAAGAAGAAGAAAAACAAGTAGGTAATATGTCCAATCTTATTCAAAGTGACGATTTTATTGAAAGCATGGAAGAACAACAACCAAATGCTGAAAAAGCAGAAGCCGGCCTAAATATTACCACAAATTATGATAATATTGAGAACCGCTAAAACCAAAGATGAAGGGTATGGTAGACTAATTCAAACATTTGTAACTGAAAATACTTGTTTTTTAGAAGAAAACCAGAGTCAACGACAAGTGCTACTTAG
Organism: Diabrotica balteata; assembly: GCA_918026665.1. Classification (NCBI taxonomy): domain Eukaryota; kingdom Metazoa; phylum Arthropoda; class Insecta; order Coleoptera; family Chrysomelidae; genus Diabrotica; species Diabrotica balteata. The sequence goes on along the minus strand of OU898284.1, from coordinate 70,222,694 downwards.
GAAGATTAGTGATTACGAGAAAAACGCGATAAAGTGCAAAAAACTTTGGATAAAGTAAATAAAAACATTGGCATATGTAATCAAATTCTAACATCGATCTTAACTTGTAAACCTATGGAAAAATATTGTGGATTACAGTGATTTTATATTTTATTGTAAATTGTTTGTTTAAATATGTAAATTAATTGTTTGTTTTACTATGTAAATTAATAGCATTTTGCCTATTAATTTATTTAGTCAAAGAAACATATTCTAAAATGAAAATTTTACTTTCATTTTCAAATATAGACAGAACTTGTATGAACTAATTTTAATAAAATAACATTTTAAATATTTTTTTTTGTTTAATTTTCAACCCCACCTGTAGACATCAGCTATGCAACTATACACACACACACACACAAATTACAAAATAAAGTCAACATTTTTGTTGACTTTATTTTGTATTTTATAGAAAGCAAATTTGCAAATAATGGCATAAAAAAAATCTAATGATATATTCTAAAAGACTTACCTAAATAATACATATTATATTCCAATAGATAAATTCATAACACACACACACACAAATCACAGAAATCATATATCGCTAAACTTTGCCAGACGCGATAATTATAGGTCTTTTAACCGAGAAACGAATAAAGACTGAAATTCATAAAGTTTATGATTGCAAATAGGGACACATGAAATTAAAAATAGAATTTTAAGTCCATAAACGGAGTTAACATTTTTTACCTAAATAAATAATTGATTTAAAAATTATTTCTTACTGTATTTATGAAAATTAAGAGAAGATATTTTTAAATCATATTTTACAAGTATAGGTCTAGTTAAAACTTGGAAAAAAAATTTTAAGTAACAATTTTTAACGGGGTAGTTAACCCTCACCCATAAAAATTTTATCAAAATAATACAATGTTGCATATCAATCAATAGGGAAAAAAATAACAAATTCGAAAATGTATAACTTATTTGTTTAAAGTTTAATACAAGGGGGTTAATTTCTTTTTTTTATTTGCACTTAAATAAATTAATTTCCACTGTATTTATGAAAATTAAGAGAAGATATTTTTAAATCTTATTTTACAAGTGTAGGTCTAGTTAAAACTCGGAAAAAAAATTTTAAGTAATAATTATTAACGGGGGTAGTTAACCCTCACCCATAAAAATTTTGTCAAAACAATACAGTGTTGCATATCAATCAATAGGAAAAAAAATAACAAATTCGAAAATGTATAACTTATTTGTTTAAAATTCAATACAAGGGGTTATTATTTTTTTTTTATTAATTAAAAGGGAATAGAATTAAAACCTTTTTATTGTTGTAGATTTATATTATTGCAAACAATACAATATGTGGATAAACAGTAAATATACAAGTTTTTATTACAGCACATACAAATATGTGCACTCAAATCACTGACCTTTCCACTTGAATGTTCTGTAATATGAGTAGTGGGGACGTATGATGGCACTCCGCTCACAGTCTCAAAAAAACAAGAAGGACAAAGAGTGGTATTGTCTATCACATAATAGTGCTGACTTATGCAAACTGAGTATCTGCTTTCATATGACAGAAATCGCACGTTGTTTACATTGTCCATTTTGAATATTTTGTTTTCTACCTCCGCGGAATCAGTATCTAAAACTTCACTGTCTTCCATGTCTGATAAATTCTCGGTAGATACCGAAAAAATAAAACTTCCATCAGTAGAGACATTGTCACTATCTTCAGCTTCATATGGCGCTATGGGATCCAAAAAATTTACGTCTGCTTCAACCATTTCTTGGTTTTCATTTTCTAGCACCATTTTGATATTATCACAAAGATCCTAAATGCATCAGTTTATATATTTTCAAGTAGTATAAAGAGGGGGTTACTGCCATCTGCTTTTACATCTAAAAATAGCTCAAGGGTCAATTAACTGGATATCCGTTAGTCTAGACAGTACCCTGTCTAAAAATAACTCGAGGTTAATGACCAATATCTTAAAATAGCTGAACGTCAGTGATCTGATCATCTGGTGTGTCTAGACAATATCCGGTCTAAAAATAACTCGAGGTTAATGACCAATATCTAAAAATAGCCGAGGGTCAGTGACCTGGCCATGTCGTGTGTCTAGATAATATCCGGTCTAAAAATAACTCAAGGTTAACGACCTGGACATCTGGTAGTGAACATCCGGTTTGATATATACCACGTTTGTAAACTGAGGAGGAGGAGGTCAATGACCTGTTAGTCCAGATAACATTTAGTAGTAGGGTGGGGGAATATATGATATATTGCGTGCAAAATGAGAAGGAACATCCTGCAGTGTGGTAATAGTGGACAGAGTAGGGGGGTAGGAAAATGTGTATAAGAACCCGAGACTTGCACACATGGATCATAATTTCAAAATGAGTGCTACATTTCGAAACGTATTTTTGGGTGAACGCCGGTTTTACCTGAACCCATCGAACTCAAAATTTGTTTCTCTGTGCCTAGCACATGAATTAAATTTTGAACCGGTAGTTGTTATCAGTGGTAACAAACAAGATCGGGTTTTGTTTAGTGAACCTGAGTGGTTAAACTTTTTATCACATAAATGTGCAATTGACAGTTTCATGGCAGGGAATCCCCAACAATCGATTAATGATGGTAAAATACAACTAGAGTTCATGCAACTACCCCACATGTCAGTTGTGAAAGTTACCAATGGCGAGTCACAGATAATTTTGGGTGCAAACTCCATTGCATCTCTGTGGATAACACTTCCAATAATTAACTACCATTTGGAAACTTTGAAAAAGGAAAACTTTATCAGTTCCTTAAAAATACTAAAGATGGGAATTGATTCAAATAATGCTATTGAAACTGGGCTGAAAATAATGGAACCAATAAAGAATATAAATAAAACAACTTACGGTATGGCGCTAGAGTTAATTCATAGATATCCAGAGCTACTCAATGATCAAATTTAATGAAAATGTTCGTATTCACTACATTGAAGCAACTTGTTTATGCAGAACGAGGTACTGGGAGTTTGTAGCTGCTGACAGAGTAAGATTTCAACGTAGGATAAAAGAACTTGCTAAAATTATTAATCCTGTATTAGATGTAAGCCATAGAAATAAATACATGAAAAAAATTAAATATATTAATTTACCACACTCCCCCCTTCCACTACATAAATAAATTATTTAAGTTATATCTAGCAGAATATCTTTTAAAACCTAATAGTCACTATGTGTCTAGAAGATAAGTCAGACTTAAAAATTGGAGAGGATTGGTTCCTTCGGTTGAGTTAGCAGTATATGGATTTTATTATCTACAAAAAGAAGATATTGTAAGGTGCTTTTGGTGTCATGTAGAAATTTATAATTGGTTATTTACTGATAATGTATATAAAGAACACATCAAATTCAGTCCAAACTGTAGTTTTGCACAAAAAATTTACTCCAAATTTTCCAAGTGCCAGAAAAATTATAAATCAACACCAGAAATGAAAATCGAAAACAAATTTCCTAAATATGAGATTAGTAAAGACATAAAAACCAAAAAGCGTCAACTAACAGGAAATACAAATTTATATCTAAATGTGCTTCTTAGTTTGGTGCATTTTATCTTTTTGTTATTAAGTATTTACATAAGTAAAAACGAATGTAAACCATGAACCAATATTTAGATGTAAACAAAACTTTGTGTATGTTGGATTATATATCCTATTAAATAAAAAATAAAACCTTTTTTGTAAAAAACAATTTTTATTTTAATATTATAATACATTATTTTTATCAATCCATGAATTATGTGTAACATCCATTCCTAACCACTTCACAAACACCTTATTGCCCTTTCTTTTCAATACCTTCTCCACCAAGTAGACATCAGGGTACTGGGTTTTCTTTAATTCTTCGCTGTAAAACGCCCCTTGAATTTCTTCTTTGCGTGAATCTTCTAATAAGTAAGTCACTGGATTTGTCTGCTTGATTTTTCTTATTTTAAAAATCTCATTTGTCCAGTTGGGCAAATAACCTTTAGTAAACAAATTTCTATATCTCGAAATTCGGACGTGATCACCAACTTTAAATTTATGTTTCCTGGGGTCAATGATTTTAAGGTAATTATATGCAGTTATATTCCTGGCATTCTTTTCATTAACTTTGCTAGGAATGGCACCTGTAGTCGAATGTTTGGTATTATTGTATTTTGTTACTATATCAGAAAGATTATTCACCCATTTGTAAGTCCCCTGCAAGCTGAACTGCCTCCACAACATCGATTTTATTGTTCTGATGACTCTTTCAGCAATAGAGGCTTTTAAATTCGAGAATGTGCTGTAGTGGTTAATACCATGTGACTTCATGAGTTCATGAAATTGAGAATTATAAAACTCTTTACCCAAATCTGTTTGAAGGTTTTTTGGTGGCTTCTTCATTTGATTTAAAATTTTTTTCATGGCTTTAGTAATTTCAGTTCCTGTTTTTCTTCTGACAGGTTCGGCCCACACAAATTTACTAAACGCATTAATTACAACGAGAATATACTGGTATCCATTATTAACTTTGGCATAAGGGATCATTATAGCTAAATCTGCTTGAATCAGATCATTTAATCCTTTGATGATCACATGTCTCCGTCTAAAATTTTTTTTGCCGGTTTATGCAATTCGTGTACGATTTTTAATTTAATGTTTGACATCTTTTTCTAAAGGACAACGAAGGGTCATATATACCACAAAATTAGAATCTTTATCTAGTTTAAAAGAAATTATATCACCTTGAAAAATCTTTACTCCTGGTAACTGCTCATATTTATACTCTGTATTTACTGATTTCGAGGTTATCATTACTTCTCCACTTGAAACATTAATTTGCACATTATCAATAGTACCACTTAGTGTAAATTGATATGAAAATAAACCACTATCCAATATATAATATTCTTTGTTTTGGTTTGTTGCTTTTGTTCCTTTGAAAGTTAATACACATTTACTATAAAAAGATGAAGGATCACACACAAAATATAATGGAGCGGAAGATGAATCAGGAGTTTGACAATTGTTTAAAAAATGACTTCCGAATCTATTTATAGGCATTACTGTATTATACCACCTTCTCGAAGTTCTTCAATTATAGATATAATTTCATTCACGTGTCCGTCGTTACCGGCAGCTTTTGAAGCTACAAGCAGTCGCAATCTATCTATGAGCTCATTAAAATCATCGAAGTATTTATACTCTAATTGCTTGGTACTATATTTTTTGAAAAGCGCACCACCCTTTTTTTTAAACTTTTAGCTAAGTTTCGGGTAACAGGGCCTTTTGCTAAATTTCCGGGGAGTGAACTTAAACGACTTCTAAATGGTTTGGGTCTCGTTTCCAAAGCTGGTTTAATAATGAAATTATATTTATCCTTTATTTTTGATGGAATACTTTTTATAGGCAATTCTGGGTTATGGTTTCTATAAATTGCATTTGTTCTACGTAAAATATCAATATACTCATTAACATCTGTTTTTTTATACGATTGGGGGTTTACTTTAAAAAGTAACTCATAGAGACCTGGCGTTCCTTTGTATCTTATCTTATTAATAATTAAATCAGCTCCATCAAAATCAATTAAGGAATTTCCAATAGAAAATTTTTCAGTTTCCAAGTCATGATAAACTCCTAAATCATGATCGAAATCACCTTTTGTGTCTTCGATGTTAGCTTTAATATATTTCTTTGGTAACGGTGAAGTATAATTCTCATAAAATTGATTCATTATATCTGGATTAGTGATCATCTGATTAAATTCTCTAAGCGTATCCTCAAAATATCGATTAATATTCTCATCCGTGGTATTCGTTTGTTCTTGTGACTCAAAAGTTTCTTCTGGTTTTGGTGTGAATACTTCTTCCGTTGGAATAATAGATTCATCTCCAAAATTAGTAGGTGTTTTTGACCCCTCAGGAAGTATACTTGTATTTGGAGAAGAAAAAGCTAAACGGTAATTAGATTTTCGCATTTTATACCTTTTTGGTGAACCTAATTTCAATGGCTTTTGAAACGAATACTCTGGTTCTTGTTTAATAGATGGAGCGGTTTCTAGTTTATGCAAAAGTTCATTAAGTGGTTGAGTAATTGGTTTATAATTTTTTTCTAAAGCAGACTGAGACTGAGCTATGTCATGTTTTAAACTACGATACTTTTTCTTTAAAGCTTGTCGTGATAAAAGCAGTTTTCGTGTAACTTTGGGATCCATTGTGTATTCTAAACCTCGTCTTTACAGCCTTATATACTTATCGAACCCACAGCGATATCGACCCATTGATTTGGAAGAGTCTTTATCAATGACTATAAATCCATATCTGTCGTTCCAGCAGAATGAGCATAAATCTTTAAACTGTGGGAAAGTCATATCAATGTTTACGTGATCATCAAAGATATGTTTTAAATTTGTAAAGTCCTGTTGAAAAACTACGAGTAAATTAGAATTATCTCTAATTAATTGTTTTGAAATTGCACTATATGTTTGACATAAATAAAAGCAATCCAAGTGTTTATGTCTTCCGTAACAATAATAATTCTGTATAATTTTTTGATCACGGGATGGAATATCATCAAAAATAACTACCGAATTCTGTTTAATATCATCTGGAGGTGGTACATTGGATGAGTCATTATATTCTTCATAACCAATTTCCTTTATAGGCTCAATTAATCTTCGTAAGTACGTATACTTTGGTTGATACAACGATTTGGAATATAAATAAATATTTTCAAATCTAAGACCATTTGGATGTTCAATTAAAGACAATAGTACGTTAGTCTTGCCGCACCCACTTGGTCCAACAATTAAAACCCTTTTGACTCCATTAAAAAGATAACCATGTTTCACCTGAAGTTCTTTGGTAATATCATCGTGGTTTGTAATGGGAAGAGAAAGTTTTTGTGGTTCAATTTTCATTGTGAAAAATGAGTTAAAAACTTTCGGGTATATATAGCCCCAACACCTATATATATATATAAGAGGCAGACTATGAAAATAAAACAAACTACAAAAAGAAAAGGCTGTGGGTTATTAAACTCACTCATTAACAAACTTCCTCTAGAGCTACATCTTCCAGGATATTCATATTGCGGACCAGGAACTCGTTTACAAGAAAGATTGAAGCAGGGGGATAAGGGAATCAATAAACTAGACGAAGCTTGTAAACAGCACGATATTAAATACTCTAAAAATACTGATTTATCAACTAGACACGAAGCGGATAAGATTTTAGAAAACAAAGCTTGGGATATTGTAAAATCGAAAAATACCCCATTTGGAGAAAAAGCAGCCGCTTGGTTTGTTACAACAGCTATGAAAGGAAAACGTAAATTGGGAATGGGCCTTAAACGCAAAAAAGGCGGTTCCATTCGTAAAAAGACAAATAAAAAAAAACGAGTAATTAAAACACCTAAAAAAGGAGGATTTTTACCACTACTTTTACCTTTATTAAGCGCGCTTGGAACTGTTGGGGGGATGGGTGCGGGAATTTACAAGGCTATTGGAGATGCAAAAGCTAATCGAATGAGTCTTGAAGAACAAAAACGTCATAATCTTGCCATGGAACAGAAAGGCAAAGGATTGTATTTAAGACCGTATAAAGGGTATATATTATATTTAAAACCTTACTCAAAAAACTAAACCTTCCTCATCACGCTTTAACAAATACAGATATAATAAAGTATGGCAAAACATTACCATATTTTAGAGGTGTATTCATGAGAGATACGTTACCTAAAAATATTCATAAAAACGAATGTGGTGTTATAAATTTAGATTCAAGGAGTGGTGAGGGAACACACTGGGTAGCTTATGTAAAATCTAAATCTCAAGTAATTTACTTTGATTCATATGGAGATTTACCCCCACCACAAAATGTAATAAAATATTTTTTAAGTAAAGGTGAGGTACAGATATATTACAACTACGATAAAATCCAAAACGATTCATACAAGTGCGGTCATTACTCACTAGATTTTCTATTCAACTACTATAAATAGCTACCAATGTTATATGTTAACTTAAAATGTCTTTAAACTTTACGCTTACTGGAAGCTCTTCAAATCTGAGCTATAATTTTAATCCTCCGATTTATCTTGAAGATGAATTTGACTATGAAATTGGTCTAACCAGTTTCTATAGTTTTAATACTATTCCAAATGTTGATGAAAGCAATAACGTTTTTCTCTGGAGTTTTAAAAATTTTTCCCATACCTACAAGCTACCTAAGGGGTCTTATGAATTGGATGATATTACAAAGCTTATTCAAGAAAACATGAAAAAGATTGATAATGATGCGACTTTAGAAATTACTCCACAGGTATCAACTTCCAAAGTTGTTATTAAGAGTAATCGAGAAATTTCATTCCTCCCCAAAAATTCCATTGGGAAATTGTTTGGTTTTAAATCACGACAACTAGTTCCAAACCGAACACATATTTCAGATAAACCGGTGGAAATATGGGGAGCAAACACTTTGTGTGTTGATTGTAACATCGCTTCAGGATGCTATTTAAATGGAAACCCTGTCCACTTGATTCACCAATTTTTTCCAATCGTTCCGATTGGGTATAAAATAGTGGATGCTCCTCAAAATATTTTGTATTATCCAGTTGGTATCAAGACAATCACCAACCTTACAGTAAAAATTATTAACCAAGCAGGTAAACTAATTGACTTTGGAGGAGAAGAAGTTACGGTAAATCTACATCTTAGAAAACGTATATAATGGTTCTAGTTTTTTCTCACATACCAAAAACATATATAAGGAGATTACCTTCTAAAATAATAACATCATCTAATCGTCGTTTCTTACAATCGTTAGGATTTAAAGTCCTGGTATAATGGAAATTCTTCATGTTACTGGTCAACCTTTTAATGACAACACTATTGAAGAATATCAATTTCACACATATCAACCATACATTCCTGGAAAGTTGGGATATAACGATGAAATACGTATTCCTATTCAAGATCTAGATGCATTTACATATCCCGCAAATAGTTATCTTTATATCGAAGGACGTTTACTCACACATGATAATAACACACCAACAAAATTAAAATTTATTAATAATAGTATAGCTTTCATGTTTCGTGAACTACGTTACGAAATAAATGGGGTGGTAGTTGACTCAGTACGTGATGTAGGATTAGTATCCAGTATTAAAAACTATCTTAGTCTCAACGAAAACCAAAGCTTGCAATTGGAAAACGCTGGTTGGTTTCCAAAAATGAGTAGAATGGAAACCAATAATGAAGTCCCGAAAAACAGTGTGTTAGTGGATTCAAATGGAAATTTTAACGTGTGCATACCTTTAGGACTCCTATCAGGATTCTTTGAAGATTTCAGGAAAATTATTATGAACATGAAACAAGAATTAATACTTATTAGATCAAATGATGATATTGATGCTGTAGTCAGCATAGATGAAAGCGAACGACCAAAAATTGATATTAGTAAATTATATTGGGAGGTTCCACATATAACACCGAGTATACGAGAACAGATACGACTTAACAAGATTTCACATACAAATCAAGAACTACCTATCAAATTTCGCTCTTGGCAAATGATTGAATATCCTGCTCTAAACAACTCTACCCGTCATACGTGGTCTGTGCGCACTAGTACAAAAATAGAAACACCTCGTCACATCATTGTTGCTTTCCAAAATAACAGAAAATCGAAATTAACAAAAGATATGAGTAAATTTGATCATTGCTCTTTAAAAAATATTAAAGTATTTTTAAATTCTGAAAGATATCCCTATAACGATTTACAATTAGATTTTAAAACAAATAGATTTGCGAAACTTTATGAAATGTTTGGAAATTTCCAAGAAAGTTATTATCATATGGTGCTGAATCAACCAATATTTAATCCTTATGATTTTAAAATGATTGCACCACTGATACATATTGACTGCTCTCGACAAAAAGAAGTAATTCAATCAGGATCTGTGGTGTTACGTATAGAATTTGAGACAGATGAGCCAACGACCTCTGATATCTCCGCTTATTGTCTGATATTACATGAAAAAGAATTTACATATAATCCCTTAACTAAAATAGTAAAACAATTATAAAAAAATATGATTATTATTAGATGGACAGGTTGGCTTTTTAACATATTTTTATAATAAGATAGGTATTAAAATTTAATTACATCTAATCAGAGACTTTTTCGTATGAGGATAGACGTACATTATGTATGAAGATATATAGGTAGCTATAGCATTATATGTGAACCTCTCTCATGCGCATGACTGAAAATTGTTTTATATATGCAAGTTAGATACCATACAAAGACAGACTTTAACATGTGCCTAATAATAGACGTACAAGGTTTTAACATCGAGAAAAATAAATTTATCGTGAAAGAGTTGGCGACTTATGATGGCAAAAAAATTAGTCATTATTTTTTTAAACCTCCATATCCATTAAGGTTGCTGAATCCAGAGTTCCATAAACAAGCTGTATGGTTAATGAATAATCACCATGGTCTTAACTGGAATAACGGATTTACCCCGGTACATCAAGTTCATGATATTATTCGATACTTGACAAGTAATGTCGATATCGTTTATGTCAAAGGAAGAGAAAAGGCTCAATATATAAGAAAGTATAGTTTAGTACCAGTTATAGAGTTTGATGAACAACCAGCCTTGGAGATAATGGAGCCGAAATGTCCATACCATTTAAATAATAATAGTGTATGTGCCTTATCTAATGTATTTTACTTATACAATAATTTTATTATGCAATAAAGATTTTTTTCTTACATAATGTTTTATTTAAACAATAAAAATACCTTATTAAAAAATAATACTTTAATAAATGATTATTACATTCAAACAATATAATTGTTATTTAAATTTTCCAATGCAAACCTACATAAATGACAGCTGGATTGAGCAGGGGCGAATCCTTCTAGCTCTGTTCTCCATTCGGGGCGATTGAAGTGTATAAAACACGGAATTCTAGTCTGTACTTCAAAATCCTGAACCACTTCGATGGGTAATTTATCCCAGGACCGAAGTATTTCATGTGGTGTCACATATTTTCTAATGTACGGTATGGTAAAGTTTTCCAATTCTGTTTTTGTAAACATGTACAACGGTTTTTGTGGGTGTTGATTCATTACAATTCTTTTCTGACAACATTCCATTATTGTTAAAACGGTTAATGTTTTTAAACACCAAGTCTATCCACTTTTGCTCCTCGACTTTAGAAACAAAAAATAGTCTATTTTCTTCTTCCGGTGAATAAACTCTTCCACTACGCAAGCGCATCACTTATACTAAGTCGTGAAAAGTTTTTAAACATACAAAGTTTATTTTGATATTCACTTTTTAATTGGTTAATACGTCTCTGTAACTCTTTAACATTTCTTGTTTTTTCGTAAAATAAAATATCGCGTTTTATTCTTTTTATATCTGTACAAAACTGCTCAACTCGTTCACGAAACCTTCTTGAGCGCATACTGTTTACAGTAATGAGCTTTCAGTACTCTTATATCCTCTCTACTCTCATTGACACCGGATGGTGATGTGTTGAGATGCACTCCCCCCACTCCTAATGATATAGTAACACTAGACTGTTCCGCGTCAGGTCTACTAAACTTTATTAGCTGAAAGTCCTCCACTCAAACTAATTCGCATACTTATAGTGCAGTTTTGTGTTCAAATACAAGATACGAGAGGAACATGTCGTATAAATATTGTGATAATCTGAATGATCAGTTTAGTGGTGACGAGTGGGAAACATTTTCGAGACCTCCTTTTTATATTGTACGACAAAAAGTTTGTCTTATTTGTCGTAAAATGTCTGGAACTAGACTTATTCCAATAAACCTAATATTTAAAGGGTGGAAATTGGTGTTTGAATTTTGTAAATTTTGTAGTGAGACTAGACCTATGGGATTATCTCATCGAAGAGTTGGTTATCGTGATGGGTTAATGGAATCTCCACCACATAAATGGGACCCCCCACTCCCTTTATTAGATTTACTATAAATAGGTGTTCAAAATCTGTATAGAGATTATTAAGATGATACCGTTAGACTTTATTGTTTTACAAGCAATTCTAAGTAATCTGCTTTTAATCCAACAACCCATCAATGTTAGGGAAGTTTTTGTGTGCTTTGACAGTAATGGCACACTAAATGAAACATGGCCTGGGACATGGTCAAGAATGAAATCATATCTAGGAAACAATTTTTTACCAACTTTACAAGCTGAAATACCACTAAACAGCACTAAATATAAATTGCGTTTTAGACATATGAGTGGTAGAAGCAGTGACTCCAAATGGTTGGAACTTTATAATGAAAGACCTAAGAAGGATACAGTTATATCTCCAATATTTTATTATATAGCTTTATGTTCGACTTTTTCAATAATTACGGTATTAATAGAATTGTTTAAGGTTTTAAATAAAAAAAATTGTTTATATATATGCGTTTTATTAATACAAATAAATTTACAATTATTTTACACAATTTACAAGTATGAATCATATTGAAAAGAATCAACCTGAAAAAATTCTTCAAGGGGGATCTTTTCTAAATCGGCCAAGTCCGGGGTATGTAGCAGCTCATTTCCAAACATAATAAGATCATCTATAGTACCATTATGTAAACTAATTAAAAAATGCCCCCACGCAAGAGTTTTTACGTCACCGTTTATTACATAGCGTTTGTCATCCTTAGAAGATAGTGCCACTTTATTTCTAAGTTCCGTATATATGGTATGTAAATTAGACACAAATACATACATTTTTCTAAAGATTACACCACCTTTTTTTACTAATAGTACATAATCACTCATTTGCAACTGTGTTTTGGTTACATGTTTTGAAATGCCTTTTGCTTTTTGTATTATTTTATTTGCTTCTATGCAATAAGCTTTAGCACCTGTACCATAAAAACGTTTAATGGGTGTAGATGAAAATTCATCTTTCATTTTTCCTAGTATTGAAGGTGTTTTGGGTATCCCGTGAATATTATCAGTTGGATAGTTGGAGGTGTCGAAATGTTCTATATTTCTTTTCATGTCCTCATAGAAATTAGAGGTATATATTTCCATAATCAGGGAGTCTGTGTCTGTGTATAACAAGTTTGCAGCTTCCCCATACTTCTTTTTGATATATCCATAATAAAAATCATATATCACTGTTTTTGATAAATCTAAAATTGTAAATCCAACATAGAGAGGCTTATCGTAAACTATTTTGGTTTTACCCAAATGAACCGCAACCAAATTTTCATTAAACACAGAACAAGACTTGAATTCTGGTTTCGAGATAAGTGCCCTGGCTCCCAACGAATTTGTTTTGGTTTCCCAGCGAGTACAAAGGCGGATATCCTTTCTTTTTTCAACATTCTCTAAAGTTTTTCCGAATATCGCATTATTCAGCAATTTAAAGAGATCCCGCTCAAACTCGTTTTTGGCTTTGTTCCTAAGTGATGTGTTTAGGTCAATATATTTTTTTAGCCATGGTGATTGCGAAAACTCTAGTATACGATGAATCATTTTTAGTACCAGACCATACTTAAGACACTGTTTAAGATTGCGATAATGGATAATGTATTTAGTTTTATTGTTGAGATTTGGTATAAGTTTAGGATATTTGCTTCCTGGTGGTACCATGCTTTCGGGGCAGAATGGCATATCATTATGTGCAGAATGTAAATGAGCTGGATATTCCAAATCCACTTCCAACACATACCCTTTATCCGCATCATCCTCCACCGAAAAACAGTTAAAATTTTCAGCATCGGTTACCCATTTAAAATTTCCATATGGAAGATATTGACACATGGCCGCACCATATAAATTTGTAGCATCGAGATACATGATGTAAGACTCGGGTTGTTGTGGATCATAGTTGGGTAGATATCGATTATTTGCCACGGCTTCTCTTTTGCTACATTGTGCCACTCCTCCTCTTACTCCTTTCTTTAAAAAGTGTACCATGTCGACATCGGTAAGAAGCTCTAGTTCAATTTTGGTGTATCTTAACATAGCATCCCAACTTAATGCAGGAGCAGTTATGTAGTGACAAGGATCCAAATTGTATTCTTTGTGACATACTTTTCTAAAATTTTCAAACACATCAGCCAATAATAAGACATCTGATATTAGATACAACATAGCATAGTCACTCATAGATTTACAATCAAATGTATTCCACACATCAATTGCTCTTGCATAATCTTCATCAGAAATGTGTTTGTTAGTTAGATTATTGTAGAAATTTTCTTTAGGTGGTGGTGTTTTTTCTTTAAGTCTGTCAAATCCATCCATATATGAATAAGGAAACACACCCTTGTGTCTCACAAGTTCAAAGTGTTTAGTATCTGGGAAATACTTTCTAATTTCTCTACACTGCTCCGAGTCTAAAGTTGTGCTCAGAATATCCAGAGATTTTGTCAAAAATCTAAATGAATCAACAAATCTCAGAGTTATGTATTTATGTGGACCCTTTTTCGACTCTTCTACGAGTATTTTTTTAGAAATTGTGATATATTTTTCTTTGGTCTGTGCAATTACTGACACTTGTTCACCAGTTGTTGAAAGCTCTTTAACAAAAAGATGACAATCATAATTACTCATATTGTGAAAAAACACAGGTACTGTATTTGAGAGTTTGTAATTTATATTACATGAATTATGAGCGGGTCCAAGATATTTTGAAGTTAAATGATGATGATCTCTTACCTTATGATTAAAAGGATTAAAGGGCTTCCCACACAAATAACATTCGGTAGCGCTTTCATGTTTTTCAATTTCTTCTTTTGTTAACGGTGACATTGGTTTAATATGTTTAAGGTGATTGTTGTATAGTTCATGTACTAAATCATCCAATTTCTGGATAAACACTTTGGGGGCATCCTTTCCTTCATATTTTATTAGTTTTGAGAGTGAATCGTCATAGCTGCATTTAAGATAAAATGCAAATGAATATGCTTGGTGTTCAGCTATTTTAACGAAATATGAATTTCCACTAAAAGGTTCGGTACAGTCTATGGGCTTTAGCAAACTTTCAAAGTCCGCATAGATCACAAATGGCACTGGTAACATTTTTTGAAGGTTGATAAATTTCAGTATATTTTCTGGTCCTATTTCACCAAGCTTATTAATTTTAGGTTGTGTTGTGGGAAGTTTTGTGTAAATATGTGAACAGTCGCTCTTTTGGTGATTATTTAGCTTTTCTTCGCTAACAAAGAATTGTAGACATCCATCACATAAGTATCCTTTTGATGGTTTTTTGTTTTTTGACTTCTTACAAGTCTCGACATGTCTAAAATCAGACAATAATGACTTTGTGTATCATTTGTGATAAGCAAAAGGTTCACATGAGTGGCATGGCGATTACTTGTAAAATACAGTGGCCCAACTATTTCATATTGCCGTTTATTAGTTACGAAATTAGATTCTAGCCCATAAACATTGACTGAAATATTATTAAGAGTTTCAAACTTTTTAATGTCTTTTAGTTTCATCGGAAAGTCAATACCTTCAAAATTCAATAAAGTATCGTATGGTGGATACGATTCTGGTTTAGTTGGGTTACCAGTGGCAGGAAAAACAGCTGCCATCACACTCCACGCAAAACACTTATTATCCTTGTTTTCTATATTTAAAATAGCGTGTTTTCTTGCTAAAGGTGTTGGGAGACGAATATACGTTGATGCAGAAATACTACTAAATTTGTTGATGTTAACATCTAAAAACATTATTTCTTGTAATACCCAATTTGAATCTTTTTCTTGAAATTCTGAAAATCATCAAAAGCTTCATCCAGTTCAGTGCTGATAGATATAATTTTATTGCATGTGTTCATGGACTTGATATCTGATAGATTGGTGTCAGGTTTTAAATAAATAGCAAATATTTCAAAATTTACTTTAATCGTATTGTGCTGATGTAGATATTCACTCAAGATTCTTAAAACTTTGGGTTTAACATCTTTTAAAAATCCATAATAATCCAGCTTTTTATCACTATTAAAACGATAAGATGCAATTCTGTTTTTAAACGCATGTGTCAATTTTGAAATAGTGCCATCTATCACTTCCAAATTAAGCGGTCTTAATCTTTTTTGGGAATATAATAATCCCCATTATGGTCATTATGACTATTCACATTTCTGTATTTACATGTTTTCATATGTCGCGATAAGTTATCCGAGCGCGAAAACGATTTATTGCACATGCTACACGTATTCATGATTCCCGATAAACTACTGAGGAGCCCCCACCAATTTGCCTTAAATATGTAATGTGAATATTAACCCCTCCATGTTATATTTAGACGATGTTAATCGAATGGTATTTTTAGACCGGATATTGTCTAGTCACACGAGATGGCCAGGTCACTGGCCTTTGACTATTTTTAGATATAGGTCATTAACCTTGAGTTATTTTTAGACCGGATATTGTCTAGACACATGAGATGGCCAGGTCACTGACATTTAGCTATTTTTAGATATAGGTCATTAACCTTAAGTTATTTATAGACCGGATATTGTCTAGACACATGAGATGGCCAGGTCACTGACATTTAGCTATTTTTAGATATAGGTCATTAACCTTAAGTTATTTATAGACCGGATATTGTCTAGACACACAAGATGGCCAGGTCACTGACCTTTAGATATTTTTAGATATAGGTCATTAACCTTAAGTTATTTTTAGACCGGATATTGTCTAGACACATGAGATGGCTAGGTCACTGGCCTTTAGCTATTTTTAGATATAGGTCATTAACCTTGAGTTATTTTTAGACCGGATATTGTCTAGACACATGAGATGGCCAGGTCACTGACATTTAGATATTTTTAGATATAGGTCATTAACCTTAAGTTATTTTTAGACCGGATATTGTCTAGACACACGACATGGCCAGGTCACTGACCCTCGGCTATTTTTAGATATTGGTCATTAACCTCGAGTTATTTTTAGACAGGGTACTGTCTAGACACACAAGATGGCCAGGTCACTGACCTTTAGATATTTTTAGATATAGGTCATTAACCTTAAGTTATTTTTAGACCGAATATTGTCTAGACACACCAGATGCTCAGTTCGTTGACCTTCAGCTATTTTTAGATAAGTCATTAACCTCCTCCTCATTTTGGGGGTACAATATACATCTACTGAAGGTGTAAAAGACTACATCATTGATACTCAAACAATGATCAGAAGACATGGTGAATTCAATCACCAAGAAGAACTAAACAGGATATACACCAATATGAACCCGAAATACAAGTTGTATATAAAGAGGCAAGACGTATCGTCAACACAGGACATCATCAGACTAGCGGAAGAATATGATATGGTCCAAAAAGAAATATATAACAGAAACAATACAAGGTGTGACTGGACACAGACAAATAGTCGTAATAACAAAATACAGAATTTCGACAGACAGACTTGTTGTTGGAGATGCGGCCGCAGAGGCCACAACAGAAGAAACTGCAGAGCTATCGCTGTACTCTTCTGCAGCCACTGCGGAACCCGAGGAACAACTTCCAATAACTGCCAATGTAGAAGCCGACCGGAAAACTCCAACAGGACTGGACAAGAAGGAGGCAACCCAGTCAGCATTTAGAGTCCTCCCTAACAACCTCCAGCTACGCACACTATACAGATCAACGACCCCACACAACGATAACGTTCAGCAACGGTAAAAAGTTAAAAGCACCAATAGACACAGGAGCCCAAAATTCGTTTATAGGACAAAAAGGTAAAAAAATATTGGAACAATGTGGAACAAAAAGCGACAGAAAAGCTTTAAAGATCACGCTGGCAGATGGAAAAACCAGCAACATAGAAATCTGTTTTACAGCAAAATGTTCCATAGACAACGTTTGGAGAAAAGCCAAGCTACATTTTTTACCAAACCTAGCTTCAGAAGTAGTACTGGGAATGCATGAAATAACAAGATGGGGCCTGGATTTATCAAACATCTTAAATAGAAATCGCGTAAGAAGGAGAGAACAATACCAAACCAGGACAGAACACAGATCCAGATCGTACAAGGCAGACAATAACCGAATACCGACCAATTCCAGGGTCAACGAAACACCAACCGCAAGATATCCGCTCCAACAGAGAAGCAAGATATATAACAAAACGACCTACCGACTACCGACCGATACCGCGGTCGAAGACCAGACCGAAAATATACCGACTACCGACCGATACCGCGGTCGACAACCAGACCGAAGATATACCGAACTACCGACCGATACCGCGGCCGACGACCAGACCGAAGATATTCCGTCATACATACCGGAATTCACCAACAGTCCGAAACGAGAGCAACTCGACATCAGTACTACACTAAACAATACCGAAAAAAAAAACAATTACAGGAATTGTTACTAACAGAATTGGAGAAATTTAAACAAATTAAAGGAACAACACATCTAACCGAACATACAATAAAACTCAAACATAATACACCGATCAAACAAAGATACAGGCCCCGAAACCCGGCAATGCAGAAGATCATAAACGATGAGATAGATAAGATGCTAGAAGAGAACGTGATAGAAAAATCTAATAGCCCGTACAGTTCCCCCATCGTCCTAGTAAAAAAGAAGGATAACAACGGATACAGATTTTGCATCGATTTTAGGAAAATCAACGACATCTCAGAAAAAGATGCCTACCCATTACCGTACATCAATCATATCCTAGAAAAGTTAAAATCTGCAAAATATTTTACCACGTTGGATCTAAAAAATGGATATTGGCAAGTACCACTTTCCGAAGCAAGCAAACCCTTGACCGCTTTCATAGCACCAGGAAAAGGACTATTCCAGTTCAAAGTACTTCCATTCGGATTACACGCCGCCTCCGCTACTTTTCAACGATTACTAGATACAATAATCGGCCCAGAAATGGAACCACATGCATTCGCCTATTTAGACGACATAATAGTAAGTAGAGGGCAAATGAGAGTTCTAGCCGCACCGTTCGTATACCCCCCACCACCGACCCCCCCACCATTATTATACCTCCCTCCAATGGTAAGGTAAGGGGTGAGAGTTCTAGCCGCACCGTCCGTATACCCCCCACTATTGACCCCCACCATTTTGTATACCCCCCACCACACCTCATACCCCCCACCACTGACGAGGTCAACGACCGGTCAAGGTCAAGGGGGCAACGATCGGTAAATGGTCAAAAACCGGTCCAGGGGGTCAATGAACGGTCAAGGGGTCAACGACCAGTCAAGGGGTCAATAACCGGTTAAGGGGTCAACGACCGGTCAAGGTCAAAGGGTAAACGACCGGTAAAGGAATCAAAGACCGGTTAGAAGGTTAATGAACGGTCAGGGAGTCAATGAACGGTCAAGGGGTCAATAGCAGGTCAAGGGGTCAACGACCAGTAAAGGGGTGAAAGACCGGTCAAGGAGTCAATGAACGGTCAAGGTTAACGGTCAAGGTTAATGGTCAAGGGGTTAATGAACGTTACACACGAAGAATAAAAATATACATTACCAGTGAAAGTCAAACAGTTCAGGTATGTAAAAACAAGAAATAGTAATAGATAACTTTATTTTATAAGGTAAAATAAGGAAAAAAACAAGAAGTAGGTAAATAGTGAAACAGAATAGTGAAGTACAATAGTGTTCCAAACACGGTAGCTTTATTTGGATAAATTCAATATATAGAATATGTGGTGAAAACAAGATACATTTTACACTCACACCTTATTAATAAATGCTAAATACGCAAATAAAACAAATATTATTAGTACAGAAATGCTTTTATTAAATACATTATACCGTTAATACAATAAAGTCTAAATATAAGATTATTAAGTTTGTGATTTACTTGAACCATCTTCAACCATACCATCAATGTCTGTATCAATAACTTCATTATTGGAAGTATCATCTTCGCTATTTTCTTCTTTTTCGTATAAAACAGATGGAAGATAGTCTTTTATTCGAATTAAATAACCATCCAACTTTACAGCTTTTAGTAACGATACAAATCCATATAAACATATTTGGTTTTTAAGATACAAGTCACAAATTTCAGCACCTTTTTCATATTTTTTAGCTAATTCTGTACAAAATTCTGGAGAATAAGATGATGGACGCACTGCACCATAAACGGCTTCATGAGAAGCATCAAACTCCAGATTTGAAAAAAGTTGGTGTAAGTTTTGAACACCACTTTTTAAATCCGTAACTTCAATTTCGGTAACGTAACACATCCACATTGTAAATACTAGCAGTAAAGCTGATGAAGAACTGTAGGAATTAGCTCTACAACGTGTTATTAAACAAACACCCCACCAACAAACTCCCCCACTACGATAAAAAATCCATTTCAAAACTGTCTACATAAAATTCATCCCCACCATCATTTTTTGCTTCTGGTAGAAGTAGTTTAGCTTGCTGGATTAAATAATCGAGATTTTCTTGTTGTTGGTCAGGTGTAAACGTATCTATTTTATAATGACCCCATGCTAATGTGTTAACAGTTCCGGGTATAACATACCTCTTATCATCGCGGGAAGTTAAAGCCACTTTATTTTTTAATTCAGTATACATTTCATGTAGATGTGACTTAAATGTATACATTTTACGATAAATTTTCGCATTAGTATTATCAACTACTTGTTTATAATCCGTAAATGTTAAAGATTTATTTATAACGTTTTTGGAAATTCCCTTAGCTTTTTTAAGGTTATCATTGTTACTTAATGTCACACAATAAGCTTTGGCACCAGTACCACAAAAATTTTTAATTGGTTTACCTTTAAACTCATCCTTCAATTTACCAACCACTGATGGTGTTTTTGGTATATTAAAGATATTATCGGCGGGGTAATTGGATGTATCAAATAAATGAAGGTTTTCTTTGATATCGCGGTAAACGTTTTCTGTTTGAATGTGTAAAATTAATGAATCAGTGTCAGTATACAAAAGTGAGGCATTATCTACATATTTAGCTTTAATGTAATTGTAAAAAAAATCATACATACGAATTTTGGATATTTCTAAAATTGAAAAACCGACATACACCGGTTTGTCGTAAATTATTTTTAGGATATTCATTTGAATTGCAACTAAATTATCAGAAAATATTGAAACAGAGTGAAAATTCGGCATACTAATAAACCCTTCAGCACCGACGCTTCCAGGCAAGTTTTCCCAGTGGGATAAAAGTTTAATATCAACCCTTTTATCAACGTTTTCCATAGTTTTCCCGTAAATGGAGTTTGTGTAATTTTTATATGTACTTTTATCAAATTCATTATTTGAAGAATTACGTAAATTTGTGTTTAATTCAATATAAGGTTTTAACCACGGTGATTGAGAAAATTCTAGAATTCGATGAATTTTAGTTATCTTTAAACCTTGTTCAGTACACTGTTTCAAATTTCTATAATGGATAATATATTTATTTTTCGGTAATAACGTTAATACAAGCTTGGGATCTTTACTATTAGGAGGAATCAGATTTTCAGGACAAAACGGTAAGTCGTTATGGAAATCATGTAATGTTTCAGGATAAGCTAAATCAACTTCTAAGACATACCCCTTTGGAGATTCATCATCGACTGATAAACAATCAAAATAAGTGATTTCTACATCATCTAACCATCGAAAATCACCATGCGGAAGGAATTGACTCATAGCGTAACCATAAAGGTTTGTAGCATCTAAATAAAGAATATATGAAGTAGGTTTAGAACAATCATAATTCTCACAATACTGATTATTTGCAGTAGCAAATCTAGTGCTACACTGACTTATACCTCCACGTATACCCTTTTTAAAAAAATGGAGCATGTCTATATCCGTCAATAATTCAAGCTGAACATTAGTTTTACGCAACATAGCATCCCAGCTAAGTGATGGAGCTGTTAAATATTGAGCAGGATCTAGTTTATAGTTAAATAAACAATTATGTCGAAAGTTTTCGAACACATCAGCTAATAATAAAATATCTGATTTTAAATAAACATCTGAGTACTCTCCTAAGGTGTTACAATTAAAAACTTCCCAAACTCGCTTAGCTCGTAAGTACTTTTCATCGGAAATGCCTTCACCTTTTAAAATATCGAAAAATTCTTCTTGTGTGGGTAAAGATACCTCACCAAGTTTTGAAAAGTTATCCAGGTATGAATAAGGGAAAACACCTTTTTGTCGTAACAATCCGAACTCTTCATTTGATCGACAATATTTTTGTAACTCTAGACATTGATAATCATTAAGAGTTTTACTTAAATTATCCAGTGAATGAGGTAAAAATCTGAAAGAATCTACAAACCTTAATTTTAAATATACATTTTGCTCTAGATCACCACGATCAACTAAAAGTAGTTTGGTGAATGATATATATTTTTCTTTAGTTTGTGCAATAACATCAATTTTTTCGTTATTCTGAGCTAATTTTGTTATAAACAGATGTGAATCGTAATTGGTTAAATTATGCATGAAAACAGGTATGAACTTAGGTAATTTGTAATTTAAATTACAAGCGTTATGAGCCGCGCCAGAAAACAACCCTGTTAGATGTGAATGATCTCTAACTTTAATTTCGTTAATATCGAACGGTTTATCACAAATGTGACAACATTTACTAGTAAAAAATTGTAATTCCTCTTCTGGTGTAAGTTTTTTCATAGGTTTAATATGTTTAAGATATTTATGATAAATAGTGTAAACTTTTTCTTCTAGTTTTTGAATAAACTTTTCAACCACGTTGTCACCGCGATAAATGATAAGTTGTGATAAACTGTCATCAAAATAACATTTAACATAAAAACCGAATGAATATGGTGTATGCTGATAGGTTTTGACAGTAAACGAGGAATTATCAGAAGGTGTTGCATATTGTATCGGTTGCAGTATACTTTCAAAATCAGCATATATAACAAACGGAACTTGCATTTGTTTCTGAAAGTTGGAAAACTGTAAGATATTTTCTTTTTGTAGATGTCCATATTTATTGAGAATCATGTCGGTAGTTGGAAGCTTAGTATATACAAAGTTGCAATCGTTGTCTTCATGTTTGCGAAGACGTTCTAAGGATGAGAAAAATTGTAAACAACCATTACAAAGAAAAGTCTGACCATTATGGTGTGATTTTTGTTTTGATATTAACCGCGATAAATTTTTAATGTAACAATAATGACTATTCCCGTACTCATCAAAAATAAGTAATAAGTTAACATGTGTAGCTTTTTTACATTTTGTATAATACAACGGTCCAACGATTTCCAATTGTGTGATATTATTTTTAAAACATTCACTAATTCCAAAAACGTTAATCGAAATATTATTTAGTAATTCAAATTTTGGTATATCTGAGAGTTTCATAGGGAATTCTATATTATCGAACTGTAAGAGACTAGTATAATGCGGATAAGAAGTAATAAGATTGGATTTACCTGTTGGATCAAAAATTGATGCGTTTACCGCCCAACCAAAACATGCTTCATCTTTATTCATTATATTAATAATTGCTTTCTTCATCTCGATTTGTCGTGGTAGCTTGATATATGAAGAAGATCGTAGAGGGTTGTACTTATTAATGTTAACTTCTAATGATTGAATTTGTAAAAGACTCCATCCAGATTCCTTTTCTTGTATTTCCGAAACCTTGGGTAATATCTCCCTAATAAAATCTTGATATGCTTGTTTCAAATTAGTAGAAATAGTAATAATCTGATTTTTTGTATTAAATGATTTTAAATCATAAGTATCTTTTTCAGGTATTGTGTACATAGAGTAAAGTTCGAAATTAACTTTTAACACTTTAAATTTATGTAAATAGTTATGTAGAAGCTTCAAAACGCTACCTTCAATTTCACTAAAAAATTCCAAGTGATCAGTATGATGTTTGTTGCTAGAAAGACGGTAACTACCGATACGATTTTTAAACGCACTTGATAGTTTCTCAACTCCGCTATCTAAATTATTAATAACACTTTTGTGTGAATTACTACGTAAATGTCCTGTTAGTCCTCTCCCAGAAATTTTTTTATAACAATCTTGACATTCGATAACATTGGATGTAGTGGTGACTGGATGAACAATAGATCTAAAGGGAGTTGCTTCTACAATGGTTGAATTGTAATTATTAGCGTATGTAACCACATCTGGGTTATTATTAAGTTTCAACTTTTTCCCTTTATTGAATCGTTCCGGACAACTTTCCCGTTTATGCCTACTTACACTGCTTTTGTTGGATAAAACTTTTAAACAAGAGTCGCACTGCATGGTTGTTGACTGAAGCTAGGTGACTGTACGACACGAAAATGAACAATAACGAGAGAAGTGTGGGGTATAAATATAAACTTGTT
The DNA here is from genome assembly GCA_918026665.1 of Diabrotica balteata. Taxonomy (NCBI): domain Eukaryota; kingdom Metazoa; phylum Arthropoda; class Insecta; order Coleoptera; family Chrysomelidae; genus Diabrotica; species Diabrotica balteata. The sequence goes on along the minus strand of OU898284.1, from coordinate 70,198,330 downwards.
TTGATTACCGGTTTTAAACTGGAAATACCGGTTTTAAACTAGAAATACCGGTTTTATGGTATTATTAGAGTAAATAATTACAAAAACTAACAATATATCCCAAGTATAGATAATTACCGCATTTATGACATATTATATTAAGCATGGTTAAAAGTAAAAGTGTAACAAAAAATAGTTTTTGCAGCTTTAACGCTATATACGTGATTTTTTAAAAAGCGTTATAGTAGATTCGTATTCCTGAATCAAAACCTTTCATTAGAGTGGTTGGAAAGTAGAATACGACAAAAAAATACCCTTTTTACCGCTTTTTACCGCTTTACCGCTATATGCTTGACTTTTTCAAAAAAATAATAGCATATTCATATCTCTGACGTCAAGATCTTTCTTTAGAGTGGTTGAAAGGTAGGTTTATAAAAAAAAACAGTTTTTGCCGCTTTATTGCTATATGCGTGATTTTTTCCAAAAAATAATAGCAGATTCGTATTCCTGACGTCAAGACCTTTCATTAGAGTGGTTGGAAGGTAGGTTTATAAAAAAACAGTTTTTGCCGCTTTACCGCTATATGCGTGACTTTTTCAAAAAAATAATAGCATATTCATATTCCTGACGTCAAGACCTTTCATTAGAGTGGTTGGAAGGTAGGTTTATAAAAAAACAGTTTTTGCCGCTTTACCGCTATATGCGTGACTTTTTTTAAAAAATTCTATCGGAATCACTTTCCTGCCGTCAAGACCTTTCATTAGAGTGGTTGGAAGGTGGGTTTAAATCAATAGAACCAGTTTTTAGAGTTTTACCACCATATGCGTGACTTTTTCTAAAAAATTCCACCGGAATCACATTCCTGGAGTCGAGACCTTTCATTAGAGTGGTTGGAAGGTGGGTGTAGGACTAAAAATAAAGAAAAAAAAAAAACCTCAAAAATAAAAAAATATAAAAAATGAAAAAAAAAAAAAAAAAAAAAAAAAAAAAAAAAAAAAAAAAAAAACAACTGATGCAAACCAACAATAAGTGCAAAGCTGTGCAGACATAAACTCAACTATAGCCGTATGTATATAAAACCATGTAGCCGGTCAGTACCCTTTCTTTGTTGTCTACGTAGGTCATGGAAGAGTATTCACTTCATTTGCGAGAGCTTACATCGCCTTCGAGTATTCACCTTTCTTTGTTACAGCAAGAGTAGATCCTGTTTTACCCACCATTTCGCGTTGCTTGGCTTGGGTTCGGTTTGTTGTATATAACCCCGTTTAAGTTACGCAATTTCAAATAGTCTCTTCTGTTCAAAATGAAAACCGAACAACGTTCTGCGCGTCGCGAGCCGGGGTTGTTGGCGAAGAAAAGAATTTTGTTTGAAAATGTGCCGGAGTTTGCAAAACCGCAGTCATCTTCAGTCTCGCCGTCGTCGGTGTGTAAAAGTCGATTTTTAATCGCGTCGCCGTCCCGTCGCCGTGCGCCTTCAGAAGAAAGTGTGGTTTTTGTCGGCGCGAAAAAAATAAGTGAAGCGCAACGTTTAATTTATAAAATAAATTTAAATAAAAAAAAAGATTTGAAGAAAATGGCGCACTCCGCGATTATCGAAAAAGATCAAATTTTATATGCCGCTGAAAAGGCTGCAGCGAGACATGAAATGGTGGAGCAAGTAGCGGCGGAGGTGCACACTCCTCCAAGCACCTCTACACCTTTTGAAGATATTTCCGACTTTGAAGAGGAAACACTTTCAAATGAAAGCTTGGCTCTCGAAGATATATTGGAAGTATCCGATAGGGAATCACCACCAAGAGAGAAACCGTTGACGGAAACCCAAGTCTGGGAAAAAAAACTAATAGAGGTAGAGCCGTCATTTATTAATATAGTGACAAGCGCTTTACAAATCCCCAGAAAAGTAGAAACTCACCATCGAGAGTTTTGTGAAAATTACAAGAGGGGAATTGTGTCGGCTGTGGAGCAGCATGGGGACCGTCTCCAGGAAAGTTTAAACGAAAGTTTAAAAAATAGTGAACTGCTTAAGAAAGCCGCCGAAAATATTTTTGCATATGTTGAAAAAATTTCGGCGGCTTTCCACGAAGAACAAATTAGGTTCACTCAAGATATTAAGAACACAAAAACTTTCCTGGCCAATACTTTAAAAACGGATTCTCGAGGTAAGAATTTTTATTACAATATGTTGTAACAATTTTACTAACAAAATTTACGTAATGTTATTAATAATAATTACACAATACTGATAATGTTTTTTGTTTGTTACAGACTTTTTCAACGAAAATGCTGGTGGTGATTTCCTGCGCTGCTGGGGGATGAGTAAACCGTGAGTAATCCAATTTTTTACCTTAACTTTTACTTTTTACGATCATAATTAAAACAGTTTTTCACAAATTTTTACAAGCGAAAATTTAATTTATTATTTATTACAGAATTTTAATTCATTCTTCATTAAGTACCACCTTTAATTTTGTACACCAACCTTTTCTTCTTTAAGATTATAATAAAACAGTTTTCTATGAATTTTTACAACGAAAATTTAGTTTATTCTCTATTGTGAAATTTTAATTTTTTCTTCATTAAGTGTCGTTTTTAATTTTATACATCATTATGATATTTTATGTAGTTTTACATTCTGCTATTTCTTTGTTACAGATCCCACCCCGACGACCCTAATAAATAAATTTAATTTTAATCTATTTTGTATATAATATTTAGTTTTAGTTGTGTATATAGGTATATATAGTCTATATAGTTTATTTTTAATTGTGTTGTGATATTTATATAAATATATTGTTTCATTTTAAATAAAAAATATGTAAAAATTATTGTTTCTATATTTGCTTTTTCATTTTGTGTATATAAGTATATATAGTTTACTTTTAATTATGTTTATATTTGTATATATTGTTTATTTTTTAATAAAAAATATCTAAAAATTGTTGTTTTTATATTTTCTTCTTCTTCATTTTGTGTATACATATTTTTCATTGTGATTTTGTATATCGTTAAAAAACATCTAAAAATTGTTGTTTCTATATTTTCTTCTTCTTTATTTCGTGTAGATATGACTCTATACATTTTTCAATGCTCCTCCAGTAAGTTGTCGCTCCATCGTTTTCATGGTCTTTCCGCTAATCACCCCCATTAGGTGACAGTCTCTTACCATCTTTACTACTCTATTTTTTGTTATTAGACTCATATAATTATTTCATTCTACTCTTCTATTTCCCCCTATTTCTTGATGTTCTCCACCGTACATCCCCGTAGTATATCTGTACTTCTAGCTTTCTCCCACAGTGTCTTACCATCGATTTTTCTGAGGGTTTTTATCTATGCTGTTTCTACCATTCTTTTCAAGATTTAGACTTCTAGCTCTATTTCATAGTACCCTACCATCGATTTTTCTGAGGGTTTTCATCTTTGCTGTTTCTAACATTCTTTTTGTTTTCTCTGTGTCAGGTTGTGTTTCTATTGCGTATGTCATTATTGACCTGATGACTGTTTTGTAAATCCTACCTTTCATTTCTTTCCTAATATTTTTTTTCCATATTGTTTCATTCAGGTAACCTGCAGCTCTGCTCTATTAACTTGATCTTCCACTTCTGTTTTAAGCTTTCCATAGCTAGATAGTGCGACGCCTAGATAGTAAAGCCTGATCACTTGTTCTATTTTTTAACCCTCCAACTCAAATTTATAACTTAGTAGATTTGTTGTTATAACCATGTATTTTGTTTTTGTATGTAATAAAGAAGAAAACAGAAAAGCATTAAGACATTTATTTTAAATTTTTAAATACAGTTAATTAAAAGAGATTTCAATAAAACTTCATGGTAAGTATATCGTTATAAGTATAGAATTTGAGTACAAAAATAACTAATAAGGATTTGCAACATAATTGAATTACAAATATATTATTATAATAAAGTACAATATTTAAACGATTAATAGATAATTATCGGTTCATTAATTAGTTCGAATGGTGTTATCTCTGGGTCGCAAAACATATTATTTTCCGATACATCCTCAATCAGTTCGGGTGGTACTATCACAGGTTCCAAAAACACATCATTTTCCGATACATCCTGAAATTCCACGTCACTATATAATAAATTGTCATTCTCTACATCAGACATGTCACTCTCCGACAAAGAAGATAAGTCCTCTGACAGCTCGAGTGTTGACGAACTCCATACAGATAGATTACAATTCGTAGTAGAATCGCATGGGCCATCTTCACTAATAGTACAGCAATTATCCCAATCTGTACTAGAGTCACATACACCACTATCTACAATGATACTTGGAGAACCAACTTCCATGGTTGAATGTGTAAGGCTTACTGTCTAACAAATATTTTTTGGATAGAACTCAACCGAAAGTAGCATCTTTAAGACTGAGCTAAACAGGTTTAACAACAATGGGGGTAATTGCCCCGCCAAGGTCTTGTTGGATTTTTTCTTTAATTCTATAGTCCGACCATAGACAAGAAAAAGTGAATATGCATTCAAAAAACCGGTTCAAACAAAGATAGGTGAATAACCGGTCAAGGTTTTATTCTTTTTATTATATGAACGTTGGTAACAAATGTGAACAAACGGTCAAGGTCTTATTGGTTTTGTATCTTGTTGTCAGTTTTTTTGTTAATATAAATTTTTTTATAGCACAATTAGTGTTATTAATGTGATAATTGTTTAAAAATTTCAAGCTTATACCTCCCTCCAATATAAGTTTACATATATAGATTATTTTCCGAACTAACTTATTAGTCAAATATGTGTCTTGACGACGGTAACAATGATAGTATATCTCGTACTGGGCGGCAATTTGAAGACCGTTTACTTTCTTTTAAATATTGGAAGGGTGCAGTTGAACCCCTGTTGTTAAGCAAAGCTGGGTTTTACTATACAGGGGTTAGTGATGTAGTTCGATGTTTCTACTGCAATACTGAAATATATAAATGGGAACCTTCCGATATACCAATTGAAGAACATTTAAAGTACAGCGACTGTTTTTTTTGCAAAAATGTTGGCGACAAAATATCGAAGTTCAAAAAAAAAATGTGTTCAACGAAGGTTTAACAATGTAATACCATATATTTTAATAATATGTATAATTAATTTTTTTATTTTGTTAATAAATAATTAAAATATTTTTATATATATTTTAATTAAAAATGTGTCTTGACGATGGTAATTTTGGTAGTATACATCTGTTTTAAGATCGTTTACCGTCCTTTAAATATTGAAAAGGTGCAGTTAACTCGTGTTGTTAAGCAAAGCAGGGTTCTAGCATATAGGGAATGTCGATGTCGTTAGCTGTTTCTACTGTAAGGTCGAAATACACAAATGGGAGCCATACGATATACCTATTGATGAGTGCATAAAGCATTCTACATGTCTGTTTGCAAGGCTGATGAAATGTAATTCTATCTTTTTATATATAATTTGTAATAAATTATAAAATATTTTTGTACTTCTTATTATAAAGTTGGATATATTATTGGTAACAAATAAAGGTGGGGATATTAGCGACACGAGCTTTAAAACCGGTTTCGATATGGTTTAGTGGGGGTCGATGGTATATAACTTCTTTGATGTAATTCCGAAATCAGTTTAGACTATAATCATGTTTCAAGAAAGTATTAAAATTACTATGGAGAAAGTGAAATTACTTAGTGAAAAATCAACACCTAATTTAACATCTATTGAATATTATACCAACAAAAAAAAATGAATAAAATTTGTGTATACTGTTGGGTGGAGACACTATGTGAACTCGGTCAAAACAACATGTTTGATGATGTGTGCCTACCCATAAAATTACGTGTGTTCGTTAACGAATACCTGACGAAGCGTTATTTATTAGACACAGCTTTGGAAAGAATTTTTAAATTTTCCGATGTTTGGTTGTGGGTGGACCAATTCTTAAAAAAGACGTCAACTTTCGACATTCTTTTTCAAAAACTTGTCCAATACCAACAATTGGAATCTCTTAAACCAATAGAAGACCTGCTACCACCAAGGATTCTGAAACGGTTGCAGTTTAAGGGGTATCAACACCCCTTCAAATGTGAAGGTTGTTTAGGTTCTGTAAGTAGGTTATAGACAAAACTTATAGTTGTAGTTTGAATCAAAAAATAAAAAAGTAAAAAATATAATGTTTTTATTCAAATTTACTCCATTACAAAATTTTCATAAATAAAAAATACATTTGAAAGGGCGCATATACATTTCTGTTTAGAGTGGTAAAAACATTTTGCTTCCGATACTGGTAGTGGTGGAAATTCACCTACTTCAATTACAGGTGTGGAAGAATATTTTCTTATGTAATTCGCTTTTTCCATTCCTTTTACATAAACAATTTCAGCTTTGTCTGTTAATTCCTTTATAATTTTTTTTAATTCGTATAAGGGGGTATAACCTTCATTCCAAGAAATGCAGTGGTGGTGTTTGCTTAACCATGTCGCTTGCTGAATTAAATTAGGAGGTAACATTCGTAATGGGAAAGGTGGTTTAAATAGATATACTACACATTTATCTCCTGAATAACACGCCAATTCTTTACAAATAAACCTATTATTCTCAATTTTAAAACCTTGGATGTCAATAACAAGTTTCATATTTGCAATTGTTTAAATTTTTGTATAACCTCTTTAAAAGCCTCGTACTGCTGAATTTGTTTTTTAAGTTTTTTTAAATTATCTATAAAGTTGTCTATTGTGTTTTCGTGTAAACGTTTCATCATGAACTAACGTTTTTAATTATTACTATTAATTAATATACAGTTATAACACATGCGTATTAATACTGCTTTACTATTTTTGTTAATGGATTATACGTAAATTACTTCTCATGTAAAATTAAACAATATGCTGATACATCAGGTGTTGAAGGTGTATTTGTTTCAAATTCGATACGTAGAACAATGGACCCATTTTGGATCACTTCTTTCTGCCTAGAGCAATCTATATGTATGAGTGGTGTTTTAGTTTTAAAATCTTGAGGACTAAATATCGGTTGGTTTAAACTTAAATTATAATAACTTGTCTGAAAACTTCCAAACATCTCATAAATTTGAGCGAACTTGTTGGTGTCAAAATCAATATGTAAGTCATTATAAGGGTATCTTTCAGAATTTAAAAATACCTTTATATTTTTGAGGTCGTTATGGTCAAATTTGCTCATATCTTTAGTAATTTTGGATTTTCTTCCTTTTTGGAATGCGATAATGATATGTCTTGGTGTCTCAATGTTAGTACTAGTTTTTACCGCCCACGTATGTCGTGTTGTATTATTTAATGATGGATATTCAATCATTTGCCACGAACGGAATTTAATTGGTAGCTCAATATTTTTATGAGCTATGCCATTCAATCGTAGTTGTTCACGCATGCTTGGACTAACATGGGCGACATTCCATTGTAATTTTGTAATTTCAACTTTAGGTCGTTCGCTGTCGTCTACACTCACAACTGAGTCTACATCATCATTCGATCGTATTAAAATAAGCTCTTGCTTTACATTCATAATAATTTTTCTAAAATCTTCAAAAAATCCTGATAAGAATCGTAATGGGATACACACGTTAAAGTTTCCATGGGCGTCCACAATTATTTTTTCATCTCCTGCTTTTGGAAACCATCCCGCATTTTGGAACAGAATACTTTCGTTTTCGTTAAGACTTAAATAATTTTTAATCGTTGATACCAGTCCAACCTCTCGAACAGAGTCTATAATAACTTCATTTAAATCATATCGTAGCTCTCGAAATAAAAAAGAAATAGCGTTATTTATAAATTTAAGTTTTGTTGGTTCCTTATCGTCGTGGGTGAGTAGCTTTCCTTCTATATCTAAGTATGATGTTGAAGGGAGCGTATATGTGTCAAGGTCATATATGGGAATTTTTATCTCGTCGTTATAGTTCAACTTTCGGGAATGTATGGTGAATAGCTGTGAAATTGATATTCCTGTATAGTTGTATCGTTATAAGGTTGACCCGTTACTTGTAACACTTCCATCACACTAAAAGTTTAAAACCAAGATTTTTTAATAATAAGCGATTAGATGGTGTTAATATTCCAATCGTTTTTTTTAAACTGTTCAATTTTTGTTTCTTGGCGGTTCTTTTATAGTTTTTTATGTAATCGGGTTGTTGACGGGAAAAGTTTAGAACCATTATAATCGCTGTCGTAAATGTAAATTAATAGTTATCTCTTCTTGTCGAAAATTAAGTAGTTTACCGTTTTGATCAACAATTTTTACACTGATGTTGTTGATTGTCTTAACGCTGATGGGGTAATATAAAATATTTTGAGGTGACTCGACTATTTTATACCCACTAGGTACGGTTGGAAAAAATTGGTAGATTATATGAACCGGGTCTCCATTTAAATACGAGCCTGAAGCGATATTACAATCAACACAGATTGCATTTGTCACTGAAATATTTACTGGCTCATCAGAAACATGAATTTTATTTGCTTCCAGTTCTCTTTTCTTAAATCCAAAAATTTTACCTATAGAGTTTTTAATACCGAAATATAGTTGTAGTTTGAATCAAAAAATAAAAAAGTAAAAAATATAATGTTTTTATTCAAATTTACTCCATTACAAAATTTTCATAAATAAAAAATACATTTGAAAGGGCGCATATACATTTCTGTTTAGAGTGGTAAAAACATTTTGCTTCCGATACTGGTAGTGGTGGAAATTCACCTACTTCAATTACAGGTGTGGAAGAATATTTTCTTATGTAATTCGCTTTTTTCCATTCCTTTTACATAAACAATTTCAGCTTTGTCTGTTAATTCCTTTATAATTTTTTTTAATTCGTATAAGGGGGTATAACCTTCATTCCAAGAAATGCAGTGGTGGTGTTTGCTTAACCATGTCGCTTGCTGAATTAAATTAGGAGGTAACATTCGTAATGGGAAAGGTGGTTTAAATAGATATACTACACATTTATCTCCTGAATAACACGCCAATTCTTTACAAATAAACCTATTATTCTCAATTTTAAAACCTTGGATGTCAATAACAAGTTTCATATTTGCAATTGTTTAAATTTTTGTATAACCTCTTTAAAAGCCTCGTACTGCTGAATTTGTTTTTTAAGTTTTTTTAAATTATCTATAAAGTTGTCTATTGTGTTTTCGTGTAAACGTTTCATCATGAACTAACGTTTTTAATTATTACTATTAATTAATATACAGTTATAACACATGCGTATTAATACTGCTTTACTATTTTTGTTAATGGATTATACGTAAATTCCTTCTCATGTAAAATTAAACAATATGCTGATACATCAGGTGTTGAAGGTGTATTTGTTTCAAATTCGATACGTAGAACAATGGACCCATTTTGGATCACTTCTTTCTGCCTAGAGCAATCTATATGTATGAGTGGTGTTTTAGTTTTAAAATCTTGAGGACTAAATATCGGTTGGTTTAAACTTAAATTATAATAACTTGTCTGAAAACTTCCAAACATCTCGTAAATTTGAGCGAACTTGTTGGTGTCAAAATCAATATGTAAGTCATTATAAGGGTATCTTTCAGAATTTAAAAATACCTTTATATTTTTGAGGTCGTTATGGTCAAATTTGCTCATATCTTTAGTAATTTTGGATTTTCTTCCTTTTTGGAATGCGATAATGATATGTCTTGGTGTCTCAATGTTAGTACTAGTTTTTACCGCCCACGTATGTCGTGTTGTATTATTTAATGATGGATATTCAATCATTTGCCACGAACGGAATTTAATTGGTAGCTCAATATTTTTATGAGCTATGCCATTCAATCGTAGTTGTTCACGCATGCTTGGACTAACATGGGCGACATTCCATTGTAATTTTGTAATTTCAACTTTAGGTCGTTCGCTGTCGTCTACACTCACAACTGAGTCTACATCATCATTCGATCGTATTAAAATAAGCTCTTGCTTTACATTCATAATAATTTTTCTAAAATCTTCAAAAAATCCTGATAAGAATCGTAATGGGATACACACGTTAAAGTTTCCATGGGCGTCCACAATTATTTTTTCATCTCCTGCTTTTGGAAACCATCCCGCATTTTGGAACAGAATACTTTCGTTTTCGTTAAGACTTAAATAATTTTTAATCGTTGATACCAGTCCAACCTCTCGAACAGAGTCTATAATAACTCCATTTAACTCATATCGTAGCTCTCGAAATAAAAAAGAAATAGCGTTATTTATAAATTTAAGTTTTGTTGGTTCCTTATCGTCGTGGGTGAGTAGCTTTCCTTCTATATCTAAGTATGATGTTGAAGGGAGCGTATATGTGTCAAGGTCATATATGGGAATTTTTATCTCGTCGTTATAGTTCAACTTTCCGGGAATGTATGGTGAATAGCTGTGAAATTGATATTCCTGTATAGTTGTATCGTTATAAGGTTGACCCGTTACTTGTAACACTTCCATCACACTAAAAGTTTAAAACCAAGATTTTTTAATAATAAGCGATTAGATGGTGTTAATATTCCAATCGTTTTTTTTAAACTGTTCAATTTTTGTTTCTTGGCGGTTCTTTTATAGTTTTTTATGTAATCGGGTTGTTGACGGGAAAAGTTTAGAACCATTATAATCGCTGTCGTAAATGTAAATTAATAGTTATCTCTTCTTGTCGAAAATTAAGTAGTTTACCGTTTTGATCAACAATTTTTACACTAATGTTGTTGATTGTCTTAACGCTGATGGGGTAATATAAAATATTTTGAGGTGACTCGACTATTTTATACCCACTAGGTACGGTTGGAAAAAATTGGTAGATTATATGAACCGGGTCTCCATTTAAATACGAGCCTGAAGCGATATTGCAATCAACACAGATTGCATTTGTCACTGAAATATTTACTGGCTCATCAGAAACATGAATTTTATTTGCTTCCAGTTCTCTTTTCTTAAACCCAAAAATTTTACCTATAGAGTTTTTAATACCGAAATATAGTGAACAATTACTTTTAATAGATACTTTAGATGTGTTTTTATCTGGAATAATATCTATATAAGCATCTTTATCTCTTTTTTTCATCAACCCCGTTAAAAGCTGAATTATATCTTCCAATTCATACGAGCCCAGTGGGATAACAGTTGTATAAGTAATGTTACCGCGACCAAAGAGAAATACATTATTAGATTCATTAATGTTGGGTATGGAATTAAAAGAATAAAAGTTCGTTAAACCAACTTCATATTCAAGACTTTCATCCAGGTAAATGGGAGGATTAAAATTATAACTTAAAATACACGACTTCCCGGTCAGGGTGAAATTATACGACATATTTGCTGAACGGTTCTATTGTTTAGACTGATTCACACATCCTTATTATAATGGTTATATAGAAACTGTAATGCCAATTGACCGCAATTGTAAGAATGATGTTGGAACCTTTTATAATTATAATTTATATTTACAGGACCACCAGTTTTAAAGTATTTGATTACATTACGTGGTGGTGATAAATCACCATAAGAATCAAAATATATTATATTGTTGTTCTCTTTCGTATAAGCTGTCCAGTGCGTACCTTTACCTTTATTTAAATCCATATTTATAATACCGCTTTCATATTTTTGAATTTTACTTGGTAAGGTATCTCTCATGAATACATCTCTAAAATATGGGATTTTTAATAATTTTGCGTATTTTCTTATCGACATCTGTTAGTGGGTGATGAGGAAATATTAGTTTTTTGAATACGGTTTTAAATACATCCCATACCCTTTAGCAGGTTTCAAATATAACCCCTTACCTCCTTTTTCCATAGCAAGATTGTGACGTTTCTGTTCAGCTATTTGTTCACGGTTGGTTTTTGAGTCGTTAATAGCCTTCATAATTGATGCAGTACCCCCTCCAATTGCACTTAAAGCTCCGATTAACGGTAATAATAAAGGTAGAAAACCTCCTTTTTTGGGGGTTTTAATAATACGTTTTTTCAAATTTATTCTTTTTCTTTTAAGGGATCCACCTTTTTTATTTAACCGACGTCTAATCTTACGTAACCCCATCCCCAATTTACGTTTACCCTTCATCGTCGTTGTAACTAACCAAGCTGCTGCTTTTTCACCAAATGTAGCGTCCTTGGATTTTACTCGATCCCAAGCTTTGTTCTCTAATATTTTATCAGCTTCGTGCCTTTTACTAAGTTCTTTATGTAGGGAATATGCGATGTCGTGTTCTTTACAGGCTTTATCTAATAAATTTATTCCTGAATTACCAAGTGCAAGTCTTTTTTCTAGCTTAGTCCCCGGCCCACAATACGAATAACCTGGAATGTGTACCTCGACTGGTAGTGTATTGATGACGGAATTTAATAATCCGCAACCTCTTCTTTCAACTGTTCGATGTCTACTAATCCTTTTTCGTCTCATTATACTTTCTTTTATATATAATCTGATACCCTATATATACTCACATCATTCCCAGATACAATGAAGATTGAAAAACAACAACTGTCGCTACCTATTACAAACCATGATATAGTTGCACAAGATAATAAAATAAAAAAACACGGTAATTTATTTGGTGGTGATTCAAAACGGTGTCTTATTATTGGACCAAGTGGATGTGGTAAGACTAATACATTATTATCGTTGATTGAGCATCCTAATGGTTTAAGATTTCAAAACATATATGTTTATTCTAAATCACTTCACCAACCAAAATATATATACCTACGTAACTTAATTAAACCGATGTCTGAGATTGGGTATGAAGAATATGGTGATTCTGCAAACATACCTACTCCAGAAGATATTAAAAATCATTCAATAATAATCTTTGATGATGTTGCTTCGTGTGATCAAAAACTTATTCAAAGTTATTTTTGTTTTGGTAGACATAAATTTACCGACTGTTTTTACTTATGTCAAACTTATAGCGCTATACCAAAACAGTTAGTGCGGGATAATGCCAATCTTTTAGTGATTTTTCAACAAGATATGACGAATTTAAAACACATATATGACGACCATGTCAATATTGATATGAGTTTTCAACAATTTAAAGATTTTTGTTCTTTTTGTTGGAAAGATAAATATGGATTTGTAGTGATTGATAAGGATTGTTTGTTATCTTCAGGAAAATATCGCAAAGGGTTTGATACATTTGTACATATATAAAAGAAGAAGTACACCTTTTTAGTGTTAGTAAAAATGGATACTCGAATCGCTAAACAACTGTTAAAAACCCGCCAAGCATTAAAACGAAAATATCGTAGTTTAAAAAGTGATATTATCAAGTCTCAGAGTCAGTTAGAAAAAAATTATCAACCCATAACAAAACCTCTCAAGGAGTTGTTGTTAAAATTAGAACCTACAAGTAATGTAAAACAAGAACCTACAAGTAATATAAAACAAGAATCTGTCCCACTTAAACTACCTAAATCACCTAAATTAGGATCTCCCAAGTCTAATTCTCGTCGATTAAGCACACCAAATCTTAGTTTATATCAACTTGCGGCTTCATCACCAAATAAACGTTCTCCTTCATCTAAAACACTTGCCAACTTTGGAGAACTTTCTTTTATTCCACCTAGCGGGATCGAAGAAACATTTGAATCACGACTTGGAGAAAATAGTGCAGAAGATACCTTTACATCACAACCTGTAAGGGGTAATAGTAGTGAAGATATAAATCGATATTTTGAAGAAACTGTATTAGAGTTTAACAATATGGTTAATAATCCTGACGTAATGGGTGCATATTATGAGCAATTTACTGAACCTTTACCTCGTGTGTACGTTAAAGCTAATATAGAGGATACAAAAGGTGAATTTGATCATATATTAGGAGTGTATCATGATTTGGCCAACGAAAAATTTTCAATCGGTGATTCAAATATCGACTTTGTCGGATCAGATATGATTATAAAAGGGGTTAAGTATATAGGGACACCTGGTCTCTATGAATTAATGTTTAAGGCTAATCCCGTTAGTTTTAAACAGGGGGATGTTAACGAATACGTGGATATTTTACGACGAACCAATGCTCTTCATAGAAACAATAATCCTGAATTACCAATTAGAAAAATGGAATCTAAAATAAAAGATAAATATTATTTTATTATTAAGCCAGTATTGGAAACTAGACCCCAACCTCACAGACAAAGATTAACTTCTTTACCTTCAAGTCTTGGTGCGACAACTAGAAATCGAGCCAAACAATTTACTGGTAAAAAAGGTGGGGCTTTACTAACAAAACAATACACTACGAAACCAACTGAGTATAAATACTTTGACAATTTTAATGAGATAATAGATAGACTTCGACTACTTCTAGCATCACAATCTGCGGGAAATAACGGTCACGGTAACGAAATCATTTCCATTATCGAGGAACTTCGAGAAGGTGGTATAATTCAATAATAATGCCCATTAATAAATTTGGCAACCATTTTCTAACTGATTTAAAATCTCACGGTAATTCTACAAATCCACTATATTTTATTTGTGATCCATCTTCTTACCACACCAAATGTATAATAGCTTTAAAAGGAGAAGAAAAAACAAGTTTAAACAAGGACTTTTATGTGTTGGATCATGGAGGGACGTCGTATGTATTTTCTGTAAACGCTAAAATTGAAACAGTACAACATTACAGTTTTAATGGATTAGTTTTAATAAATTCGATAGAGTATAAATATCATGAATTACCTGGTTTACATGTAAAGAAAGGTGATAAACTTTCGTTTAAACTTGATACGAATCCTAACGTTTTTGTCCATATTACTCTTCAGTGTCCACTAGAAAAAAATGTCTAACCCCAAAGAACAAGTCGTTAATGAACTTCATAAACCCGCAAAAAAAAACTTTAAACGGAGGCATGTTATTATTAAAGGTTTGCATGATTTGTGTCAAGCAGATTTAGCTGTTATGACTCCTTTTGTTAAATACAACAGCGGATATAACTATATTCTTATTGTCATAAATGCATTTAGTAAATATGTTTGGGCGTCACCGATTAAAAGAAAAACGGGGTCTGAAGTTACCAATCGTATGAAGAAAATTTTATCTCAAATGCCTAAAATTCCTAAACATTTACAAACAGATAATGGGACTGAATTTTATAATTCCCACTTTAAAAACCTAATGTCATCTTATGGTATAAATCATTACAGCACATATTCTAATTTAAAAGCAAGTATTGCTGAACGTGTGATACGAACTCTTAAGTCAAAGTTGTGGAAACAATTTAGTTTGCAAGGTTCTTATAAATGGGTTAACATACTACCATCTATCGTTGAACAGTACAATAACACCAAACATTCAACTACGGGTGTCATTCCAAGTAAAGTAACTAATCGAAATGCAAAGCAGATAATTGCTTACAACTGGTTAAAAACCGTTGATAAACGTAAACCAAAATTTCAAAGAGGGGATTATGTTCGTATAAGTAAATATCGCCACGCATTTGCTAAAGGATATACACCATCTTGGAGTACTGAAATATTTAAGATTAAAAAAGTTCAGTTAACCAATCCAACTACTTACTTACTCGAGGATTCTAAACAAGAGGAAATTAATGGGGCATTTTACACCGAAGAACTTCAAAAAGTTAAATTTTCAGACGTCTATCTTGTGGAACGGATATTAAAACGCAAAGCTAACCAAGTTTATGTTAAATGGTTGGGATTGGATAAAAGTCACAACTCGTGGATTAGTAAAAATAATGTTGTATAAATATAGAAAATTTATCTAACAGAATTTAGTTCGCGATAAAATAATGCCTGGAGCAGGTCTACTTATTTTACATGCTGTTTTGCAGGGAGTACTTTATATTTACCAACCTTATGCTGTAAACGATATTCATATATGTTTTGATAGAAATGGAATAAAAAATGATAGTTGGCCATCGCAGTGGACTAACATGAGTCTTTATAAGCTAAATGGAGTAGATCTTAGATTCGCTTATATACCATATAACAGTACAGTATACAAACTACGATTACCTTTTCCCAATTACCTTAATGATGAAACAGAATGGCGTCAGCTCTACATCTCTTCTGGTGCTACTCAAGTTGGTGGGGAATATCTATCAAATATTTGTTTATCCTGGTATTTAGTTATTTGTGTTACTTTTTTACTTTTAAATGTAATTATAAAATATGTTAAACATTTTTTATTTAATAAATTTTTAAAATAAAAAACTTTTGTGATTTAATATTTATTTAAACCTACTATTGTATACAAACATTCTATGATTTATATTTAAAATCGGAGATAATATTTTCGAAGTTTCTTCGATTCGTTTTTTAAACCTTATTGAATCTATTACAAATATTTCCCAGTACCTTTGTCGTGCTTGACGATATGCGTGGTTCCAAACTCGTAGAACATGTGTTTTGTTAAGATGATCATTAAAAGTTACTCTTTTTCCCGTTTGTGCAGACATCTTTTAATGCTTCTGGATACACGTACACCAATTCCAAAATATTACTTATATCTTCAAAGCGAACTTGAGTGTTTGCGTTGACACTTCTTAACACGTTTTCATAAAAATCACCTTTGTTGTTTTGTAATCGTGGATATATACTCTTTAAATATTCCGAGAAATTTCCTTGTTTCAAAT
The DNA here is from genome assembly GCA_918026665.1 of Diabrotica balteata. Taxonomy (NCBI): domain Eukaryota; kingdom Metazoa; phylum Arthropoda; class Insecta; order Coleoptera; family Chrysomelidae; genus Diabrotica; species Diabrotica balteata. The sequence goes on along the minus strand of OU898284.1, from coordinate 70,181,758 downwards.
GGGTAATATGATGTTGTATAAGCGGTAACACCTCCCATAATTTACAGATGGTTTCATACCCTAAATAAATGTAGGAGTTACTTTGTGATATCTTTATTACTTTCGCTTCCAGTACCTTTTCAAATTCTATACTATAGCTTTTTCTTCTTATAGACTCACTGCTTTCTACTGTGTACAGATAATTAGTAATTACTCCTTGGTAGTATAAAAATTCTTTCCAATCTTCTTCCGTGAATACTACTCGTTGTCCTTGATTTCCATATAGTGATATCACTGGTGTACACTCCGCACCGTACTTTAACCCAATAGACACAAATTTGCTTTTCGATCTGTTTAACTGAAAACTTTTTTCTCCTATTATTACATCTTTTTTATTCTCTACCCGATATTTTTGAACGGGTGTGTTATCACTAAAGTCGTATTGAGACATGTTTACTAACTCGATACACAGGTTACTTTACCTTATATCATTTATGTCTAGTAAGTGGGTGGTCTCAGTGGGTTATCAGTAAGAGGGAGGTATCTGTGAGTGGGGGGTATAACCAGTTATTCTTGCGGTAATATTTTACATGTAATCAAACAGTATTCAACATGACTTCTTACAGTAAACACTTTCCTGCTGTTCCATTGAGCGCATTTTCTTTCGAAGAATTACGAGATTTTCCATTACAATATCTCCGGTATATGAAAGCGTCAGAGTTACGAGATATTGAACATAAACTGCCAGATGAAGTGAAAAATGATCCGCATATTCTAACGAAAATTACTCGCTGTTTTAATCATTGGCCTTCCACCTTTGATGGAGTGATGTACCCACCTTCCGTCAGCGACTGCTATATTTGTATTCTAAATCTTATTCAACACGATCCTTTATTAGAACAAGTGATAACGGATCATTATCTTCGCCGTAAAAATTTTTGTTTATTTAACAAACAAGAGTTAGAACGATTTCCGGCGTGGTACCTTCTGAATCATGTTGATGGGTCTGATCTATTGGATAAATGGAATGAACTTCCACCACATATTCGACGTAATGAAGTCGTCCAAATGAAGCTACCTTGTTTGGAGCACTATCCAATCTCGCTATTTAACACTTACCTACCATACAAATACCAATGTCATAAATGTATTACATAAAATAAATATGGAATATTTACTTTTTTGTTTTTTACCTTATGAAAACAACGTTTCACCCCTTTACTGGTCGTTGACCCCTTGACCGGCTATTGACCCCCTGACCGTTCATTAACCCCCTAACCGGTCTTTGACTCCTTTACCGCTCGTTTACCCTTTGACCTTGACCGGTCGTTGACCCCTTGACCGGCTATTGACCCCTTGACCGTTCATTGACCCCCTGGACCGGTTTTTGACCATTTACCGGTCGTTGCCCCCTTGACCTTGACCGGTCGTTGACCTCGTCAGTGGTGGGGGGTATGAGGTGTGGTGGGGGGTATACAAAATGGTGGGGGTCAATAGTGGGGGGTATACGGACGGTGCGGCTAGAACTCTCACCCCTTACCTTACCATTGGAGGGAGGTATAATAATGGTGGGGGGGTCGGTGGTGGGGGGTATACGAACGGTGCGGCTAGAACTCTCATTTGCCCTCTACTATAGTACTGGGGAAAACGTTCGAGGAACATATGGAAAACTTAAAAGAAGTACTTCACAGACTACAGCAGGCCAAACTACGAATTAATATAGACAAATGTAAATTCTGCAAAGAAGAGATAAATTATTTAGGCCATGTAGTAAACAAGACGGGAATAAAAGTGGACGAAAACAAGACAAAAGCCATAGTCGAATATCCCGCGCCAAAAACCGTTAAACAACTACGCCGATTTTTGGGCATCATCTCATGGTATAGGAGATTTATAAAAGATTTTTCACGAACTACAGCTCCTTTAACAAAGCTACTAAAGAAAAAACAACATTGGACTTGGGACAGAGACCAAGAGGAAGCATTCAACAAAATAAAATTACTACTGACACAAGCTCCAATACTGATCTGCCCGGACTTCCAGAAAAGATTTTTTTTACAATCAGACGCTTCGAACCACGGTTTAGGAGTAGCTTTAGTACAAACAAACGACGAAGGACAGGAACAAGTCATCGCTTACGCAAGTCGAAACCTAACAAAAGCCGAAAAAAATTACAGCGTGACAGAAAAAGAACTACTAGCGATCATCTTCGGTGTAGAAAAGATGAAACCCTACATCGAAGGATACCCATTTTCAATTATCACAGATCATCAAAGTCTACGATACTTACAAACAATGGAAAACCCCACAGGTAGAATACCTAGATGGGCAATGCTGCTGCAACAATTTGACTTCGATGTCATTTACAGAAAGGGCTCCCAGAACGTCCTGGCCGACGCGCTCTCTAGAGAACCAGTAGATCTGGTTTGCATAATAAACGTAGAAGATGTAGAACCCGACGAATGGTACAATAAAGCTTTAAATAAAATCCAGACAAATCCGCAACTATTTCCAGACTACTCTATCAAAGATGGACTTCTCTATCGACACTTCTGGGACAAATACGATTTAAAAGAGACAGAGGTATCCAACCCCTGGAAACTATGCATCCCAAACCACAAGAGACAACAACTCCTGGCAGAAAACCACGAGCAACCGACCGCAGGACATCTAGGAATAGCTAAAACAATAACCCGCCTAGCTAGAAAATACTACTGGCCAGGGATGTTTAAAGACGCCGCAAAGTTCGTCAGGAACTGCAAGAATTGTCAGCAATTTAAGCCGCAACAAAGCTTAACTCCAGGCCGCATGCAATCTACACAAATTCCCCCACATCCATGGCACACCGTTTCAACCGACATCATAGGACCCCTTCCAACATCCAGCAAAGGAAACAAATATATAATGACATTCCAGGACACCTTTTCAAAATGGGTCGAAGCCATACCGATCAGAACAGCAACGGCAAAATCAGTCTGTCAAAACTTAAAAGATAAAATCATTATGAGATTCGGATCACCCAAAGAGCTAATATCAGACAACGCAAGAACATACGATAACAGGGAAGTACGAAAGTTGCTAGATGAATTCCAGATTTCTAAAAGAAACATTCCGCCATATTCACCCCAGAATAATCCTGTAGAAAGAACAAACAGAGTAATCAAAACAATGATAGCTCAGTTCTGCGATAATAACCATAAGAAATGGGACACGAGCCTTCCAGAACTACTATTCGCATATAATACAGCTAAACACGATTCAACGGGTTTCTCCCCAGCCTTCCTGAACTTTGGACACGAACTAGAAATTCCAAGTAAAGTCGTAAAAACCCCAAACGACACACAACATACCGATCAAAACATAAAATGGCATAAACTACGAGAAACATTCGAACTAGTACGTACAAACCTGGCAAAAGCTTTCACAACTCAAAGCCATTACTACAACTTACGACGAAGAGAGTGGAAACCCACAATAAACGACAAAGTCATGAAAAGGGAATACCAACTCTCAATGCCGCCAAAAATTTTAACGCCAAATTAGCACCGAAATTTTCAGGCCCATATACTATAACAAAAGTGTGTTCTAATGTAATATTCAAATTAAAACACGACGATAAAAACCGTACAATAACAGCTCATATCAAAGACCTAAAACCCGCATTTACCGATTTCCCTACTCCTTAATCAGTCCAAGCACTTACAGTCAACACCAAGTAGTGACAGTATATTTTAATACAGTTTACCAGTAACCTTCAAGTATAATGTCAGACACGTTAGAAATATATTACAGTGACATAGAAATGGACGGCACAGTTACGCCGCCACCATACACCGTTCCAGAGTTAATATCACCATTGGGGAACACACCAAAACCTAACACCCCGGGCAAAGGCTGCGAGCCCCTGATAAAGGCTATTGCCAAATTTAAAAACCTTTTCGATGAACCAGCCATGGGCATCACAAAAATTCAGAAAGTCCAGTCAATTCCAGTGTCAATCCCGCTGCTCTCACTAATTCCGCCGCAGCATAAAGGAAAAAAATACAGACTGAGACTCCCGAACCAGGTGCTGAGGATAAAAACCAATAATTGAAGCCCCACGAAGGAAGACGTTTTTTTTAAGAGAGAGGAAGACGATTTTTTTTAAGAAGACGATATTTATTTTTTTTTAGGGCGGACATTTTTTATTTCGATGTATTGTAAATTGTTTTTTAGGGTAACCAAGTACCTGGCAAGGAATAAAAATAAAAAAAAATTTTGTTCCAAAAATTTTTTTTTTCCCAGGAAGAGGGGTGTAACGATGAGTCCAAGCCATCACCGTTAAACCAGCGTGCGCGCGAACCAACCCATGAAGTAGGAGTGTATCGACAGTAGAAAGGGCAAAACTTTGCTATATAAACCGCATTATTTCCTCATAGAGGCAGAATCGTCAGGTGTTGACTGAAGGTTCTCTTCTCCCCTACCCCGGCTTGTGGACGTGTTGAGTTCACAAGTTGTTTCCGTTCCATACCGCCAGCCGGAGAGCGTGTTGAGCTCTCCATTACCCGTACTCCGAAGCAGTCGTGTTGAGACTGTCGAGGAGTGTCCTATTAACCCGAATCACTTGAGGGACGTGTTGAGTTTCTTTCTTTCCTTTGTACCTATCGTCCGCTGTTATTAAATCGACACATCGTTCACGTAAAATTCCGAAAACACACTTGATTGCCGATAACACTAATTTCATACGACAAGGTCAAACTTAATTTGAATAAATAGGCCAGGTACTGAGAAGACTAAACTAAATTGTAAATATGTACATAAGATTTTTGTCAATTTAATTTAAGGAAGACAATAAAGTTTTATTTTTATTTTGAACTCTGTCTCTGACTGTCCAAAAGCTACCCGGATAGTGACTCCTACGAGAGGACGTCACAAATAAGTTTTAGGAAATTTTATAATTATAGGTAAAAAGTTGTTTGTTATCGAAATGAAAAAATGGGGGAATTGTGACGAGCTTTGATTGGCGGAGATTGAAAAAGGTGGGATAGGTATGTAGGAATGAAAGTTTAGCTAGATTTAGGAAAGAGAGAAGATAATCAGTTGGTTTTCCAAGTCTGTAAGACGAACAGTGATTGTTCTCTGGCGGTTCCCGAGAGGTAGCAAGCAGTAGTGTTGAATGTTAGTGAGTTTGTGGAGTTAGTGTATCTGACAGAGGCTGAAGCAGCAAAATATTGTAAGTCATATTTTTCTACTTATATTCCAAGAGTCACTGTTCAGGCCAACGAGAGATTCAGTTTATCATAAAGAGAAGATATTCCAAGAGTCATTGTTCACTCGGGCCAACGAGAGATTCAGTTTATCGAGAGGAGAAAGGCTATCATAATTTGAATGATTCGTGCTTTTGAAGGAGATCATTAAGGACGATATACTTGCAACAATTTGTTGTAAGATTGCTGATTACCTAGGGAGCAGTTGAGAGTAGATAATATAGTATACAAGGAACAAGGATTTGGACCACTCATCATCAGAGAGAGATATTTTATTTTCTGCAGTTTTTTTTTTCTTTTTTTGATAACACAATTTTTACACTTAATTTAGAAAAGATATAAATATTTGATTAGGAACTAATCGAATTTGGGATTTTGAGATTTCAATTAATATTGTTTGTATTATTAATTTTGAAGGTTCACGTACGTAGAACAAAATTCTGAGAATCATTATATGAAATTTTGTTTATTGAAAACATTTGAGTGTGAATTATTTCGTATATTTTATTTCAATATATAGTGTTATATCATACTTGTTTTTTATTATTCCGGTATTCTTTGGACCTTACCTTTCACATGTAATAGCATAGATATTGAAGCACGAATTTAACCCTGAGATAAGAGAATTAAAAAGTGTGATAGAGTCATAATCATACCATTTAAATAATTTTAATTAATTAATTAATTAATTAGCTAATAAATTGCTTGGCGCACCAATACTTTAAATATCACAATAACTGGCTTCCAAAACGTGGGGCTTGAAAATATCGCAGCTTTACATGTGAAGGAAGGGAAAGAGATCTGAAATAAGTACAGGTGATCCAGAGATAAAAACATATAACATTGAGGGAATTTGAATTTGAAAGTTTATTTGGCAATTTTTCCAGGGAATATAAATTTGATTTATTGATTGATCGTAGTTAGTTGATATTTACTGCTATTGAATTATGTGATTTTGTTTTACCAATCGTACATTTGATATTTATTTTGAATTATTTGAATTTTACTGATTGCATATTTGATATTTGTCGTGAAAATTTATTACAATTGGGGAGAAATATTGTCCTGTTCTGCAACATATAGAGTGTTGCAAAATTTCACATTTGGCGGGGACAAAAACAGTAACGAAAAGAAACAACATGTCGACCACAAGGAGTCAAAGCAAAATGCAAGAAAGGAAGGAGGATAACAGAGAAGACGAAACAATGTTTGAAGAAGGATCGGATAATAAAGGAAATGTTACAATAATAGAGGGAAGAAAAAAAACAGGGATGTTAGAAAAATTATTAGCAATGATGCAAATACAGACAAAACAAATACAAGAGAATCAAAGAGAAACATCACAAAAAATTGATAGAAATCAACTGGAAACAAAACAAATACAAGAAGAGACAAAACAAGCAATAGAACTAAATAACAGGAATATAGAGCAGCGTTTGGAAAACTATGAACAGGAAATTAAAGGATGTGTTGAGGGAATAAATTAAGAAATGATACAACAAATAGAAGAAATAACCCTAAAGAATATAAAACAAGAGAAAGAAATCAATGAAATTAAAAATAAAATGGGAGAACAAGAAAACATAATGAAGGAAATCAAGATTGTCCAGAAAAAGGAATTAGAACAGTTAGAAGAAAAATTTGAAATGGCGCTACAAGAAGACAGGAAGGAAGTAGAAAGGAGATTAAAGCAAAATGAAAAACAAATGGCAGAAATTGAACTAAGAGTGATAGAGAGAAAAGAAGTTATCATCCATGGAACAAGCGAGGCGAAAATACAATTTGGCGGGGATATTCGGAAAACACACCCAGTACCGTTTGTTAAAAATTTGAAAACCAAATTGCAACATGTTAGATATTTTGACGATTGCAAAAAAACAATTAGAAACCATCTGAAAGAAGGAGCAGCGTTATGGTATGAAAGCAAGGAAGATGAATTTGAAAATTGGACAGATTTCGAAAATAAATTTCTCAACTATTTCTGGGGGAAAAATAAACAGAGGGAAATCAATCAAGAGCTACAGAATGGAAAATATCACGAAAAAATGGGAATATCTGAAGAAAGATATGCTTTGCAGATATATAGCAACTCAATATACCTGGAATACAGATATTCTACCGAACAGCTGGTAGAAATGATCAGCAGACATTTTGAGGAAACGTTGGAAGATCACGTGGTTTTGAGAAACTATCAAGATATTGATAGTTTGTGCCAATTCCTTCAATTAAAAGAAGCGAAAAGAAAAGAAATGAGAAATAGAAGACAACATGACCAATATAATAAACCGGAAAGAAGGTATTCATCAAATTATGACCAGAGAAACCGACATCCCAGATCAACAAACGAATATAGGCCGAGAAATTACAATAATTACAATAGACAACAAAATTACGATAACAGGAATGACACACAACATAGAACATATGAAAATCACAACAGGAATAGAGATGCACAAAATCCTCTGAATAGGAATACTAACGAACAAAGGGACGATAGAAATAACCAGAGCTTCCAACAACAAAATAGAAGGGAGATGAATCATGTAGCAATAGGAAACGAAAGACAAATTTCTAATTCTAATCTAATATTTTTAGATGCATTTATAAAACATAAAGCGATTAAAATTGTGATTGATTCTGGATCGGAGATATCGCTAATCAATAAAAAACTAGTAAAAGAATTAAATTTGGACAGATTTGTGTATAAGATTCCTAGGGTTGATCTAGTGGGTGCAAACAATAAAAATTTGACGACAGTAAACGAAGGATCAGAGTGGGAGACAAATTCCATATTATGAAATGTGTGGTGATTGAAGATTTAAATCATGATATGATAGCGGGAATTGATAAATTGAGGGAAAAACATATCACCATAAATTTTTCGGAAAATAAACTGGAAATCAGAGCAGAACCAGACAACACAGACGAAGAAAAGCAAACAGATAGAAAAACAAATTCTGAAAGGATTAATGCACAGAAAAAACGTAAAGAAATCAATATGACTGTAGAGGATAAACCAAAAGTACAAGAAAAAAATCAAACAGAAGAGAAAAGGAGAAGGAAGAAAAAGAAGAAGAGTTTGAAAAGAAAGCAGGAAAACAAGATGGAGACAAGAGAAAGACAGGAAATAGAAGGGACAGAAGAATTGTTGGCAACCGACGATAAAACAGAAAGGCAGCAGGAAGAAAAGGAAGTAATCATCAGAGAAATGAAAGGAATAGAAACATGGTGCTCGGAATACCAAAGGGAATTAGAAGATAGAAAGAAAACAAAAGAAGAAATGGCAATAATGGACAAGAATCCAGAATTTTGTGAAGAAATATTATGGACAGTGAACACATGTGAACAAAATGAGGATGAAAGAAAAATAAATTGTGGAGAAAACATGGGAAAGAAAATAGAGAAGATTTTAAAAAATCACGGAGATCTTATTAATGAAGTAAGCCGAGCGGCGAAAAATTATGAACATTGTTTTAAGATTAAATACTTGGAAAAATTTAAAACGAAAATATATCCAATCCCGTATAAAGACAGGCAATATACGGGGTATTTTAACATTCACGACATTTATCAGTATCATAAGTAGGTTTTAATACCATAGTGAAATAATTTGATCCTAGAAAACTTTTGTCATTTTTAAAATTTAACAAAGAGTTTTCGGCAGATCAACTGGCGGGGATTTGTTATGATATGTAAAATCGAGAAAAATATTGGTTTGATTAAAATATTTCAAAGTTCAAAAACATTAAAATAATGCAGATAAGTAGGATAATAACCAACAAACATTTCGAAGAAGGAAAGTTTTTAAATTTTTTATTACCCGTATTGAACAAAATGTAAGCTATGCATAAATTATTTCTTTGTTATACTTGAGTGAACCGCATAATTTTAAGTGAAATCCAAAGACAATTGAACCGGGTTTTCCAAATACATTAATGCAGTGATTAAAAACAATAGAAGATATTTTAGAAAGAGGTTTTTGTTAGTTTTTAAGAATTTTAGAAAAATATTATTTGTAAATAAGTTTTAGGAAATTTTATAATTATAGGTAAAAAGTTGTTTGTTATCGAAATGAAAAAATGGGGGAATTGTGACGAGCTTTGATTGGCGGAGATTGAAAAAAATGGGATAGGTATGTATGAATGAAAGTTTAGCTAGATTTAGGAGAGAGAAAAGATAATCAGTTGGTTTTCCAAGTCTGTAAGACGAACAGTGATTGTTCTCTGGCGGTTCCCGAGAGGTAGCAAGCAGTAGTGTTGAATGTTAGTGAGTTTGTGGAGTTAGTATATCTGACAGAGGCTGAAGCAGCAAAATATTGTAAGTCATATTTTTCTACTTATATTCCAAGAGTCACTGTTCAGGCCAACGAGAGATTCAGTTTATCATAAAGAGAAGATATTCCAAGAGTCATTGTTCACTCGGGCCAACGAGAGATTCAGTTTATCGAGAGGGGAAAGGCTATCATAATTTGAATGATTCGTGCTTTTGAAGGAGATCATTAAGGACGATATACTTGCAACAATTTGTTGTAAGATTGCTGATTACCTAGGGAGCAATTGAGAGTAGATAATATAGTATACAAGGAACAAGGATTTGGACCACTCATCATCAGAGAGAGATATTTTGTTTTCTGCAGTTTTTTTTTCTTTTATTGATAACACAATTTTTACACTTAATTTAGAAAGGATATAAATATTTGATTAGGAGAATTAGAATAATTTGGGATTTTGAGATTTCAATTAATATTTTTTGTACCATTAATTTTGAAGGTTCACGTACGTAGAACAAAATTCTGAGAATCATTATATGAAATTTTGTTTGTTGAAAACATTTAAGTGTGAAATATTTCATATATTTAATTTCAATATATAGTGTTATATCATATTTGTTTTTTATTATTCCGGTATTCTTTGGACCTTACCTTTCACATGTAATAGCATAGATATTGAAGCACGAATTTAACCCTGAGATAAGAGAATTAAAAAGTGTGATAGAGTCATAATCATATCATTTAAATAATTTTAATTAATTAATTAATTAATTAGCTAATAAATTGCTTGGCGCACCAAGACTTTAAATATCACAATAATATATATTGTCATACTTCTTCTTCCCCAACCAAAGAAAAAAACAAATAAAAAGATTCATCGGAATAAAATTTTAAGATATCATTATAAACAAAATGTATATACATAGTAAGTTAAGATAAGATTTAGTGTAGATAAGAATAGAAATTTGTTTGACTTTGTCCGTTTTCAAAAAATTATCAAAAAAACCTGACTGGATATTAGCGTATTTAAGGAATAGAACTACGAAGGACCACCAGCCTGGGGCTGAAATGAAAAACAGATTCAAATACGAACTTATATTTAATACTAAGCTTAAATAGCAATTTCTAAAATCTGTCCGAAACGGAAACAATGTGATATGTCATATTTCAACTAAACTTTCCACTTTTCACTGGCGCTATTTTCACTATTATATATAACTAATTACATGTAGAATTGCGTAGCGGAATGTCGGTTCTATGTTAACACACTATTGGCAATACTGGCGGTTTGAATATCTGAACTGGTTTTATATAAAAACTATACTGCGGATTAAATAAACACTAAGTACTATAAATGACTGACTTATAATCTTATATAGAATATATGAATAGTATTGCGATGCGAACTATTTAGTTATAAATACATATACTATATTAATAAGCGAATTTGCGAGCTAGCGACTATTAGCTTACGAGATTTTGCGACCGACTGTGTTAACAGCTTGGTTTGAACTGACTGATAATATTCAAATTAAGTAGGCAGGTAGCGAATGGTCTCCTACCCCTAGAAGTACCGTTAAATATCTTCCGTTATTTATTCTAAGAAGGCTTTTAGCCTTTTTTAGCCTTTAGCCTTTAGAGGAGAGATTACATCGTTAAGGAGACGGACTTTTCTGTGTATGTTCCAACATACAATCAATAAGAAAAAAGCTGTAAGTGTTTTGTACAATTGAAATTGGTATCTGTGAAGGATCTCTGTTGACATCATGGTCATTATCATTCAAATTTAAAGAATTGAGTTTTGTTTGACTAATCAAAAGTTTAAAGTTTTGTTGTTTTTTGTTTCAAGTATAGGAAAGTTTAAGTAAAATTGGTTTTCACTTAATATACATTTATGTAGACTTAAATCTTATTACTATAAAATTTTTATTTATTTTCTTGTATGCTGATTGATAAGATAACGGCAGAATTTGATAATTGTTTTATTCTTTTTCATATAAAATAAAGAATACTTAATTTTTTGTACTATACTATTTTCTTTTATTATTATTCTTTTTCTCTATCCCGATAAAGGACAACTAGAAAATCTTTGAATCCATCGAACACAGGTAATATAAGGAGTTTTATTTTACATTTGATAACAGTTAAGTTATTTTTTTTTATTGGCTCATTAAATTAAAATCAAAGTTAAAATAGACAATCATAACAATATATATATATATATATATATATATATATATATAATATATATATATATATATATATATATATATATATATAATAAGGATCACTCAGACTAGTGGTGGGTTCTTATATCGGTCTCAAGGTGGAGAAATAAAAGACAAAGTTGATAAGCTACTTTATCTATTTTGAAGACGTTTCGCTTTCGTATTCTGAAAGCATCATCAGTTCATCTAAAAAGTACAGTATGAGAACCACACAATCATGGAGAAAATGTTATAAGTGTTACCTTAAAAAGACATGTAGCAGTCAATGATATAAACAATCAATTAACTAACAAAATTTAGCAACTTATTAAAAAATTAGCACAGCAACAGACCATATGGTCTAAAGTATAAGTAATATTTTATTTTATATTAAGCAGTGAAAAAGAAGTAAGAATATCATAGATTCACTTCCAACTATTTTATAATTATTTAAGCTTTGATTTTAACTTTAGGTAGCATTATTAAAGTGATTTAAATAAATTTTTTTTTTAAAATAGTGTAAATGAAGTTACCGATCAAAGCCTCACAGCTGCAGTCGGGAAAATGGCGTTAATTGAAACAGACCGAACTAAACCTTGAAAAGACAGCCAACCTTGAGGTCAAAAATTTGACAGAACATTTGACAGAACAGCAAGGTAGAAGTACCACCCCAAATAATTAGGCAGTGTATTTAAAAGTTCAAATGAGTATGGATGACAACCCGCTTGTAAGAGACAAACCAATGAAAGAAATTGATATTATAACAGCAATTCCTCGCATTAAAAAGTCTAGAACGAACAAACAGGCGAAATTCATTCATTCAACCTCATATGTAATTAATAAAGGTCACACATTATGGCTGGATAATCCGCCAAACGTGATTAACGAAAAAATAATTTTTACAGTATAAGGTTCATTCACTTGGAACTGTAATTTGTAAAGGATTCTATGAATCAATTACATTATTTGTATTATAGTATTTAAGCAAAAGACAGTTCACACTAATCTAAGTCACTCAAACTGCCTTTTGCTTAAATACTATAATACAAATAATGTAATTGATTCATAGAATCCTTTACAAATTACATTTCCAAGTGAATGAACCTTGGACTGTGGAAATTATTTTTTCGTTGATCACCTTTGGCGGATTATCCAGCCATAATGTTTGACGTTTATTAATTATATATGAGATGGACTGAATTTCGCCTGTTTGTTTGTTTTAGACTGGTTAATGCGAGGGATTGCTGTTATACTACCAATTTCTTTCATTGGTTTGTCTCTTACAAGCGGGTTGTCATCCAAATTAATTTGAACTTTTAAATACACCGCCCAATTATTTGGGGTGGTACTTCTACCTAGCTGTTCTGTCAAATTTTTGACCTCTAGGTTGGCTGTCTTTTCACGGTTTAGTTCGGTCTGTTTCAATTAACGCCATTTTCCCAGCGGCAGCTGTGAGGCTTTGATCGGTAAGTTCATTTACACTACCTTTAAAAAAAATATTCAAATAACTTTAATAATGCTACCTAAAGTTAAAATCAAAGCTTAAATAATTATAAAATAGTTAGAAGTGAATCTATGATATTCTTAGTTCTTTTTCACTGCTTAATATAAAATAAAATATTACTTATACTTTAGACCACATGGTCTCTTGCTGTGCTAATTTTTTAATAAGTTGCTAAATGTTGTTAGTTAATTGATTGTTTATACAATATTACCGTATAATGTCCATTTACTTGAGTTTTACTCACAAATCTGTTAATATCATTAACTGCTACATGTCTTTTTAAGGTAACACTTATAACATCTTCTCCATGATTGTGTGGTTCTTATACTGTACTTTTTAGATGAACTGATGATGCTTTCAGAATACGAAAGCGAAACGTCTTCAAAATAAATAAAGTAGCCTATCAACTTTGTCGGCCGATATAAGAACCCACCACTCGCGTGATCCTTATTATATATTGGATTGACGGTCGTACTCCTTTTCCGACATATATATATATATATATATATATATATATATATATATATATATATATATATATATATATATATATATATATATATATATATTCAATGGTTAAATAGGAGAGGTTTTATCGGTCAATAATTGGCAAATAAAAGTCGTCAACTACTTTATTGATTTAGTTGAATACGTTTCGCGTTTATTTTTAAAAGCATCATCAGTTCACTACAAATAAAAAAGATTTTAGCATATAAGTAAACAACCAACAGGGTTCATAATAACAAAAACAATTTGTAGATTTTTTTAAGGATGTTATAAAAACTCTACGATAACTTAACATTAAAGATTACAAATTAAAAAAGATAAACGAAACAAAAAAATACAAGAAAAACAATAAGAATACTATTGTTTATTTAATTTTAACCGATGTCTTCATTTGAATGCTGGTTTAAGCTCTTTCGAGTATGAAACCACACTAATCTTTTTATTGTTTTGTATCGGCTTTTGATTGTCGTATACATGTGTTTCTTTGGAATGCAGTGAGGACGTAGAAAGAAGAATGGGAATAAAGTTGATGTCTTGTAAGGGTTCTTTTATATATATATATATATATATATATATATATATATATATATATATATATATATATAATATATATATATATAAAAGAAGTACTTGTGACTCGTTTGGAAAAAATATAACACTGTTTTTGATGGGTTGGAGTCAATAAAAGGGGCTATTTGTTGACTATTTTTTACTCGAGCTTTCAATTGTGATTACAATTTTTATCAAGAGCTTCTAAAAAATACAAAATGTCTTACAAAGTTGAACTAGAAATAAAAAATTTTTTGTTAACTCACCAAATAAAATTAGTTTTTTATATAAAACTACTGCTTACATAATAAATACAAAAAATATTAATAAAAAAATGTCTTATTCTAATAAATGTTTCTCTGAAAAATTTTGATGAAGTTTCTTAAGAAAAAAATTGAAATTATAAACAAAAATAGAATAGCTACAACCAGCCTAAAATGTCATAAATACTAACTTAAAAATTTTTATTTTTGACATATTGTCAAAAATAAAATTTTGTTTATTTTGGTTGTAGCTATTCTATTTTTGTTTATAATTTCAATTTTTTTCTTAAGAAACTTCATCAAAATTTTTCAGAGAAACATTTATTAGAATAAGACATTTTTTTATTAATATTTTTTGTATTTATTATGTAAGCAGTAGTTTTATATAAAAAACTAATTTTATTTGGTGAGTTAACAAAAAATTTTTTATTTCTAGTTCAACTTTGTAAGACATTTTGTATTTTTTAGAAGCTCTTGATAAAAATTGTAATCACAATTGAAAGCTCGAGTAAAAAATAGTCAACAAATAGCCCCTTTTATTGACTCCAACCCATCAAAAACAGTGTTATATATATATATATATATATATATATATATATATATATATATATATATATATACATATATACAACAATATTGCGACCAATCACAATTTTGGAATCGACTTGCTCGACTTCTGTATTATCGTTGGTAAAAATACAATAGACTTGTAGCCAATGATAATATCAGGAATCGAGCATTGGTTATCGTGCTGGTTCATTGACAAGCGGCCAGAAATGACCATTGGAGATTGACCTAGATATTTTTCTATAAAAGAAACGCACGATGGCCGATACGGCAGACTGGGTTAGGATATGTCCGCCAGTCCATGAAACCTCAATACTCCGGGAGTATTGGATTTTAGGAAGTGTAGAACTTCCAAATTTCAGAAGAACTGGAAGAGAGGTGATGAAAATACTAAAGATAGGGCTAAGCTCAGAGGAACAAAGTTAAATGGCCAAAGAGACACTAAATCTCAAGTGAGTGTTCGGGCTAGCTTCAATGCACTGGATTGTGGCTTTAAAGATATAAACAGATAGCTAGGATACTGAGCTGAGACAAGAAACGAAATGAGACTTGTTAATATCAAATGTGATACAACTAAAGAAGGTCACTGGGAATAAATTTATAGAAAAAGAACAATAAGAAGAGAAAAGAAGGGCGCCAACTCAACGATAGTTGAGATTTTGAAGTAACAAATGACCGAAAACAAATGATACTAGAGATAATAACCTGAAATACAAAATACTGAATACTAATCTTGTTTTGCTATATTATATACTGGTTAGTAGAAACTGAAATAAAACTCAAAATAGTAACAATAAATATATTTATAAAAATGTGTAGATAGATATATATGTATTAACAATTTACATATAATGCAAAAACTAAATAACAGTGGTAGTGGGTGTGTAAAGATACAATAGGACCTAATAGCCCCTCAACAAGCGAATAATCACTACCACTGGCCAAATAAAGTATAAAAATATTAGTAACACCAAGAATAGTCCGTATGGTAGCCAAGGTCTTAACAATAAAGGTTAGTAATTTAAATTTAAATAGTTCTACTAAAATGAGATACTAATTACAATATTGTAAAGATATCAAAAGTGATAAATCTGTTACAATTCTATTAAATATATTACATTCAAAAGTGAATCTTCAATACTTCTTATATAATGTTTTAAAAAAAAAACACATGAAATTTATTTCCCTCCCCCAATATCAAAATTGTATTATATCAAATATATTGTATTAAAAAAATATATTATAGCAAAAGTGAGTTTGGTCAGTACTCTTGAAATCCTAATTAAAATAAAACCTCATAAAACATGAAAGGTATTTTACCTCTCCCAAAAATATCAAAATTATATTTTATCAAAATGTAGTCACTTGATCATATGCATATGAAAAGTTAACAAAATAGACAGTAACAAAAAAATTACACAGTCAAACAACTTATCTTTACAGCACTATAAGTCCATAGGAAAAACTCCTCTTGGCACGGCTAAATCAGTTTGTTGCGGTAAAGGATAAATCCCAGGTGAGTTTGGGCATAAAACCAGTCACCGGTCTATCTGGAGTGACGGCAAAATCCAGGAGAGTTGCTAACCATTTAAGAAATTTTGTTACTAGTCCTTGAGGGAATATTCTTAAGAGAATATCCTCAAGTGAAGTGACGGAATCTAAAAGAGTTATGTAATTTAATAAATACAATTCAATAGCTGTAGCAGCGTGGATTGACTACACCAAAACAAAACATCAAAAAATTAGGTATTAGGTTATGTCAACATGTCAGAATTTCCAAAGTTACTTCGTAGACATGACAGGCTTGCGCCATGAAATGAACATACGCAAAATACAGAAGGCTGTCCAATATTTGTCGAACCTTTTTATATTCCACCAAAAAAAAGTTAGATACAAAGGGAACCAAAAAAAACTTAATGATAACGACATGGACTAAAACAGAATTTAAGTTTAACTTATAAAAAATGACCTTATGTTCTTTGTAAGTAAATCAAGAAAATTTTATATTTAAATCATTTCGGAACTCAAAAATAAATCTCTAAAGAAATACTAAACTGCAATGATAAATTTGATTATATGATAAAGAGATAATACGTATGAAATTATTTACTTACATGGAGCCGCAGCACGCCAGAAAAATCTTCCTTTTATGTGGAACTCTGATAAATGAATATCTTGATTTTAAAAATTTACTTATTTTTATTATTATTATTATTTTATTCTTCCCCCGGATTATCTTCCTTGTTCCAATTCCGTCACTTTGAAGGTGAAAAAATTTCACCGGTTGGCGTGTCTGCCTAATGAGTCTCTTGACCAAAACTAACCGCTTCGCTGCAGCACAAAATCGATCAATCCTTTCAAAGCGCTCCCAGCGCGTGAGTGGAGAAATGTCGATTTAAAAATCGACCGCAGGCGGATCATAAGAAATTTCTTGAGGGATTAATCAGTAGCGTAAACGCTACATTCTCTCTCATCTCCAGCAAAAAAAAAGGAACTTTAGGAACTTTTTTTTTGTGGCAGAACGATTTAACGCTGGGTCGACAATGAACGTTGATACGTTAAAATTGAACATTTTCGTCACCAGTCAACCATTTGCTCAGGAATTGGAACAAAATAAAGGACGAAATAAAAATATGGAACGAAGAATATGAGACGAAGTCATAAATTTTTTTTTCTTTTAATGAGATAATGTATGTTAATTTAGTAAAAACCAAAGATTAAAAAAAATATACATTTTAAGTTTAATTCTATAACCTTACAGATCAAGTTAACTTTTAACACTACTTATCTACATTCTCAAGTATTTGTAAAAATAACCATTCGTTCAAACTACATTATAGGTGTGTATTAACAACCCCTAACACAATATCTCCAAGAACCATTCATAACAACGAAATTCAAAAAAAGTTCTATGAACTTTACCCAACGTTGATACTAGAGCGACCAGATTCCATTCGTCACCATAGAGTTCAATGAGAGCCTAATTACTCAGGACTAGTTGAAACTACAAACCTAAACATATATATGGTTCGGGATATCAACAACATATTGAAAATTCAAGGTAAAAGATAATTCAATACACCTACTTGCTCTAGCAGCGGTAGGAAAACACACAATCGGTAAAGGTTGCTAGTGCCTTAGATACTAGCAAGCCCACTATACTCATGGTATAGGGTATGCAAAAAAAGGTAAGTAAGATAAATGCAATCCCAACTCATAGTAAAGGATATGCACAAAAGGTAAAAGGTAATTGCACGTCCATATCTACTCATGGTAGAGGATATGCACAAAACTCACTTCTACCAGCTATACACTTGGTAGAAGGAAAGATAAAAGAGATCCTAACTGTAATACCCAAACTGTACTATAGACGTGGTCCAATTCTTTACTCACGACAAGAACAGTAAAGGACAGATTTTTAGGACTCCATAATCAAGATAAAGATAAGATATATATTCAGAAGATATAGATAAGAAATAACTTATCCAGGTAAAGGTAAAGATAACTAATTTAAGGTAAAGGTATGAGATAAACCAATTAAGGTAAAGGTTCGAGATAAACTCAATTAAGGTAAAGATAAAGATACACTCAAGGTAAAGGTACGAGATAAACTCAGTCAAGGTACAAGATAAACTCCATTACAGGTATGAGATAAACTCCATAAAGGTAAAGATAAACTCAATTAAGATACAGATAAAGATAACTCGCATCTACCAATCCATATCACTTGTAGAGAGACAGGTAAACAAACTCAAGATACTAAGATATGTTAAACTCAAATTTTTGAGAAGATAATAACATAGGAGATAACAAACTAAGTTAAACAGACTTACTGCTGAATATCAGAACGATCCAATTCTAAATGACACATTCTAATTTCAACCTAAGAGACAGTCAAGGAACAACTAATATTTATTGATATATTTCTGAGCCAAGTGAGGGCACACATCCAGGGTGATCAATCCTGAACTCACGCTAAAACACCGACACAGTAAGTGAATATGAATGCATAAGCTTTATGGTCCGGATCCACAAAACCATACAACACTATTAAAGAAAATTTTTGGAATGTTTTTAGAATTATCCCTGTAAATATCTATTCAACTCAGAACTCAAGATGGGGAAATTCCCATATATCCATCCTGTACTCCTATGATATGCAGTTGGACTTTTGAGAGAAAACAAACAACAAAATTAGCAAGTCCATAAACCAAGATAATAACCAACATTAAGATAAGATAAAAAAAATAGAAGGCAAAATAGCACAACATCTTATGGTTTTTTTGCCAGGTAAACAAAATAGATAAACAGATCTTAAGCAACCAAACTGGTACAGAAGTGATAAGGGACCAATGAGATCTAACGATATAAGTTAAAATGGAAAATCAATCCGTCGATAACTATCCATTTAACCTGGTTGAAGAAGATTTGTCGGTTTGCATGTAGCACAGATTTTGCATTTAGCGATATAGCTACGTACAGTTTGACGCATCTTCGGCCAGTAATAAAGTTCAGATATTCGACGGAAAGTTTTGTAGAAACCAAAATGAGCTGCAGTAGGATGGTCATGAAAAGTGGCCAAAACCTCTGCTCTATTAGGAGTTGGAACGACTATCTTCCAATCCGACATTCCAGTAAGGGCATCCGTGGAACTTAAGACATGTTTATACAAAACACCATGTTCAACTTTAAAATCGGAAAATTTACCTGGTACATTCTGTACATCATACAACATTTTTCGATACCAGTCATCTGGTTGTAAGGAAGATAAGTCTAACAAATTAATATCGAAAGTTCTAGAGAGTGCATCAGCGACTACTACACCTGAAGCTTTACGATGAACAATTTTATAATCGTATTGTGCCAATTTTAAAATCCACCTAGCCAAACGAGGAGATGGGTTCTTCATACTTTGTAACCTCGCCAAACTACTATGGTCAGTTATGACCGTAAACAAACGACCTTCAAGAAAATATCTAAAGTGTTCAATACCCGTAATTATAGCTAACAACTCTTTTTCAGTTGTAGTATAATTTTTCTGGGTTTTATTTAATTTCTTGCTGGTGTAGGCTATAGCAGATGGACTCTACCTGCAACATGACCTAACCGAGAAGTATAATGACCATAGGCAGTGTTACTAGGGGAACCAACAAAAGAACCAATTTTCGCTTTTAAATCTATGAGAGTAGGCTCTATTTCAGGAATCTCATCACTAAACTTAAGATGGGAAGCTGACAAAACAACATGACTCCTATTGGCTGATTCTTGCTTTATAGCACCTCTCAGAACAACTCTTTTTTCATCAACTGTTTTTAACAATGGACTGGTTAGATGACGGACTCTCAACTCGTACTCTAATTCAGGAGCTAACAGATGCTCTACCTTGAACGCAGACATATTACACAACTGAGAAATATACAAGAGAATGAGTAAAAGTAGGCAAAGTTTAACTTACTCTCTGACTCCAAATTAATATTCTGATGGGATACCTATACCAGTAATGTTTAATTGTTTTGCTCCAGTTATGAAATCTAATGAAATATACTGCTACAACACCCCAAGGAACCTAAAATTTCAAAAACTGTTATTTCGATGTGGTGACTCAGCTTATTGACTACTCCGGACTTGTAAAAATATGTGAAATAGTTAACTTTAAGTTATTTAAATTTTTAATTAATTTATTATTAATCTAAAATAGTTATTTAATCAATAAAAAAAAGCAATTTATTCAGTCTACACAGTATATAGCAAAACAAGTCGATTTAAGATATAGATATAAGGTAATGTCCAAAAAAAAAATTGAATTACAAAACTAAACGTTAAAATGAAAATCTAAAAGCACAACCAGTGAAAACCACAACAACCCAAGATCAAAACCAAAAATTAAAGGAGATAAATATATTTTTTTTTAAAGGCAGAAGTGTAAAAGAAGCCACACGTTGGGTCTAGCCAATTGAAACCTCAATACTCCGGGAGTATTGGATTTTAGGAAGTGTAGAACTTCCAAATTTCAGAAGAACTGGAAGAGAGGTGATGAAAATACTTAAGATAGGGCTAAGCTCAGAGGAACAAAGTTAAATGGCCAAAGAGACACTAAATCTCAAGTGAGTGTTCGGGCTAGCTTCAATGCACTGGATTGTGGCTTTAAAGATATAAACAGATAGCTAGGACACTGAGCTAATGAGACAAGAAACGAAATGAGACTTGTTAATATCAAATGTGATACAACTAAAGAAGGTCACTGGGAATAAATTTATAGAAAAAGAACAATAAGAAGAGAAAAGAAGGGCGCCAACTCAACGATAGTTGAGATTTTGAAGTAACAAATGACCGAAAACAAATGATACTAGAGATAATAACCTGAAATACAAAATACTGAATACTAATCTTGTTTTGCTATATTATATACTGGTTAGTAGAAACTAAAATAAAACTCAAAATAGTAGCAATAAATATATTTATAAAAATGTGTAGATAGATATATATGTATTAACAATTTACATATAATGCAAAAACTAAATAACAGTGGTAGTGGATGTGTAAAGATACAATAGGACCTAATAGCCCCTCAACAAGCGAATAATCACTACCACTGGCCAAATAAAGTATAAAAATATTAGTGACACCAAGAACAGTCCGTAGGGTAGCCAAGGTCTTAACAATAAAGGTTAGTAATTTAAATTTAAATAGTTCTACTAAAATTAGATACTAATTACAATATTGTAAAGATATTAAAAGTGATAAATCTGTTACAATTCTATTAAATATATTACATTCAAAAGTGAATCTTCAATACTTCTTATATAATGTTTTAAAAAAAACCACATGAATTTTATTTCCCTCCCCCAATATCAAAATTGTATTATATCAAATATATTGTATTAAAAAAATATATTATAGCAAAAGTGAGTTTGGTCAGTACTCTTGAAATCCTAATTAAAATAAAACCTCATAAAACATGAAAGGTATTTTCCCTCTCCCAAAAATATCAAAATTATATTTTATCAAAATGTAGTCACTTGATCATATGCATATGAAAAGTTAACAAAATAGATAGTAACAAAAAAATTACACAGTCAAACAACTTATCTTTACAGCACTATAAGTCCATAGGAAAAACTCCTCTTGGCACGGCTAAATCAGTTTGTTGCGGTAAAGGACAAATCCCAGGTAAGTCTGGGCATAAAACCAGTCACCGGTCTATCTGGAGTGACGGCAAAATCCAGGAGAGTTGCTAACCATTTAAGAAATTTTGTTACTACTCCTTGAGGGAATATTCTTAAGAGAATATCCTCAAGTGAAGTGACGGAATCTAAAAGAGTTATGTAATTTAATAAATGCAATTCAATAGCTGTAGCAGCGTGGATTGACTACACCAAAACAAAACATCAAAAAATTAGGTATTAGGTTATGTCAACATGTCAGAATTTCCGAAGTTACTTCGTAGACATGACAGGCTTGCGCCATGAAATGAACATGCGCAGAATACAGAAGGCTGTCCAATATTTGTCGAACCTTTTTATATTCCACCAAAAAAAAAGTTAGATACAAAGGGAACCAAAAAAAACTTAATGATAACGACATGGACTAAAACAGAATTTAAGTTTAACTTATAAAAAATGACCTTATGTTCTTTGTAAGTAAATCAAGGAAATTTTATATTTAAATCATTTCGGAACTCAAAAATAAATCTCTAAAGAAATACTAAACTGCAATGATAAATTTAATTATATGATAAAGAGATAATACGTATGAAATTATTTATTTACATGGAGCCGCAGCACGCCAGAAAAATCTTCCTTTTATGTGGAACTCTTATAAATGAATATCTTGATTTTTAAAATTTACTTATTTTTATTATTATTATTATTTTATTTTCCCCCCAGATTATCTTCCTTGTTCCAATTCCGTCACTTTGAAGGTGAAAAAATTTCACCGGTTGGCGTGTCTGCCTAATGAGTCTCTTGACCAAAACTAACCGCTTTGCTTCAGCACAAAATCGATCAATCCTTTCAAAGCGCTCCCAGCGCGTGAGTGGAGAAATGTCGATTTAAAAATCGACCGCAGGCGGATCATAAGAAATTTCTTGAGGGCTTAATCAGTAGCGTAAACGCTACATCCAGCCTTCTCAGGCATGTAGAGATACTCAGATATATTCAGTTCTCTGAGCCTCAAACCCAGAACGACACGTTCTCATCTTTAATTTCACCTTTAAACCCGGAACCTCACGTTCTGCGAGCTTTAACCTTTGGCGGAGTTCCAGAGTGGACTCTGTCGATTTGCGAGCGCAAATCTAAACGGCCATTCTAGAGCATTTATCTCTGCAATTCGACCTAGTCGGACTTGCTAATACTTCCTTAAGAGCGTCGCTATTCTTCGTCAAATAATCTGTGTTCTAAGACCTTGTCTAGATCTGATTACTTCGACGCTTTACAAGTAGTGTAAGAAATTGTTTTCTTCCAGGTATTTTAAGTTCCTTACTTTACAGGACTTAGCCACCGAACGACATGAGAAATAAAGTAATAACATTGTGTTTTATTTCATTCCTATTTGCAATCTCTTTCAGGTACACTGTTATAATCTGTTAGCGTAGTTTTACAGGTACACTGTTAAAACCTGGTAAGTTAGTTTGCAGGTACACTGTTGAAAACTGGTAAGACATTTTAGGTCTGAGATATATGTTGATACTTTGTACGATTTTATTACTTGTTCTCTATCAGGAATAAACATATTTCATTTTCCCGTAGGAATATCCTCGATATTCGGAAATTAACTTGTATTTTATTTCTTGTATCTATTTCTTATTTGCAGGTCTCAGCGACTTAATAAATTTCCGAAATAAATATTTCGAATTTCCTCTATAACAATTTTTACAGTGTAATACTTATACATTTTATTGTTGATATTGCCGAATGGAACTATACTATATAGATCCCAGCTGGTTTCAGGGTCCTATCACTGTTCCTTCCTACCTATCAATTTTGACAGCTGGGTTTTTCTATGTTTATTAATATCAAATTTACATATAAATTTGTGTATTGTTGTTTTATCTAATACGTTTCTTCATTGCAGATTCTTAGGTTAAACTAATCGTATAATTATTCTCCAGACTTAAGGTCTGGAGCTAATTATAGTTCCTTTGCAGATTCTTAGATTTAACACCCTAATTGTTACTCTATTTATCTGTATTTTTGTAATAAACGAAGCATTTTATTGTTCTTCTTAAGGCAGATTTATTTCACAGCTAAAGGCGTTCATAGAAATCCACTATGGCCACCGACCGAGATCCCTATTCTCTTAGGTCCTTAGCAACGGAAAGAGCGTGTACGGAGCCTGGTCTCACGCCCACAAGGCAAGCTTCAACCGGAAGCTCAACCTTCTCAACGGACACCACCACACCCTGAGGTGATAGAGTCTACACCGCCTGTGACGTCAGGCCATGCAGTCTCCGACGCAGCAGTCCCGCAACCGCCTGCGACGTCAGGCAACGCAGTTCCACAACCGCCTGCGACGTTAGGCATTTCGCCTAGTCCCGAGGACAACATGGCATATCAACTTCCAGTCACAGCTCCACAAGAACTCGCCCAGATGCTGGCCGCCCTGACTCAGGCAGTCACGGCCTTCACCGTCGCCCAGACGAGGACGAAGATGGAACCACCTCCGACACCCGTATCGAGATGGAAGCCACCTTTCAAGCGATTCAGTGGAATGGAGCATGAATGCCCGGAAGACTTCGTCACCCGTGCCAGAGAACACATGATGGACGAAGACATCGAGGAAAGATACTGGACGGCATATATGTTGGAGGAAGGCCTAGCTGAAGGCCAAGCTGCTGGCCAAGCTATACGGCCAGACACAAAGGTCTGAACCCTCGACCGAATTCATTAGAACCAAGATGGCCCTCTTCGATAGGGTAGCACCACGTGCCCTGGACGAAGAACGTTGCCGGATCA
The DNA here is from genome assembly GCA_918026665.1 of Diabrotica balteata. NCBI lineage: Eukaryota > Metazoa > Arthropoda > Insecta > Coleoptera > Chrysomelidae > Diabrotica > Diabrotica balteata. The sequence continues at coordinate 70,156,713 of OU898284.1, read as the reverse complement.
TAATAGATCAACTCCGCCCAGAAATCCGTCGATTCCTAAGAGAAGACCCGCCAAGGACCGAGGAAGACCTCCTTAGAGTCGTAGATGAGCTGGAAATGGATCTAAAAGCCAGTCCGATGTCCCTCTCACCCAGTCAAAGGCAGGAGAGGTCAGCACCCAGGCCAGACCGTCAGCTACAGCACCTGCTGGACCGTCCGCCACCAGACCAGCCACTACACGACCAGAGACCTCGAAAGTCCGAGACGATCCAGGACTGGAGACGTAGAGGCACCCAAAGCAACAATCAGAGCCATCACCAGAGCCACAGCCGGCCTGGTGAACAAGAAGAAGCCAGTCCGGCTTCCGTAAACCACATGGAGATGGAAGACACCACTCCACTTCAGCTAAACATCCTAGAGGTACTAGACACTTCTACACCACAGCTGAAATCTATGGAGATGACAACCACTTCCGCACCTGAGACCTCCACCAAGAAGGAAGTCTACACTACACCACTCCCAGAGATCCCAGCTGAGATCAACTCTAGACCAATCACGGCCCTGATAGACTCCGGTGCCAACACGAGATTTGTCAAAATGGACCTAGTCAAGGAGATGGTGACAGAAGAATCAAACGCCACAGTCCGCCTAGCCAATGGACAGGCGACGAGATGCTTGCAGCCAGTCGACGTCGACGTCGACGTCATGCTCGACAATAAATTATCGACTACAATCAGGTGCCACCCAGTAGACAACCTACACAAGGACCTGATAATAGGCACACCATGGCTACAAGACGAGGATGCCCGCAGCAACTTCAGACGGAAACGCTTCCACGCAGGGATTGCCGCCAACCGCCAAACTATAACCTGGGGAACGCCAGCCACCGACCCACCAGACCAAGAGTATCAAGACGCCTACGACGGAGATCTCCGAGATATCCACCGGCCGACCAACCAAGTCCGCCAAACCGCCGAAGAAGCCGTCAATCGTGCCGATCACGGACCAGCCGAGCCAGGGCAGTCAGCGCGACCTACAAGAGGAAAAGCAATCAAAGCTACTCGAAAAGGCGCATCACCACCTGGAGAACTAAGAAGCCCTCATCACCGAACCCAGGGACCCGCTAAGAAGAAAGTACGTGCCTCCGAGATGGAAAAAGTGCCACAAAAAAGACAATAATTGACAGAGACAATTTCCTTTATTCAATTATAATGTTTTGTTTTTTTTTTAATTTTGCACTTATGTTACTTTATGTTATACAGCATGTCTTATGTTTTTATAGTTATGTACAATATTTTATTCAATAAAGCAGCTTAATCTCCTGAGGATCTCGAAAGCGAGGGGGATGTCGCCAAATGCAGATTTCAGAGCTTGTGATTGGCTAAAAAGCAACAATATTGCGACCAATCACAATTTTGGAATCTGCTGCTCGACTTCTGTATTATCGTTGGTAAAAATACAACAGACTTGTAGCCAATTGTCGCCCAGCATCCTGAATTGTGATTGGTCAAATGGCAACAGTAATTGCAGCCAATCATAATTCTGGATTCTGTTGCTCATTTTCGCTATTATTATTGGTGGAAATGCACCTGAGTTGCAGCCAATGATAATACAGAAAATTGGGCATTGACCGTCGTGCGAGAAAGCCTAAGTGACGGTTGAACTACACTTTACACTTTGACCTACTTTTTCTTCCATAAAAGAAACGCACCACGGCAGGAAATGAGAGTGGGTCAGGATATGTCCGCCACTCCAGCCTCTTAGGCAAGTCGAGATCCTCAGGTAGATTCAGTTCTCTGAGCCTCAAACCCAGAACCTAACGTTCTCATCTTTAACTCACCTTTAAACCCGGAACCTCACGTTCCGTCATCTTTAGTCTTGGCGCAGTTTCAGCTTGGACTCTGTTGATTTACGAGCGCAATTCCCGGCGGCCATTTTTGAGCGATTTATTTATGCAATTTCGACTTAGTCGAAATTTGCTGATATTTGCTCAAAAGCGTCGTTGTGCAGCCAAGCTGATCTAAATTTTCTCAAAACTTAGATTAACACGGACTTACAAAGTAGTGTAAGAAATTGTTCTCTTACTGGAACATTTGCTAAGTCCTTACTTACAGGACTTATTCTTTGAACGAACAAAATATCTTTTAAAAAGGAAGTATTGAATAAAGAAATAACTTGTGTTTTATTACCTAATATTTCACCCGCATAAATCTCGTTTGGACTCTGCATTCAGAGCCGTCGATCTTTTATATAGGATTTAAATTGTTTCTGTTTCAGGTGCACTGTAAGAAATTGGTAACAAGTTTTAATAAATCTTATGAGAGTTTTACATGTAATAGGTACACTGCAAAACTTGGCCAAGTAATTGCACCTTTTATGTTGAATATATATATATATATATATATATATATAATATATATATATATATATATATATATATGCATTTTTGGTACACTATTATAACTTGTATAACAATTTGAACTTTGTCGATATTTATGAATTGTGCTTATTTTCTGCTTTCAGGGATATAACTTGTATTATTTTACTGTTTTATTCTTATACGTATCGACTTAGAAAATTCATTTTATTGTTGATTTGGCCGAATGGCACTATATTGAAGGGATTCCAGCTGGTTTTAGGTCCTTTGTACCACTTTTTCCTACCCTTAAATTTTGACAGCTGGATTTCTCTATAGTTACTAATTTGAACTTTGCATATAAAATAGGTGTTAATAATTGATTATTGCCTTTCAGATTCTTAGGCTTAATACTAACACGTGGTTATCCTCCACTTCAATGACCTGGAGATAATTACCTATTTTTCTTACAGATTCTTAGAAATTAAGATCTAATTATTCATACTTGCTATTTTATTATTCATACTTGCAATTTGTTTCGTATTTTAACCTATTATTAATAACAATAAAGTATCTCTTTGTTATCTTTCTTTTATTCCTAGACAATAGTGGCATAGCTCGTGATCTATGGCCACTGACCGAACCTACGCTCTTCGGTCATCAACAACAATGAATAGAGCGGTTAATCCTGGTAGTCCAGACACCCTCTCTCCCGAGGGAATCGATGGACTTACAGATTACCGACATGGCGCCCAACACAATCAACGATCTGTACCACACCCTGATAGTACAGAGTCCCCGCCTGCGACGTCAGGCCATGCAGTCCCCGAAGCAGCAGCCCCGCAACAGCCTGCGACGTTAGGCAATGCAGCGATCCAGGATCTCTACAATTCCTTGGCAATCCTCACACAAGCGGTAACGGCACTCACCATCCACACCACGAAGGCGGAAGTTCCACCAACTCCACCAGCCCCACAAGCACCGGTACCCAGATGGAAGCCAACTCTAAAGAAGTTCACAGGTGAGGAACATGAGAGCCCGGAGGAATTCGCCGACCTAGCCACCGAACACTTAAGAAACCAGAATATAGAAGAGAAATACTGGACGGCCTATCTACTGGAGCATGGATTGGACGGAGAAGCAGCTACATGGGCTACAACACATGCAGAGCCCAAACTAGAGCATCAGATCTTCTTCGGACGGCTGATTAACCACTTCAGCCGTCCTAGTCGCTTTTCCAGACTCCTGACCAAGTTGTACGGCCATAAACAAAGAGCAGAGCCCGCAGCAGAATTTATTTCAAAGAAAGTGGCTCTGTTTAACCGTGTGTCCCCCTCCACTAGAGACGAGGACCGATGTACAGTTCCTGAGGGTCAACCCACCGAAAACAGAAGAGGACCTTCGTCGGGCAGAGGATGAATTAGAGGTTGACATCGAGGCTTCCACCCCGTCCAGTGCTACCAAAAAGCACGAGAAACCGTCAAACAACAATGGAAGTCGTCCTCAGCAGCCAGAACGTCAGCCTCCACCACCTCCACCACGTCACGACAGGCCTCGTCAATCAGAGACCCTACAGGAATGGCGAAACAACCGCAGTCAACCCAACAACAACTACAACCGCAGTCAAGGAAGTAGTTACAACAATAACCGCAGTCAAGGCGGTAACTTCAGCCACAACCAAAGTGGCAACAACCAACAAAACCGCAATCCAAGCAGAAACAACAACTCCAACCACCCGAATCACAACAACAACAACAACAACCAAGGAGGACGTCCGACACCTCCACCACGAAGCATACCACGTCAGGGAAACTCCGACCGGGGCATCATCGAGAATTAAGTGCTACCAGAATGGTGCCCCAGCTCAACACCCTCCACGTCGCCGTTGATTCTTCACCGTCACCCAAGATCTCCACCGAGGTCAACTCAGTCAGAATTATGGCCACGATAGACACTGGTGCAACAGCAAATTTTATCAGTGTAGGCCTAATTGAGCCGGATATGGTGCAGAACGACCCCGCCGAGGTGCAGCTGGCTAAGCAAGGCCATTCATTCCACAGTCTGAGTGTAGTAGACGTGGACATCACATTCAACGACCAGTTCACGTCCAGAGTCCGATGTCGTCTCGTAGAACACCTCCACCACGATTTGGTACTAGGTATGCCATGGCTGAAGTCAGAGGAAGTCCTGGTAGATATTGCCAGGAAATGCCTCCATGCAGGAACCGTCAGCCTCCATACCTTGTTCTGGGAGCCAACTACGAGGCTCAACACCACCACCAACAACATCCACCTCCGAAGGGAAGACCAAGCCCCAGACTACGCCATGAATGAGGTCAAATATCGGCTAGACACCTATAAAGATGTGTTCGATGACAGAGTCCGCCAGCCTACTACTAGAGCCACCAAGATGGTCATCAAACTGACGGACTCCAAGCCAATCAACTCCAGACCGTACAAGTATTCTACGCCCAAGAAGCAAGTAATGTACTCCGAAGTCCAGGACATGCTCTCGGCGGGCGTCATTCGTCCAAGCAGGTTCCCCTACAACAACCCAGTTGTAATTGTTTCCAAGAAGGATGGAACACCCCGATTTTGCGTCGACTACCGTAAAATCAACGCCATCACCGTGGACGAAGTTTCCAACTTGCCACCCATCCACGATAGTATAAAGGAGCTAGGCCTAGCCAAGGTCTTCACCACCCTCGACCTGAAGAGCGGTTTCTGGCAGATTCCGCTGGCCGAGGAATCCAAGGAGATCACAGCCTTCAGCCTTCCTGATGGGTCGCAATTCGAATTCACGGTGATGCCATTTGGGTTGAAAAATGGACCTCCAAAAGCTGGTGACCACCGTCTTCGCCGGCTACGTGGAGGAATTTGTGAAGGTATATATGGACGATATCATCATCTACTCGTCTACCACGAAGGAACACCAAAATCACCTTCACCTGGTTCTCGAACGCTTATAATAATAATAGCGTTTATTGTCCAACAGAATCCATTTATAGGACAAAATACAATACTAAAGTTAAATGAAATAATAATAATTCATAGGTACTAACTAAATAACACATTTTTCGAGTATTTAACATAAAGAAACTACTTAATCACCTAGGTAGATCTCAGCCATCCTAGTAAGCTGCTTTAAACTGCAGTGAAATATATCGCAGTAAGCACTTAAGGAGTTATAATAGTTGCACATGAGAAATAGAGGAGAATTTAACATAAGATTAGTTCTAGCTTGTGTATTTCTGAACGTAATCGAATTTCTCACTGGATAAGATGGAACGTTAAAATTTATTTGTCGAAGAATATCAGGGCAGTCAATGAGATTATGTAGTAGCTTGTACAGGAATATTAGGGAGGCATTAATTCGTCTAGATTCTAATGATACTACGTCCAAACCGCTACACAACTCGCTATTGCTGATGCCCCTCCTGGGATATATGCCGTTAATTTTGAAAGACAAAAATTTTAAAAATTTACGCTGCACATGCTCTATAATTTGGATGTGTACATCATAAAAAGGTGACCAAATGACAGAAGCATATTCCAGTTTACAGCGTACAAAAGTGTAATAAAGTAATTTAATTGCCTTAGTATTAGTGAGATTTCGACTATTTCTAATTATGAATCCATAAGATTTAAGTGCTTCTTTAACCTTTAAATTAACATGTTCAACAAAGGTGAGTTTATAATCAAATGTAACTCCAAGGTCTTTAATTTTATTCAATCGTTCAAGTTCATTGCCATCGATAATATAAGGATGGTATATATTAGACTGTTTCCTAGAATAACTAACTACTTTGCACTTATTGGCATTAAGATTCAAATGATTTGCATTACACCATTCATGTACACGATTCAGTTCACTCTGTAGAAAATGACAATCATTAAGGTCGCTTATCAATGAATAAATCTTTAAATCATCGGCATAACATAAACATGGTGCAGAAATTGATTCACACAGATCATTAATAAATAACAAGAACAATAATGGACCTAGATTAGAACCTTGTGGAACCCCTGAAGAAGCTAGGTACTTTTCCGATTTGTAACCATTATAAGCAACAAACTGCGTTCTATTTGACAAGTAGGACCTCATAAAAGTCAAGGCATCCTCAGAAAGACCAAAGAGACACAATTTAGAAAGTAATACGCCGTGGTGAATTCTGTCGAATGCCTTTGTAAAGTCAGTATATATGACGTCAACTTGACTTCTATTATCTAGGGCTGCTGAGATATATTGTGTGACCATTAATAAGTTTGTCACAGTGGACCGATTGGAGACAAAACCATGTTGATATTGAGATAGCTGATTATGAGTGTGTGAATAAATACGATTATACAAAACTATTTCAAAGACTTTCGATAGATTACAAATAATGGAAATTGGTCTGTAGTTTTCTACCTGACCCTTTTCACCAGTTTTGAATATTGGGCACACTTTTGACTCCTTCCAGAGACTCGGATATTCCTTGTTAAGAAGACATAAATTAAAAATTTTTAAAAGTGGCACAGTTAAGGCACCTATACAATCCTTAACCAAAAAGGATGGAATATTATCAGGTCCACACGTCATTTTGTCTTTCAATTTCTTACTCGCAAAAATTATCTCAGACTCTAAAATAGGATAAAAATTTAAGTAATCTGCGTTAACTGAGGAAGAGTTAGCCTTGAAATTAATATCTGATGACAGAAAAACACTCTTGAAAAATTCTGCAAACACATTCACAATATTTTGTGGGTCGGAGGTACTAATGTCATTATATTTCATCACACCAGGAATTCTTGAACTATTATTTTTTGAATTTACATAAGACCAAAATTTCTTGGGGTTGAAGGATAAAGCAATTTGGATATTCTCGACATATACATTGTATGCCAAACTGATTTTTGATTTGACAAGGTGTCTTAACCGTTGAAACTCAAGCAAATCACAATGGTTTTTGAATCGTTTAAACTTTTTTCTAAACTTTGCTTTTAATTTGATGTTGTGAATGATATCAGCATCGAACCAAGGGGGGTATTTATGGCTAAAGTTTTTATAAACTGGAATATACTTATTAAACACAGAAAAAATCGTATCATAAAAGTTATTTAAAATCTCATTAACGTCATTAGAAGTATCCAGAGAATTCCAATCCGTTTCATACAGTTCTCGATATAAAGCAGGAAAATTTGCTTTTTTAAAGTTGTAAGTTAATTGCTTCAAACCACACTTAAATTTAGGCTCTTTTACAAATATATCCGTAAATGTTATTAGAAGAGCAGGATGATGAGAGTCTTCATAGACCAAAGGTGAGTCATCATGCTTCACATCACAACTGAAATGCGATAAGACCAAATCTAGCAGTCTACCCAAATGATTAACAACATTGTTAAATTGTCTAAGGCCAGTAGAGCCCGCAAAACTTAAAACTACAGAAGTTTTGAAATCAGACATATCATTATCTATAAACCTTGAAACATTAAAATCGCCTAGTACTATACAGTCATTATTTAAGTAATCAAATTGTGCTAAGCAATCGAAAAAATATTCAAAGTCTACCAAACTTAATCTATCAGGTAAATAAACAACAACTATATAAAAATATTTGTAGCCAATCCGGCACTTGGCAATAATAAGATCAATTAGTGGAAATTGTGCGTCGAGAGCCGTGATGTCCAATATTTCAGATGTTATGAAATCTTTTAACGCGAGCACTACACCACCACCCTTCACTTTATCCACCTCATGGAATTTTCGGTCTTTTCTGTATACGACATAATTATTCGGAAAGAGTTCCATACTCGAAACATCACTGCGTAACCACGTTTCACTTAATGCTATGATGTCGAATTCACAATCACTAACGTTTGCATTAAATAATGAAATTTTGCTATTAAGGCCGCGTACATTTTGGTAATAACATGTAATTTCAACGTATTGTGATTTACTTGATCTGGAACTGCTGGACACATTTAGTTTAAAGAGCTCTCAGTTTTACTGACTATGGTAGGTCTACCCTTTACGTACTTAATGATCAGATTTTGTTCTCCATTGTCTGTTCGACGTTTCAGTTCGGTCCGGAGGTCATTTAAGTATTGTCTCTGTCGAGGTGTTTTATCATCAGAAATTGAAATAGCAGAGAAAGTAGATGTGGCTAATTTATTCTTAATACGCAAAATAGACTTAGCCTGCGCGGGTGTTGAAAAGGTCACTTTCATTAGACGGGCCTTATTTGATCGTTTACCAATTCTGTGTACATGTCTTGCAGAAATCGGATTTGAATTACCACTTTGTATCGTAGTTAGAATATCATTTACTTTATTATTATCTTCCATAGCAGAATTAGTTTCTGGTACGTTATACAAAATGATATTGTGCGATCGATTAATACGGTCCATGGCTTCTTCAATTATCTCTTCCTGATGTTCGGATTGTATTGTAGGATTATTGTTAGCTATTTTCCTTTCTAGATCCTGCATTTTAGTTTCCACAAGATTCGTTAAAAATTGCTTTAATTGAACAAACTTGTCCTCTCCGTTGCTACAAGTATTACATAGTACTTTGATATTTTTACTACGCATTCGTGTAATCCGACTGACATCATCGCCATGTAAGCCAATGCATGAAGTATGCAAAGAATTCATACATCCCGAACATTTTATAATTTGAGTGTTTATGGTGGATTGCTTACAGTTTATACACACAGGCATAATTAATTATTTTCGTCCAATTTACGATTTAAACCAAATCAATTAAATATCAATTATACTTTGTAGGTAGATAATCGATATTCGACAAATGATAAATTAAACCAGTTTTTTTTGCCTGTGTGCTGATATGAACGGCAATATAATCAATTATTGCATATATCAGGATTCACAAAAGATGACCAATAAAAATAGGTACTCACGGTTGTGGATCTTGTGATAATAAACACTTTGTGAAAATTTCACTAAAAACTGACTTGTATAACTCAATTCAATTAATGTTTAATGTGAGACGCAAATGTTTTTCGACTTTTACGTTGTACTTGTACTAATGAACTTATGCACCCACGGCCTGTGGGTGTCCCTGAAGAAGTGCCAGTTCTACGCCACAGAACTCGACTACCTGGGCCAGACAATCACCTCCATAAACACTCAACCGATGGAGCGACACAAGGACCGCATCCAAGGGTTCACGACGCCAAGGACTCTCCGACAACTGAGATCCTTCATTGGCACTGCCAGCTGGCTACGTGACTTCGTTCCAAAATTTGCGGAGATGGTGACCCCGCTGACTGATCTAACAGCGGGAAAACACCGTTTCCAATGGAACGAGGTAGCTGACAGGGCGTTCAATAACATCAAGAACGCCATTGCCAATAAACTGGAATTGCAACGGCCAGATGCCAGCCTACCCTTCAGCCTGCAGACAGACGCGTCTGAGATAGGCATGGACGCCGTCCTGTTCCAGGGTGAACCTACCAACCGGAGAATTATCGCATATGGTTCCACTAAGCTGAAGCCAGCTGAGAAGAGGTACCATATTAACGAAAAGGAGTGCCTTGCTGTCATATGGGCCCTGAAGCGCTTCAAGCACTTCCTCCAGTACCAGGACTTCACATTATAAACAGACAGTAGAGCTCTGCTGTGGCTGGATCGCTACAAGAGCGACAAAGCCAAGCTATCACGATGGGCTCTACTTCTACAAGAATACAACTTCAAGGTGATCCACGTCGCTGGCAAAGACAACCAGCTGCCTGTACCGCCATCCGACGACCGAGGAGGAGACGCTCCACGACCCGGATGCCGAAGTCGACCGCCTAGCCTGGCCACAGCATGCCATGACGGAGGAAGATACATCCCCGCTGCTGTGCCTCCTAGACGACCAGGACGACGGTGCCAATCACCCCATCCTAGACAACAGAAATGCCACTCCAGCTAAGAATCCAGAGGGCACACCAAATCGACCATGGGGTGCAGAGGTTCATCAACCGCTGGAGACGAATCCAAACCAGAGGGCCACGAAACGAGACAGAACAAAGCCTCCTTGACGAGTTCATAGTGGAAAATGACACAGCATATCATCTCCAGCATGGCTCCAGACGCCTGATTGTCCCTGGTTGCTTCCAAGCTGTGGTTCTGCAAGTTTACCATGACAGCGAGGAAGCCAACCACCCCGGACAAGAAGAAACCTACCGAGCCATCCGTGAACTCTACTTCTGGACCATGATGTCCAAGGACATTACCAACCACGTCCGAACTTGCCTGAAGTGTGCCACAACCAAAGCGTCCAAACGACAAGCTAGAGCTCCAATCGTGCCGAGCACGGCCAATGATAATTACAGAAAATTGGGCATTGGGCGTCGTGCCAAAAAGCCAAAGTGACGGTTGAAAACCGTTACACTTTGACCTACTTTTTCTTCCATAAAAGAAACGCACCACGGCAGGAAATGAGAGTGGGTCAGGATATGTCCGCCACTCCAGCCTCTTAGGCAAGTCCAGATCCTCAGGTAGATTCAGTTCTCTGAGCCTCAAACCCAGAACCTAACGTTCTCATCTTTAACTCACCTTTAAACCCGGAACCTCACGTTCCGTCATCTTTAGTCTTGGCGCAGTTCCAGCTTGGACTCTGTTGATTTGCGAGCGCAATTCCCGGCGGCCATTTTTGGGCGATTTATTTGTGCAATTTCGACTTACTCGAAATTTGCTGATATTTTGCTCAAAAGCGTCGTTGTGCAGCCAAGCTGATCTAAATTTTCTCAAAACTTAGATTAACACGGACTTACAAAGTAGTGTAAGAAATTGTTCTCTTACAGGAACATTTGCTAAGTCCTTACTTACAGGACTTATTCTTTGAACGAACAAAACATCTTTTAAAAAGGAAGTATTGAATAAAGAAATAACTTGTGCTTTATTACCTAATATTTCACCCGCATAAATCTCGTTTGGACTCTGCATTCAGAGCCGTCGATCTTTTATATAGGATTTAAATTGTTTCTGTTTCAGGTGCACTGTAAGAAATTGGTAACAAGTTTTAATAAATCTTATGAGAGTTTTACATGTAATAGGTACACTGCAAAACTTGGCCAAATATATATATATATATATATATATATATATATATATATATATATATATATATATATATATATAAAATAAAGTTTTATTTTGAGGATGCAGTCATTTAAGTAGGGCAGGATAAGTAAAACTCTTTGTTCTTAAATCAAGCTTTCGCAAAATTTATTTGCTTCATCAGGATATGTTAAAATATGTTATGGTAAATACAATGAAATAAGAATTAAGAAAAACATTGTATAAAACTATATAAAAACTTACAACATGAGGTTAAACCATTAAATTATTAAATTCACAAAACATTATTAATTTTTCCTAAATTATATTTTTATGTAAGTACAATATTTTAATTTTAAATATATTATGACATTGATTAATAATGATGTTTGATATATGTCAGAAAGACACTCGTGTCTGTTTTTATTATTGATAATTAGCTCTAGATTGTTATTATGCTTACGTAAAAAGTGGCGCCAATTTTACTTATCCTGCCCTACTTAAATGACTGCATCCTCAAAATAAAACTTTATTTTACATAACGTGTCAGTCAATAATACCTAACTACTTTATATATATATATATATATAATATATATATATATATATATATATATTGTAATGAGAACAGATATACACTGTTAATTAATAAATTTATTTAAATAGTAATTAAAGACATAATTTATAAGTTATATACTAGATAATATTATTAAGAAATAATTATATGAGGGTAAGAATTAAGTTTACGAAGTTTTTTTTTATTTTATTTAATATTAGATATGTTTAAGTCAGCCATGTGCATATGCAACCAAACATACACTGTAGTGTCAAAGTCAAAAAGTTAATTATTATTTGGAATTTTAATTTAAAATAAAATTACATATGTAAAATAGTAAAAATATATTTCATATAAATGTTTAAGTTACATATAATAGTGTAATTCTGATCTGGAGAGCCTAAAGTCAAGTAAATTGTACATGTAAACCAGAGAAAGTTCTAGAAACATCAATAGGACTATTTGCCTAATACATCACAGACAAAAAACCATTCCATTTATTCCAGAATGTTCAGATAGATAAAATAGAATGATTCGAATATTATTTATTGCTAGATTATTCTGGAACCAAGGAAAGATATATAAACCATGTAATTTGGAGCGGGAGCAGTTAGTCAGTTAGTTACAGATTATTAAATCAGTTAGTTAGTTAGTTACAGATTATGGTTAGTTACAGTTGCTTAATCAGTTAGTAAAGTGAGTCAGTAAAGTTATAATTCAAGAATTTAGTTACAAGAAGATTATTAATTGAGTTAAGTGAGTTAGTTAGAAGAAATTAAATCAGTTACAAGATTATTATTGAGGAGTAAGTTATATGAATTCAAGGATTATAAAGTCAGTTACATGTGATTTTTAATTACAAAGAATAATTAACAAGAATTTATGAGGTTATGAAGAGATTATTAGCTAGAAGAAGGCATTGATTAAGTTAAATAAATTATTAAGTCTAATACAGTTGAGAATAATTATTACTACAGTAATATAGTGATAGTATGAAGTTAATTTATTGAAGTAAACATTCAATAGTACAATCACAAGATCCAGTATATTTGATACAGTATATAAGAAAGGTACCAAATTTTGTTAATAATATAATTGTAAGAATTTCAAATTTTAGATAGATTGTTTTAAATTGATATTGCTTATATTAGATAGATAGGTTTGTTTCATAATAGTTATAATAAAGATAATTTAAAAAAGTACTTACAAACTAATTCTTTGAGAACCGCGATAAAAACCATATACTTACATATATCATTCAAATTTACTCATAGCTCATACAGAAACAACACATCATAACAATTTTGTCGCCCAACGCGGGGCTCTCTATTTAAAAGAATTAGTTTGGGAAGATAAGTGCTCTCATATAATTAAATTAATTTTCATAAAAAAAAAGAATTATAAATTTTATTTTTAATTAAATTTGAACATGTAAAGTCTCAATATGTCTCAAGGAAAAAGAAGGTACAAGAAATAAAAAGAATGAAGAAGATGTGGAAATAGAAACACAAGCTGTACGAGAGAGAAGATTTTATTCCAAGTTCCACAAGATACAGTGGAAATGAATCAAGAAAGAGGAGAAAATGTCAATATGGCAGCTCTGATGGCAATAATGATGCAGATGAACAATACAATGGAAGAGAATACGAAAAAAATGAAAGAGAACTCGAAAAAAAAATGGAAGAGAAGTTGGAAGAAAATTCAAAAGAAGTCAAAGAAGACATGAAAAAAATGGAACAGAAATTGGAAGAGAACTCGAAAAAATGGAAGAGAATACGAAAAAATGGAAGAGAATTATAAAAAATTAGAAAAGAAAATAGTAGATAATAATAATAAAATTATAAAACAAACAGAAAAACAAACAGATAAAAAACTTGAAGCTGCAGAGAAAAAAGTAGCAAATGAAATAAAAAATATAAGGCACGACTATAAGAAAAGGATAGAAAATGAGAGAACAGAAGTAAATAGGATTATTCAAGATAATATGATAGATATAGAACAGAAAATAGAGTTGCAGAAATGTAACTTAGAAGTCAAAATGAACGAAGAAAGGAGAAATACAGAAGAAAAATTGGACGATATGCAACAAAATATCCAAATAAATAGTAATTAAATAAGAAATGTGGAACAAAGAATAGATGATATTTCACAAATGAGAGACATAGGGAGACCTTACTTAAATTTAACAAATGACACTGGGATTAAATTCTCTGGTAATATCAAAAATTTGCATCCTAGAGTATACATAAATAGTTTAAAACATAAATTAAGATTAGTGAATAATATGGATGATTATATTAGAATGACATTAAGTGATAATGCGGCAACTTGGTTTGCCAGTGTTAAGAATGATTTGGACAATTTTCAAACATTTGAAAATAAATTTTTAAATTATTATTGGGGTGAATTAGAGCAAGCTATTTAGGAAAGTTCTCTATTTTCGAAAGTATAATCTTAATTTAAGATCTAATATGGTAGATTATGCATTAAAGCTGATAACAGTTGCAAAGTATTTAGAACCACCACTTAGAGAAGATGAAACAGTTTTAAACATATCTAGACATTTTGGTGCAGATGTTGTACAAACAGTAACTGTACAAAATATTCAAACAATAGATAGTTTTATTAATTTTATTCAAAGAATACAAAGAGGTAATATGACAAGTAATAATGATAACAATGATATTAGGATGCATAATAATAATAATAATAATAGAAAAAACAATAATAACTTTCAATATAATAAGAATAATAATCAACAATATAGACAATCATATAATAATAATAGATATGGTAATAATATGCAAAATTTTAATAACAATAATAATAATCAAAATAGACAAAATTTTAGTAACAGTATTAATTATTATAATAGACAAAATGTTAATAACAATACTAATTATAATAGACAAGATTTTAACAATAGGAGAAATACAGAACGACCTAATTACAACAGACAGGTAAATCATATACGAAGGAACAGAAGCTGCGAAGATAGAGAACGAAATAGTACAAGGCAGGAAAATATGAGTAGAAGTCATAGTAGTGAAAGACACAGGACATTAGAACCAATCAGACACAATTAGAGAATAATTCTAATAATCCAAATTTTATGCAGTAAACTTTCTGAATTACAAGTGTGGTCATTGTCATTATGAGAAACCTTCTGAATTTATTTCTTTAGATGAAGATAAAATTATTGAATCTATTATTTGAATTTATATAAATGCTATGGCCAAAAATAAAATGATTAAGGTTATGATAAATACTGGTTCAGAAAGTACTTTAGTCTCGGAAAATTTTATTTTTAATACATTAAAACTATCAGATATAATGAAGATTCCAAAAATTAAAATAGTTGGTACAAATAATAAGAAGTTGGGTGAAATTGATAAACTAGCCAATTTTAAAATTAATATTCTTAATAAAGAAATTAATATGCAAGGATTTATTGTCAAGGATTTATGTGTTGATATATTAATGGGAAATGATGAATTGGAAAAGAAGAAAGTGAAAATAGATTTTGAAGAAAAAGTTGTAACTTTGGAAGGGCAAATAATTAAGTTTATGCAGAAAGATGAGGAGGAGGAAGAAATAAGAATTGATAGGATATTATTAAAAGAAAGTAATGATGTTTATGAAGAACAAAAGTATTTTGATAATAGGGAGATGTCCCAAAAGAATGTAAAGAATAATTGTAATGAATATTTAATGAATTGAAAAAAGCAGATGGATGCCTACGAGGCGGAGTGCGTAAAACTGGAAGCAAGGAATAATGATTACATAATGAAAAATAATTTTATTTGTAAAGAAGAGGATATGATAAAAGTTTTAAGTTGCCCTGAAGAATATAAATCAATAGTCATTTCCATATTGCAGTAACACAAGGGACTTGTTAATAAAGAAAATAGAATGGCACACAATTATATTCATAGTATAAAAGTAAAAGAAGAAAAAGATTTTAAAACAAAATTGTACCCAATACCATATAAATACAGAGAAGAAGTAAATAGAACAATTAATAATATGTTAAAAGATGGAATCATTGAGAAGGCAGACACACGTTTCATTAACCCTATAGTGGTAGTAAGTAAAAGATCAGGTGAAATCAGGCTATGTTTTAATGCAAGGAATATTAACAAGATCACTGAAAAGCAATTTGAAGCACCAATGAGTATAGATGGAATACTAGGAAGAATTACAGGAATGTCATTTTTCACTAAAATCGATTTACAGCATAGTTTTTGGTTAATACCTCTAGAAAGGAAAAGTAGACAATATACAGGATTTCAGATAGATGGAGTAGTATATTAATTCAAAGTGGTACCATTTGGACTTCAATCATCGTGCAGTGCTCTATGTAGATGTCTTCATGATATTTTGGATCAATATGAACAATTTGTAATTCATTACATTGATGATATATTAATTTTTTCTAAAACTGCTGAAGAGCATGCGGAACACCTAAAAATAATAAAACACATTTTCAACAAAGTTGGACTAAAAATAAATCAAGAAAAATGTACATTTTTTCCAAAAGAAGTAATATACGTAGGTTATAAACTAAATACTAAGGGAATTGAAATGGATCCAGAACGGACACAGGTTATTCAGGAATATAGAACACCACACAATTTAAGAACTTTAAGAGGATTTATTGGAATAATTAATTCTTATAAAAGGATGATACCAGATCTAAGTATAAAAGAAATTCCATTACTTGAACTACTGAGGAAAGGTGTAAAATGGAAATGGGACCAGCGAAGAGAACTAGCATTCCAAGAAATCAAAAACATTTTTCTGTCAAATTTAAAAATATACCATCCTGACTATACAAAGCCATTCATATTAAGAACAGATGCCTCAATAGAAAGATTATCAGGGGTATTACTACAAATACATGATGGGGTCGAATACCCGATACAATTCATATCAAGAATTACAAAGCCACATGAAAAAGGTTATTCAGTGTCAGAACTAGAACTAGCTAGTATTATACACTGTGTCACAAAATTAAGATTTTATTTGTTGGGTAATGAATTTACTATAGAAACAGATCACCAAGCTTTAACATCTATATTAAATAACAAATATGGAAACAGTCGAGTACATCGTTGGAGCCTAATACTGAGTGAATACAGTTTTGAAATCAAATACATTTCTGGAACATCCAACATAGTGGCAGATGCTTTGTCAAGGTTAGAAAGTACATCACAAAAAAGGCAGCGAACAATAAAAATTGGATTAAATCAGTTGGTAGAAAACACTGGATTATATTCTAAAGAAGAAATCATAAGAGATCAAATCAATTTGAATGAAAAACAAAAAGTCCTTAAGAAAAATGGGGTGTTTTATAAGATAATTAATGGCTTAGAAGTGTATGTATTAAGTAGAATTTTGACAAGAAAGATATTGAAAGATTTACATAAAAGTTACATGCATATTGGTTCAAGAAAACTATGGATGTTATTTAGAGATAATTATTTTGCAAAGAATGACATAAGTATAGCAAAAGAAATTACTACACAATGCCAAATATGTCAAATAAACAAAGAAAAGAACTTCATGTCATGAGACTGAATAGCTTGTAAATGTAAAGTCCTGACAGGACTATGACATGGGACAGGCGGCACGTGGTCTCGGGGCAGAGGTTAGGTTAAGGACTTGAGATTAGGAGGTTAGGATGACACTGTAATCTGTAATACTGAAAGTAATATTAATAAATATGTACAACAGTCCGTCTTAAACATTATTACATGGCGCAGTCTTGTGGTTAATGAAGCCTGCTGCTTCCAAAATAAATGAAAACAAGAAGTTGTTAGAATTAGAACAATATGGAGTTTAGAATACCTCAACCATTATCATTTGAAGGTAACGTGGCTGAAAACTTTCGGCGATTCAAACAGTCATTTGAAATTTACCTCTTGGCCAGTGACAAGGCCGAAAAGGAAGACACAGTAAAAATTGCTCTACTGTTAAATTTTTTGGGAGATGAAGGACTTGATGTGTTTAACACCTTAAAGTTAACAGATGCACAGAGAAAATCGTATGGTACAGTATTGGGTGAATTAGAGAATTACTTCACCCCTAAAAAGAATGTGATCTACGAAAGATTTTTATTCTACAATAGAAAACAAGAGGAAGGAGAGCTATTTGATACTTACCTAACTGACTTGCGTAAATTGGCAAAAAATTGTGAATTCGGAGATGTACTAGACTCAATGATCAGGGATAGACTAGTTTTAGGAACAATCAATAAAGATCTACAAGAAAAAATGTTGCAGAATCATGAGTTAACCTTACAAAAGGCAATAGACATGTGTAGAGCATATGAAATTTCAAAAATACAGTTTAAAGAAGTTCAGTCAAGTCAAGCACTTAATGTTCATTCTGTAAAAGGGGGAAATGGTAATCAAACAGCAAGGGCAAAAGCTTCGAATAACAACTTTAATACTGGAAGAAACAAAAGATGGGAACAGGAGGAAAACTCAAGGAAAAGTGGTCAGTGCAGAAAATGTGGCCGTGCTCATGAGTTCAGAAGGTGTCCAGCATTTGGTAAAATGTGCAATAAGTGTTTGTATTACAATCATTTCGAGAAAATGTGTAACAACAGAATCATAAGAGAAGTTCAGGAGATTCAAGAAGTAGATATGGACCGTAAACAGGAAGAATTTATGGTAACATCAATTGAGGTAAATGAAATAAAAGGAAATAAGGAATGGACTGAAAGGTTAGTAATTGAGCAATATGGAATAGACTTTAAAATAGATACAGGTTCTCAGGTTAACATTATATCAATCTACTTTTTGAATAAAATCAGTAAAAATCATGAGATAATTCAGAGCAAAATAAGGTTAGAAGCTTATGGGGGATTTAAAATAAAACCTGTGGGTATTATTACACTAAAATGTTTATTTACAGGGAACATATTTCAACTAGAATTTGTTATAGTTAAGAATAACCTTATGCCAATTTTAGGTTTAAAATCATGTTTAGATTTTAGTTTGATACAAAGAGTAGATACCATAGATTTAAATATAACAAAAAATGACTTTATTAAACAAAATATTGATGTATTCACTGGATTAGGTAAATGTCCTCAAAAATGTAAACTAAAACTCAAAGAGAATTGTGTTCCTGTGGCTAAGCCCCCACGAAGGGTCCCTTTAGCCATTAAAGAGAGATTAAAAAATCAACTGTTAGATTTAGAAAAACGTGGCATTATATCTAAATGTGAGGGTCCTACAGAGTGGTTGAGCAATTTGGTTATAGTTGAAAAACCTGATAAAACATTAAGAATTTGTTTAGATCCTAGAGATTTAAACAAAGCACTTAAAAAGGAATATTGTTTAATACCTACTATTGAAGAGATATGCAGTAAGTTAAAAAACAAATGTTATTTTTCTGTTTTGGACTTTAAAGAGGGATTCTATCAAGTTCAACTTGATGAGAGGTCCAGTAGAGTTTGTGAATTTGGAACTCCTTTTGAAATTTGGAAATTTGATAGACTTCCATTTGGACTAAATATTGCTCCTGAATTTTTTCAAAGAATTAACTTAGAAAACTTTGGTGATATTGAGGGATGTCTCATCTATTTTGATAATCTTTTGATATTTGCAGGTAGTCTTAAAGAACATGATAGAATCCTTAATAAAGTATTAGAACGTGCTAGAAATATTGGAGTAAAATTTAATCCCAATAAGATACAGTATAGAATGCCGGAAGTAAAATATTTATCGGATGTATCAGCCCCACTAAGAGAATTGTTGAAAAAGGATACAGTTTGGATGTGGACTAGAAGTCACACAAACTCATTTAATTTAATAAAAAAAGTTAATTTGCTCACCACCAGTTCTTGCAAATTTTGATGAAAATATTCCAATAATAATTCAAACAGATTCAAGTCAAAATGGTGTTGGATGTATTATTACAAAATCTTAAACCTGTATCTTTTGCTTCTAGATCTTTAACCAATTGTGAAACCAGATTTAGCCAGATTGAAAAGGAACTAAATGCAATCCTATTTTCTTGTAATAAATTTCATAATTATATTTATGGTATAGAAGTTAAGGTTTTCACAGATCATAAGCCATTGATTTCGATAATGAAGAAAGGCATAGCAGAAGTAGACTCTCCTAGACTACAACGTATGAAGGTGAAATTATTAAAATATGACTTAACTGTAGAATATAAGCCAGGCAAGGAAATGCTTATAGCTGATTTGTTGTCTCGAAACTTTTTGAAGGAAAAGGTAGAGGATGATGCATTTGTAACGGAAATAGTGCATACATTAAATATAACAGAAGAAAGGAGAGAGGAATTTATAGCTGAAACTAAACAGGATAAGAAGCTTCAAATAGAGATTTTTGTGAAAAAGGGTGGCCGTCATGTGCATCGAGGGTACCTTACATAGTCAAAGATTATTTTAATATTAGGCATGATGTTTACTCATTAAATGATTTGATGTTTTATAAGGACAGAGTCATAGTTCCGGATTCTTTGCGGCATAGGATGTTAAAGCTGCTTCATGAAACACACTTTGGGGTTACAAAAACACAGCAAAGAGCGAGACAGGTATTATTCTGGCCAAATATGAATAAGAACATAGTGGATTTGGTTAGAAATTGTGTTGAGTGTGAGAAATATCAGAGAAATAATGTTAAAGAGCCATTAGTACTAAGAGAAATTCCAGAACTGCCATTTCAAATGCTAGCAGCTGATATTTGTGAATTTGGAGGAACATCTTATTTAATTGTAATGGATTATCTCACAAAGTGGATTGAAATTGTTCCGTTGCAGTCCAAAACATCCCAGTCAATAATAAATTCGTTTAAGACGATGTTTGCCACTCATGGGATTCCTTTGGAAGTTGTATTTGATAATATGCCTTTTGGCTCTAAGGAATGTCGAGAATTTTCTAAGGAATGGAACTTTAAATTTGTGACATCTAGTCCTAGATATCCTAGAGCAAATGGTCAGGCAGAACGAGCCGTCCAGATAGCTAAAAATATTTTCAGGAAGTGTGAAGATCTTCAGTTAGCTTTATTAGAATATAGAAATACACCACTATTAGGATCAGACAAGTCTCCAGCACAACTCTTAAATAGTCGTAGACTTAGAGGCAAACTTCCAGTTTTACAAGAGAAATATTTACCAGAACAGGTAGACCTAAAAAATGAAAAGAATAAATTGGATAATAAAAGAAAATTGTACAAGCACTACTATGATAGAAATACAGCTACAAAAGAAGCATTAAGTGTAGGGGATAATGTGGTTATAAGAGAAGATGGGCAATGGAAACCTGCTGTGGTTAGACGAGGTTTACAAGAGCCAAGATCATATGTTGTTGAGAAAGAAAATGGAACACTTGTAAGAAGAAATAGCTATCACTTGAGACCATCTAATAATATGCCTAAACATCATATTAACCTAGCAGATGATTTTGATCACAATGAGAATGGCAGACCTTCAACATCAATGGCCCGTGAGAGTGAAATATCGAATCAGTTTCCTACCAGAAGTAAAAGATTAATTAAACCCCCATCTAGATATAATGATTTTGAAATGTACTAGTTTTGCAATCAGTATTGTTATTAGTTTTTATTTTAGAATGTTTTTATTCTTAGTTCATTGTTGTAATGTCTGTATATTATAGGAAGGGAAAGATGTCATGAGACTGAATAGCTTGTAAATGTAAAGTCCTGACAGGACTATGACATGGGACAGGCGGCACGTGGTCTCGGGGCAGAGGTTAGGTTAAGGACTTGAGATTAGGAAGTTAGGATGACACTGTAATCTGTAATACTGAAAGTAATATTAATAAATATGTACAACAGTCCGTCTTAAACATTATTACACTTCAAAAACCAGAACACATATAAATCCAATGTTGCTTATGAAGAACTAAATACAGTTCCCATGGATTTCATCTCAAATTTAGTTCCCAGTCCAACAGGAAACAAGCATATATTAGTGATAGTCGATTTATATACAAAATTTATTAAACTATATCCATGCTCTAGAACAAATGTTAAAACATTGAAATTATGTATTAATCAGTTTTTCGAAGAAATAGGACCATTTAGAAATTGTATAATAGATAATGCTACATATTTTAACAATCAAAAATTTCAGACGTTTTGTGAGAAAAAGGGGATCAACATTCATTTTACAAGTATTAGACATCCTCAAGCAAATCCTGCAGAAAGATATATAAAAGAAGTTATAAAATATTTAAGGATACTATGCCAAGGTGAACAGGTCACATGGCAGGATTATATCGAAGAAGTGGAATATTTTTTAAATAATACACATAATTTAAACACAGAGGAAGTACCAGAATATTTAATGTTTGGTCATATAGGAAATAGAAAGTGGATTTCTGAGTGTACAGAATATATGTTAGAACAAGTCATGCAAAAGGTGAACAGAAGAATTCAAAGAAAGGCTGAGAAATATATCAGAAGACAAAATCGAACAATTAAAAAACCAATCACATTTCAAAAAGGAGACAAAGTTTTAATTCGTTCACTTAGACAAGGGAATTTGGGAGACAACCGTTGTAAGAAATTACAACCACTGTTTGAAGGTCCATACATAGTTCAAAACCAGAATGGACTGAACAGCTATGTATTGATAGATGCACAGAATAAACTAAGAGGAATTTTTCATATTAATGACTTTAAATATTTTGAAGAGATGGAATAATGTTTTATATACTTTTAACACTGTTAACATCACAAACATTTAACTCTATTACATTAGACAATTTTGTTTGTTGACAGAACAAATGGTAAATCTAATCATTGTGGGATAGTGTGTCAATTATTAATTTGACATCATGTTTTGCATGCAGCTGTTGAATTTGTCTTTTGAGTCCTAAAAACCACAATTTATAATTTACAATATAAATATTTAATTAATATAATTTACAATAATTTATAATATTTATAATATTTATATAATTTGAATTGGGGTTATATATCTCCAAAAGATTAATTTTGTAAATATTTTTATACTGACAGATGAAAAGTAAAACTTACCATTTATACTAAAGAAAGTCTTTTAAACCAAAAGAAAGAATTATTTCCTAGATCTAGTCTATTACTAAACAAACATTGTGTAGAAACTTATTAGTTAAATAAACATAATGATCTTTGTGTTTGGCATTTGACATGACAATTTGACCGTTGACATGAAACACACAAACTATACATAGCCGTAGTTAAAGGAAATTAAAAAAAAATTGAATTATATTAATTAATATATTTACAAATGTGTATGGATAGGAAAATTAATTTTAAAAAAATAATAAACGAATTATTTATTTTAAAATTAATTTTGAGGTATTGTAATGAGAACAGAAATACAATAAATTAACATAGAAATATATACAACCAGATATACAATGTTAATTAAATATTTATTTAAATAGTGGTTAGAGACATAATTTGTAAGTTATATACTAGATAATATTATTAAAAAATAATTATATGAGAGTATTTTTAAGAATTTAGCATAAGAATTAAGTTTAAGAAGTTTGTTTTTATTTTATTTAATATTAGATATTTTTGAGTCTGCATATGCAACCAAACATACGCTGTAGTGTCAAAGTCAAAAAGTTATTTATTTTTGGAATGTTAATTTAAAATATAATTGTGGATGTAGAATTGTAAAAATATATTTCATATAAATGTTTAAGTTACATATAATAGTGTAGTTCTGATCTGGAGAGCCTAAAGTCAAGTAAATTATAGATAGAAAGTTCTGGAAATGTCAATGGGACTGTATGCATAGTACATAACAGACAAAAAAGGATTCCAGAATTTTCAGATAGAACAAATAGAATGATTCGAACATTATTTATTGCTAGAGTATTCTGGAAACAATGAAAAACATATAAAAAGCCATGTAATTTGGACCAGTTTAGTTAGAGTTGAGTTACCAGTTCAGTTATCAGTATGATCAGTTAGAAGTCAGTTAGTTATTTAGTTACAGTTAGTAAAGTGAGTCAGTAAAGTTTTAATTCAAGAATTTAGTTACAAGAAGATTATTATTGAGGAATTAGTTATAACAATTCAAGGATTATTAAGTCAATTACATGTGATTATTAATTACAAAGAATAATTAACAAGAATTTATGAGGTAATGAAGAGATTGTTAGCTAGAAGGAGGGATTGATTAAGTTAAATGAATTATTAAGTCTAATATAGTTGAGATTAATTATTACTACAGTAATATAGTGACAGTTTTGAAGTTAATTCATTGAAGTAAGCATTCAATAATACAACCACAAGATCCAGTATATTTGAAAGTACATTATATGGAAATTACAAGGATTTAAATTTATATATTTATATGGTGAGTGGAGATAATTAAGAAGGAACATATTAAAATAGTTGGATAACCAAGGCTGAGTAAGAAAATATCTAGTGGTGATAATAACTTTAATTTTGGAAAAACTTTAGGCGTTCAGTGAAAGAAGGTACTAAATTAAGTTAATAATAATTTAATAATTGTAAGAATTTCAAATTTTAGACAGATTGTTTCAAATTGATATTGCTTATATTAGATAGATAGGTTTGTTTCATAATAGTTATAATAAAGATAATTTAAAAAAGTACTTACAAACTAATTCTTTGAGAACCGCGATAAAAACCCTATACTTACATATATCATTCAAATTTACTCATTGCTCATACAACAACAACACATCATAACAATATATATATATATATATATATTATATATATATATATATATATAATATATACGCATTTTTGGTACACTATTAAAACTTGTATAACAATTTGAACTTTGTCGATATTTATGAATTGTGCTTATGTTCCGCTTTCAGGGATATAACTTGTATTATTTTACTGTTTTATTCTTATACGTATCGACTTGGAAAATTCACGAATATAAATTTTCGTTATTTGCTTATAACTTTTTCCACAGTGTACTTACACCTGCTTTTTACTGTTGATTTGGCCGAATGGCACTATATTGAAGGGATTCCAGCTGGTTTTAGGTCCTTTGTACCACTTTTTCCTACCCTTAAATTTTTGACAGCTGGATTTCTCTATAGTTACTAATTTGAACTTTGCATATAAAATACGTGTTAATAATTGATTATTGCCTTTCAGATTCTTAGGCTTAATACTAACACGTGGTTATCCTCCAGTTCAATGACCTGGAGATAATTACCTATTTTTCTTACAGATTCTTAGAAATTAAGATCTAATTATTCATACTTGCTATTTTATTATTCATACTTGCAATTTGTTTCGTATTTTACCCTATTATTAATAACAATAAAGTATCTCTTTGTTATCTTTTTTTTATTCCTAGACAATAGTGGCATAGCTCGTGATCTATGGCCACTGACCGAACCTACGCTCTTCGGTCATTAACAACAATGAATAGAGCGGTTAATCCTGGTGGTCCAGACGCCCTCTCTCCCGAGGGAATCGATGGACTTGGAAATTGACCTAGATATTTTTCTATAAAAGAAACGCACGATGGCCGATACGGCAGACTGGGTCAGGATATGTCCGCCAGTCCAGCCTTCTCAGGCATGTAGAGATACTCAGATATATTCAGTTCTCTGAGCCTCAAACCCAGAAGGATACGTTCTCATCTTTAATTTTACCTTTAAACCCGGAACCTCACGTTCCACCAGCTTTAACCTTTGGCGGAATTCCAGAGTGGACTCTGTCGATTTGCGAGCGTAAATCCAAACGGCCATTCTAGAGGATTTATCTCTGCAATTCGACTTGGTCGGAGTTGCTAATATTTCGTTAAGAGCGTCGCTATTCTTCGTCGAATAATCTGTGTTCTAAGACCTTGTCTAGATCTGATTACTTCGACGCTTTACAAGTAATGTAAAAAATTGTTTTCTTCCAGGTATTCTAAGTTCCTTACTTTACAGGACTTAGCCACCGGATGACGTGAGAAATAAAGTAATAACATTGTGTTTTATTTCATTCCTATTTGCAATCTCTTTCAGGTACACTGTTATAATCTGTTATAGTAGTTTTACAGGTACATTGTTAAAACCTGGTAAGTTAGTTTGCAGGTACACTGTTGAAAACTGGTGACATTTTAGGTCTGAGATATATGTTGATACTTTGTACGATTTTATTACTTGTTCTCTTTCAGGAATAAACATACTTCATTTTCCCGTAGGAATATCCTCGATATTCGGAAATTAACTTGTATTTTATTTCTTATATCTTTTTCTTATTTATAGGTGTCAGCGACTTAGTAAATTTCCGAAATAAATATTTCGAATTTCCTATATAACAATTTTTACAGTGTAATACTTATACATTTTATTGTTGATATTGCCGAATGGAACTATACTAGACAGATCCCAGCTGGTTTCAGGGTCCTATCACTGTTCCTTCCTACCTATCAATTTTGACAACTGGGTTTCTCTATGTTTATTAATATCAAATTTACATATAAATTTGTGTAGTGTTGTTTAATCTAATACGTTTCTTCATTGCAGATTCTTAGGTTAAACTAATCGTATAATTATCCTCCAGACTTAAGGTCTGGAGCTAATTATAGTTCCTTTGCAGATTCTTAGATTTAACACCCTAACTCTATTTATCTGTCTTTCTGCAATAAACGAAGCATTTTATTGTTCTTATTAAGGCAGATTTATTCCACAGCTAAAGGCGTCCATAGCAATCCACTATGGCCAACGACCGAGATCCCTATTCTCTTAGGTCCTTAGCAACGGAAAGAGCGTGTACGGAGCCTGGTCTCACGTCCACAAGGCAAGAGGCTTTTTCCCGAAACAAATAATTTGTTTCGACGTGTTCGTTTTTAAAAACTTTATTACACTAATAAAAATTAACTTTTACATTAACTTTCTATAATAAAGGAACACTAAAGCCGATATACAAATTATAACGATTAGTTGAGCGAACCCACACTAATTCTGAACGGTACTAATACAAATAATGTACTAAGACTAAGATTTCTTGTTACAAGGGTTTTTATACTCTTTGTATGGAAATGTACTTATATTCTAGAAGTTGAAAATATTCCATATTCTAGAGCGAAGTGTTGTCAACAAAATTGCGTAAACAGGAAATTTCCTGTGGAAGTGACTACATAACTCCTCCCTTCGTAAGATTGGAAAATAACGTCGGTTTATTTTGCGATGATGCAGGATTTTCTTTCTGATTTTCTATATATGTTCTTCTGTTTTCCTTTTTCTTCCGTAATAATATTGGGTTTAATATCTTCCAATAATAAATGATTATTAAAACAAGTATGATAATAATAATCAACACACTATTCGACCAATTGTGATGATTTGGAATATTTTCTGGTTTGGATAATCGTGTATTTATTGCCATATTTTCTAATTGTTGTATTTCTTTAATGTCTATATTCTTGATGTGTATTGGAACTAATGTTTCTTTAGATTTATTCAAATTAATTTCAGGAATTTCAAAAATTAATTCTTCATGAAGTGTTTGTTCTGGTTTATATTGTTTATTGTCTATTTCAATTTCACAGTTTTTTATATAAATGATTGATGGTCGTGAAATTCTATATATACCGTTTGTTTTGCACTTTGCACTCATAACAACTGTTTTTGTCGGTATAACCATTATTTCTTTTGAGTTTATTCTTTCGATGTTAGTTTCACTTAGATTCACTTTTACACTTTCACATTCGTTTAACCCTTTTCTTATTAACTGAGTTAAACACTTTTCTGCTTTTGTTAATGAAGTTTTCTTGAAATAATAGTAGTTTTCTATTTCTGAACATTCTTTTGTTGTTGACCATTCTTCTAAAGAGTTGATTAATAGGAATGGGTATTCAGGTATGATTATTTGATTTTGTATAGGTACAGGATATAATTTAAAGTATTTATATGAATTTGATATCAAAGGAACATGAATTTTAAAAATTATTAAATTATTTTTAATTATTACTTGAGTTGCAAATAAGTTGTAATAATTCATTAAATTATTTAGTTTTGGAATTTCTAATGAATCATACAATTTTGTTTCTATAACCATATTTTGTAAATTATTAGGTGTTATAATAGAATTGTGTAAGACATTTAATTTTGCAAATGAAATAGCGATCTCAATATTATTAATTACATTTTGAATATTTTGTAATTGAAATATTAAATTATCAATAGTCATTAATAGTTTAAAGATATGTTCTTTCTTTATTAAATCATTAAAGTTCTTTACAATTGTTTGAATTTGATCATTAATCATCTTTTGATTAGTAGAAAGTGTTTCAAAGGTCTTAGTGTATTTATCTGATAATTCAGTTAAAATAGTTTGAAATTTTGACATATCATTATATAAATTATTTTCATTTTTTGATAGCGTATGTAAATAATTCTTAATATAAATTTCATCTTCAACGTCTAGTGTTCCGAAAAGCCATTTCTCTATTTTTCCAATGCCATTAATAAGTCCTCGTTTTATTCTTATTGGCTTTATATACGATTCTATTTTACTTATGACTAATTTACTTAAATGTATTCCATTATTTAATATCCAATATATTTGAGTAATTACTTTTTTCTCTTATAATAAGTTTTAGATTATCTAATTCATATAGTATCTTACTTGCTATTTCGTAAGGATAACTTATATTTATATGATATATAAAAGTATGCTTATCAGTAATTAATTTGCAATTTCCTAATTGCACTGGTAATATAGGATTCTGATTTCCTTAATTCCAGGGTCAAATGTTTGTTCCACTGAAGGAATAATATTATCGTTAGTAATATTAGCTTCATTGCTTCTGATATTGTCTGTAACAAAACGTTGTGGTTTAAGCATTCGTAAGTGATAAATTTTATTATCTGATTTAATTTTATTATCTCTTATTAATTCTGGGTTAATAATTTCTTTATAAAGTTCAGATGCTTTCTGTGCTCGTGATTCATTACATTTTTGTCTGTATAGAGGTTTATTCAAATCTAGTTTTATTTCTGGAGTTTTATTTATATTTGCTTATTTAAGTTTTTTGTTTGTTTCGTTGTTAATTTCTTATTTATCATTTCTGATAATTGTTCTAAATTTTGTGAGTGTTCATATATATAATTTGTTAATTTCTCATTTTCATTTTGTTCAAATGGGTCTTTATAATCTAATTTTCCTCTTAATATTTGGAAAGGAGTAAAATCAAGACTTGAATTAATGCTATTATTATATGTTAGAATAGCATAATTTATCAATTGGGAAATATTTAGATTAGGTTTTTGCTCTTTTAATATTCGTAATGCTTCAATAAGAGTTGAGTGAAATCTTTCGACTGGACTATTACTGTTATGATTGTAAGCAATAGTATAATGTATTTCAATATTGTGTAATGTACAAAAATCTTGTACAACGCGGTTTTTAAATTCTGTGCCATTGTCACATGTAATTTTTAATGGTAATCCATAGTGACTAATAAAATGAATTAATTTATCTGTAATTTCAATTGCATTATTCGAATTTATAGGATATGCTTGTCCAAACTTTGAAAAACTGTCGATAATCGTAATAAAATTTTGATAACTAAATTTGAAGGTATCGATATATAAATGTTCCATTGGGTTTTTTTCCAATAGGTGTTGGTTTTAATACTAGTGAGTATGGATGTCTTTCGTATTTTGATTTTTGACAACTATCACATATATTAATATAGTTTGTGACATCTTGATCCATTTTAGGCCAATAAAAGTGTTTCTTTAGAGCTGTTAAATTTTCATTTATTCCTCGATGAGTAGTTTTTGTTTCATGATAAAATTGAATTTTTTCTTTTTGTTCTCTTTCTTCTGTTACATCTGTTAGAAATATATTTGAAATTACTATAGAAAATGAATTATTCTTAAACTTTTTCGTCATATAATTAATAAATGGTATTTTCAAATTTTCTTCGATGAATTGCTAAATGACGAAAACAGGATAGAACAGCAACAGCCTATAAGAACGGAGAAACATAGGAACCAAATAAATGAGACAGAAGAAACACCCCCTACCAGAAACGAGATAAAGGAAATAATAAAGAAATTAAAAAATAACAAGAGTCCAGGAAGTGATAATATAACTGCAGAGATGTTCAAATATGGAGGGAAAACGCTAGAGGAGCAAATGTTCAAATTAATAAAGGAGATTTGGATTAAAGAACAACTACCACAAGAATGGACAGATGCAATTATATGCCCACTTTATAAGAAAGGCGATAGGACAGATTGTCAAAATTACAGAGGGATATCACTTTTGAATACTGCATACAAAATTCTTGCAGCGTGTATAAAGGACAAATTGGCAGGAGTGATAGAAAACATTGTCGGCGAGTACCAATGTGGCTTCAGACCTGGTAGAAGTACAATAGATCAGATATTTACGCTCAGAGAATTGCAAGCGGAAAGTTATCAACACAATCTGCCGACAAGGGTCCTCTTCATTGATTTCAAACAAGCGTACGATAGAATAAAACGGAACCAAATGAGCAAAGCACTAGAAGAATTGGGTATCAGTAGAAAACTTATAAGAATGATACAAATAACGTTGTCCAAGACTGAGAGCAGAGTTAAAATAAATAATATAATGTCGGAAAAATTTGAAGTCAGTGAAGGAGTAAGGCAAGGAGATCCCCTATCATCGATACTATTCAGCTTGTGTTTGGAGAAGGTCATACGAGATGCAAATGTCAACAGAGAGGGATTGTTATACCAAAGAAAGCACCAATGTCTAGCCTTTGCAGACGATGTAGTAATACTGGCTCGAAGCAAATGGGAGCTACAAGAAGTAGTAAAGAGGCTAGATAGAGAGGCAAAGAAAATAGGCTTAACCATCAACGAAAGTAAGACAAAATACATGGAATGGATAGATGACAGTGAACAAAAAGGAGGAAATCTAAAAATAGAAGTAGAGGGTGAAAAAGCATATATATTTGAAGCAGTGGAAAGATTTACATACCTGGGGTCGATGTTCACATGCAAACCAAATATTAGAGAGGAGCTCCAATCAAGAATAATGGCAGGAAACCGATGCGTGTACTCCTTAAACAGGCTATTAAAAAGTAAACAGATATCTAGGAATGCCAAAATAAGGATTTACAAAACAGTTATACAACCAGTGGTAACCTACGCCAGTGAAGTGTGGACACTGAACAAAGGCAAAACAGGTATGCTCGAAATATGGGAAAGAAAGGTTTTGAGAAAGATATTTGGAGGCAAGATAGTAGACAATACATGGAAAAGAAGAACAAATAAAGAATTAGAAGATATGTACAAGAATCCTAGTATAGTGGGAGTAGTAAAGGCTCAGAGACTCAGGTGGCTAGGGCACATAGAAAGAATGACAAATTCTCGAGTACCAAAAATGATTCTGATGCATACAATGGGTACAAAAAAAAGAAGAGGAAGGCCGAGAAGTAGATGGAAGCAAGAAGTAGAGAAAGACCTAGAAACACTGGGAATAGAAAGATGGAAGGACAAGGCTAATAATAGGAAGAAATGGAAAACAATAACAGCTCAAGCCATGGGCCTACTAGGCTCGTAGTGCTATTATATATATATATATTATATATATATATATATATATATATATATATATATATATATATATATATTTTCAAATTTTCATTCTTAAAATATAAGCAAAACGTAGTGTTTGGTTTTATAGTTTCTTTTATAAGATTTATCCAATTTTTCTCAGTTGAATTCTCTGATATACTCCAATAGTGTCGATTTTTGTCGAAAATTTTTTCAAATGAATGTTTTGTATTATTGTTGTTACTATTTCTGATTATTATTTGATTTTTATAAGTATTAATACTTTTTTCAGTAAAGGGAATATTTAAAATAGGATTTTCTGAATTAGAGTGTACTGTTTGTGAGTCACTCATTGTTATTGTTTCTTCAGATGGTTTAGGTATTTGATCTGAATGACTTATTTCATCAGCTGGTTTTAGAAGAATATTTTGTAATATTTTTATTTCTGGTTTATCTTCAGGTAACATTTGATCTAATAATTCTTGATTTATTATAGGTAATTCATTTTGTGAATATATGTCTTTGTATTGATTATCTAATATTTCGTCTTCATCAAATTGTGCTATAACTGAGAATCTATCTTCATTTTCTTCTATTGGATTAATTTCTATTCTAGATAATGCATCTGCATTGCTATATAATTTTCCTTTTTTAAATATAATTTTATAATCGAATTCTTCTAATTTTAGCCTCCATCTTATAAGTTTAGAATTAGGTTCTTTTAAAGAAAATAACCATTGTAATGGTTTATGGTCAGATATTATATTGAATTTTTGTCCGAATAAGTAAGGTCTGAAGTATTTAACTGCATAGATAATAGCTAATAATTCTTTTTCAATTGTGCTGTAATGAGTTTCTGATTGATTTAATGTTCTAGAAGCATATGCGATTGGTAAATCGCTTCCGATTGGTCCTTGAGACAAAACTGCGCCAATAGCAAAATTTGAAGCGTCTGTTGTGACATTAAAAGGTTTTGAAAAATCTGGGTATTGTAGGATTGGGTCATTCATTAGTACATTTTTACATGTTTCAAACGATTGAATGAATTCTGGAGTATGTTTTACTTGATTTCCTTTTTTTAAACAAATTGTTAATGGTTTTGTTAATTTAGCAAAATTTTTTATAAATTTTCGATAGTATCCGATTAGTCCTAAAAATGATTTTATTTGTTTTTGTGTCTTAGGTATAGGAAATTTTTGTATTGCAAGTATTTTCTTTGGGTTTGGTTTAATTCCATCAGGTGTTATAACGTGACCTAAAAATTCTACACTTTTACATAAAAATTCTGATTTGTCCAATTGTAGTTTTAATTCTGCTTCTTCTAATCTTTGAAAAACAAGTTTTAAATTATTTATATGTTCTTGTAATGATGTTGAATAAATTATTATGTCATCCATGTATACGAGACAAATTTTTCCAATTAAATTATTGAGAATTGAATCCATAACTCTTTGAAATGTTGAGGGAGATCCTTTTAGTCCAAAAGGCATCCTTAAAAATTCATATTTGCCATGTTCTACCATAAATGCTGTTTTTTCGATTGAATTTGGTTCCATTTCTATTTGATGAAAACCTGATGTAAGATCTAATGTAGTGAAGTAGTTAGATCTTCCTAATCTGTCTAATATATCGTTGATATTTGGAATTGGGTATTTATCATCTATTGTTTTCTCATTTAGTTTTCTATAATCAACAACTAATCTCCATTTTTGTTTTCCGCTTGCATCTAATTTTTTTGGAACTATCCAAATCGGTGAACTCCAAGGTGAGTATGAGTTTCTTATTATTCCGTCTTGTAACAATTGATTTATTTGATTTTTAACTTCTTCTTTGTGAACGTATGGATATCTATAAGATTTTGTATGTATTGGGATTTCATCAGTAGTCTTTATTTCATGCTTAATTTTATGTGTAAATGATAGTGGTTTATCTTTTTTATAAAAAATACTTTTATATTGTTTAATTAGTTTTAATAAAGCATCTTTTTCTTCATTGTTCAGGTGATTTAATCTTAATTGGGAGAGATCAACAGTATCTTTAGTTTCATCTTTTTTATTGGTTCTTGGTATGATATGTTCAATATTAAAACATTCAAATAGATTTTCTGAATAGTTTTGTTTAAATTCATCTAAAAAATCTTTTTCTATTATTATTATTTCCGATTTGTTTGAATTATTTTTAAATTCCATTTTAACTAATCCATTTCTTACATTTAATATACTTGCTGGAATAGAAATCATATCATTTTCACTAAATAATTCGGGGATTAATATTTCTCCATCTGGCAACGATGTTTTTATTTCTTTTATTATTGACGTATAAGGGGCTATTTCAACCTTTTGATAATTGAAATCTGTTCTATATTTTAATGGTATTTTTATAAAATCGTTGTATAAACATTCATTTTTTAAATCTACATTTAAATTTAATTTTCTTAAGTCGCGGACTCCTAGTATTCCGTCAAAATAATCGTGAAAATCGAAAAGTACAAAATCGAGCCAGTCACTTATATAAAATTCTTCTAATAGTGGAATTTTTGCGTTACTATGTGCAGTTTTTGTTCCTGCACAAGTCATAATTGGTGTGTTTTTCTTCGTTATTTTATCTGGAAAATTATCTTCGGCAATAATTGGGCGTAACATAGACATATGACGTCCTGTATCGATCAATAATTTTAATGGGGGATTTTTGAGAGTAATATAAGGTAATGAATTCTGTAGTTCGTTATTAATTTCAATTAATTTTGGTATGGTGGTTTGGGTTTTAAATCGATTTTGCGAAAATTTTCTTCTTCGTAGTTTCTTTCTAACGAAGTAGGGATATCTATTTGTTCGTTATAAAAATTCTGTTCATTTGGATATTGCTCTTGTTCAATATCTTCTGAGTTATATATTTCTTCTGCTACGAAGTTTGCAGGTCCTGTTTGTTGAAAATAGTTATTTTTATACTGTTGTCTTGGATATGTATATTTAGTACTTGTAGTCATTGGTTGAGGAGGTCCTGTTGGTTTATTTGAATTTCTTGGAGAAAATACGTTTTTTGTAGGTCGATTGTTTTCGTGATTATAATATGTTTTAGGTGGAACTTGTGGAATTGTCTTTGTTGTATATTTATTGGTCCTCTGGGAAATGTTTGTGGATTTTGTCTATTTTGTACTTGATAATTTTGATTTTGATAATTTTGTCTATAATTATATCTTTGATTTAAATATGGATATCTTTGATTATACTGTTTTTGGTGAAAATAATTGTTTTGATGATTGAAAATTCTTGTTGTTGTCTCTGATTTTGATTAAAATTTGTATTTTTATTATCTTTAAAAAGAGAGTTTACTCTTTGTTCTCTATAATAGTATCGATTTATAATTTCGCAGGCTTCATTTACGTTTTTTGGTTCTTTTATGTCCAATATTGTTCTTAAGTTAACATTGACATTTCCTAGTAAAATGTCTAGAGCATTTCCTTCGTTTTGTTCTAGTAAAATTGTTTTTCTTTCTTGTGTGATGTCGTGATCTGAAATTATTTTAACTTCTAGGCGAGATTTTAACGATTTCATTCTGTTAATGAAGTCTAATATATTTTCCTTATTGTGTGTTCTTAAACATAAAACTTCTCTATTTAATGTTTGTCGGTCAATACGATCTCCGTATTGTTCTCTGAGAGAATTTCTAATCGAAGGCCAAGTGTTGAGGTCTGGCCTGCACATAATAAATGTTTGTGCATTATTCCGTATTTTGGAACGTAATACCATTGATTATAAACCACTACCTAGATAGCTTACTCTAAGCAAAGAATATAGGACGCTTATAGAAGAATCTTTCACTGTTATGTTTGAAAGTTTGCAAAAGATGATCGCACGTTATGAAAAAGAATGAGAGGGTGGATCGAGAAGGGAGCGGTCATGTCAACGCTATTATTGCTTTTAAAATATGAAAGAGTGGGGCAACAAATGCAACAGATATTTTTATGTATAATGCCAGAGAACTACGAACACATAATGCCGCGTGGCCGTAGAATAGGATTAAATTTTTGCGTTTTATAATATTTTTTTAAGAAAATAATAATATTTTAACTTTTAATAAATGAATCATATTAGAAAAAATATTATGATTCGAATTTTTAATTTAAATAGGTACAAATCTACAAATAATATTATAGTTAATAAGAAGAACTCTCTTTTTATTAACTATAAAATTAATTCAACCAATAAAGTCATCAATCACCGGAATTAAATATTTCCAAATTTTCTAAATTTAATAATTTCTTCTTTGTTTTTAATATAAAATAACATAAAATGTAAAACACAACACTGTTTTTTCTGCAGAATAATGGAAACATGTCTAAAAAGTTTAATGAAAAGTCCTGAGAAAATCAAATTTTTGGTTGAATTAACCCAAAAATTAACGAAATATTTTAAAAAAATATTTCGTTAATTTTTGGGCAGAAAAACAGTATAATAAAAATTTATGTGACGGTTTTTCGTTGTGTTGGAACAAACCTATTTTTAATTCAAAGTTATAAAATGTAAAAAATAAATGCTTTGAATATTGTAAATATCATACCTTTTTAAATTTCAAAATTCAAAATTTAACAATTTAATATATTGAAAATAAAGATTTTATTGTGAAAAAAAAAACAAAAAAAGCATGGGATTTTTTTTAATCGTAGATGCAAAGTTAAATAAATAGCTCCTCCGTTCGTACTCCTTTCCCACTTTCCCCTAATTACATCTTTTATGAGATAGTTTAAGCCGACTGCCAGATGTGTTTTAAAGTGTAAACCCTAACCAAATCGTCCATTTGAACTGTTCTTCTATAAGCGTCTATATTCTTTGCTCTAAGGTAAAAACGAATTCAGTGTTAAACTCAGCCCACTTACACCTCTTTGCCCCTCACGCCTAAGTACTACCTGACTGTATGGTGGCGACATTCATTGAAATATTTGCCAAGATTGAAAAATAAATTTAAGTTCCATGCTCCGCCAATTCTCTAGTGTAATAGAGGACGATATAAGGATGGCACTCAGCATTTTCACAAATAATTTTAACGTGCTTGTAATCTATATTATGATATTCCGATTTTACTTCAGAAAAAACGCTAAAAATTGATTAATAAAAACAGTAAAGGTTTTCTTAAAATTATTTATTTATCAACACAATACAAAAAAATAAAATATAAAATACATAACAAAATTAGCAGTGATAAATTACATCTCATGTAAATTACTTTTTTGTAACTTTTCAAATTTTTTTACTAAGTCAATACTTTTCGAGTTATTGAAAAATAGGTTCTTATTCGTCAAATTCAATGTTGAATATTTCAACGTGAAATAATAAAAAACTAAAGCACTTTTCGAGGAAAACTCATTACAACTTTTTTTAAAGTGTTTAAAAAAGGTTTATTTTTGTTAAGTTTCTTGCATAAAGAGTAAGCAAGTTATGACCAAAATATTCAGAAAAGCAAAACCTACATTTTTTTACTCTTTGTGATTTTTGGTGTCAAGAAGTCAATCATATTCTGTGGAAAATAAAAAATTGTATAGAGGTCAACTAAATAAAATCACTGATCTACTGTTAGATCGCATACTTTTTACAATTAAAAATTTTCTGAGGACTTTCTGGAATTACGCCATCGAGGTTTTAAAAGCAAGTAGTGGTGAGTACCAAATGCAATCGATTTTGACTTTGACAAAATACCACAAATTACCAACGTTAAAAATGAATAATGTAAGTACATATCTTGATAAAATGACAGGGAATTTCCAATACATAAATAGTTGAGGGCCATCTGCCTAGGAACAATAGGTAAAAGCTGATAAATGGACAGGATTAGAAAGTTTATAACATCACTAATTAGATCATATTTTAAAACAAAGTAAATAAGTATATTTGAATGTTAATTCTTTTCAAACTAAGATTGTTGTTTCATGTAATAAAACAAGTATAGATGACTGTAGTTTGTATTACTTTATTTAGTTATATTATAAGAACGTTACATAATTATTATTCCTAGGTTATATTGTTGCACCTAGCCTCATAGAATGTGGAGTGACGTTGTCAAGGAAGGCGGATGTCCCTGTTGACACTGACAGACACACACTGTTCCCAACCTTCTTATTAAAGGTCACTTCACATGCTTACATGTGACATCTTCCCCTTTACCCCTTTTAACAAACATAATCCCTAAACCTGGAAGGTCTTTTTACTCTCCTACCAGAGCGTGTTACAACGTTATGTTCACTATTACTATTATTTTGAATAGTTTCCTTACTAGTTGAAGGAACTGTATCAGAACTTGGCAAAACATCAGTTTCTTCAAAAGGCACGTTTTATGACGTGTTTTGAACATATTTGTTAGGACAACGTCTAATAAAAGATGAATTCCTCCTGTAACTATTACCAAAATTATCTTTTACCCAATAAGACCTTGGACTATTAGTAATACTAACAATTTCACCTGGTACCCTTATTTTATCTTTTCTTAACATTATGCTTTCACCTACTTTAAACTTACCTCTAACCCGAGAATGTTTATTATAATACTTAACACTTCTACTCCTCTGTTCTCTTAATCTATTTAGATCAACTATGGGTTTTCTAGATAGAACTTTTTGAGATACCGGAATAGCTGTCCTAAGAACCCTGTTGTTGAGAAGTTCAGATGGGGATAATCCAATTCCTGTTAAAGGAGTTGTTCTGTACTCCATTAATGCATTGTGTACATCTTCATCAGAGTCATTGCATTTTCTAAGCATGTTTTTACAAATCCCAACTGCTCTCTCTGCTAGTCCATTAGACTGTGGATATCTTGGAGTAGATGTGATTAGGTTGAAATTCCACTTTCGGGCAAATTGCCTGAATTCAACACTACCAAATGGAACATTATCCGATACAAAAACAGCTGGGGATCCGTGTGTGGAAAACATAACTTTTAGTTTTTTAATTATTTCTTGTGCCGTTTTTGATTCTAACTTTACTAGGTCTAACCAGTGACTGAAGTAATCAACCACTACTAGATAATCAGAACCTCCATAATTTAAAATATCAGCACCTATTTTATAGTAAGGGATATCTGGTCTATCATGCTGAACGAGAGGTTCTTTCTGAGGTTTTCTTAGATATTTTAGGCATATTTTGCACTTTTCAACAAAATGTGTTACATCAGAACTCAATCCTGGCCAATAATAAAGACTTCGTGCTCTCGCCTTAGATTTCTCAATACCAAGATGAGCACTGTTGTGAACTTTGGCCATGATTGATTTTCTTAATGACCTGGGAACGATTATTTTCTCATTGTAATATAAAACACCATTATTACAAAATAGATTTTCTTTTATCTTGAAAAATGTCTTAGCTTCCTGGTCCTGATTTATATTAGCCTTTATTGGGCCACATTCTAGTTTCACAGAAATCCATTATTTGTTTAAGAATCTGGTCACTCTTTGTTTCTCTTTTAAGAATGTTTGTGTTAGGACCTGATAAAGGTGATTCAAATTCTAACGAGTGTACTCTTTTGATACCTGATCTAACATCATTATTTGGAGTTTTTAAGAATGCTCGTGACAACAGATCAGCTATGTACAGGTACTTGCCAGGTAAATATTCAATTTTGAAAGTATATTTTAATAATTTGAGCTTTAGCCTTTGTAAGCGACTACTTACTTTATGGAAATCTTTACTGCAGATTGAAACTAAAGGTTTATGGTCGGTTTTTATTAAAATTTCTCTACCATAAATAAAGTTATCAAATTTTTGTACTGCAAAACAAATGGCAAGAAGTTCTTTATCAATTTGTGGATACCTAACCTCACTCTTTGTAAGCCCTCTAGAACAAAACGCTACTGGTTGGCCATCTTGTAACAAACACCCACCAATGCCGAACTGACTACTCTCAGCTTGTATTTCAATTGGTACCTGTGGATCAAATATTTTGAGGTTAGGTATTGATGTAACTAATGTTTTAATTTTATCAAAGGCTCTGGTGTGATCAACTGTCCAATCAAACAAAGTATCTTTCTTTACTAATCGTCTTAATGGAGTCATAAATTCTGAAAGGTTGGGGATATACTTAGTTAAGTAGTTTAGCATGCCCATTATTCTGAGAAGATCTTTTTTGACTTTGGATTTTCTAAGCTCAAAATTGCTTCTATGTACTGAGGATCTGGTTTAATACCACTTTTAGAAAAAAATTGTCCAATATACTTAACTTCACTTACTTTGAATTGAATTTTATCCCTATTAAATTTAACTCCATATTTTGTAGCTCTATTTAAAACCTT
The DNA here is from genome assembly GCA_918026665.1 of Diabrotica balteata. Classification (NCBI taxonomy): domain Eukaryota; kingdom Metazoa; phylum Arthropoda; class Insecta; order Coleoptera; family Chrysomelidae; genus Diabrotica; species Diabrotica balteata. Next base: position 70,116,959 of record OU898284.1, on the reverse strand, counting down.
CTGAAGAATTCTATCATGTTCCTCCTCTGTCTCTGCAGCAATTATAATATCATCAAAATATATTCCTATTTCAAGATCTCCAAACATTTTTTCATTCATCCTCTGAAACACTTCGGGACTAACGCTAAGACCAAATGGCAATCTTTTAAAGCAATATTTGCCAAAAGGAGTTGTAAAAGTACAAATTTTCATACTATCCTCATGTAGTGGAACATGATAGAACCCCTCCTTCAGGTCAAGTACTGTAAAAATTGATTTACCCTTCAGTTTCAATGCTAATTCATCTACAGTGGGTATTGGATATTGATCGTTACAAACAAATTTGTTTAAGTGAACTGGGTCCAAGCAAATTCTTATTTTATTATTGGATTTCTCAACTAATACTATGTTGTTTACCCACTCAGTAGGCTCTTCAACCCTCATTATGATATCTCTTTTCTCAAGATCAAGTAAAGACGCTTTTAAGGCAACCTTTACAGTGTCTGGCACTCTTCTACAACAGCCAACAAATGGCTCATAACTCTTCTTCAACACGATTTTGTAATCAAATGGTATCTTACCTGTCCCCTCAAATACATTTTTGTTATTGTTTACAAATTCATCTTTACTTTTACTATTGATGAAGTCAACTCTCTGAACCAAATTTAATTTTTTACATGCATTAAGACCTAAAATTGGTGTACTATTAGTATTAACTAAAAGAAACTTAATGTTGTACCTAGTTCCATTAACAAAACATTTTAATAATACAGACCCACATGTGTCAATTCTGTTATTTCCATAAGTTATAAGTGATACACTATCTTTTAAGACTGGTACCTGACAGCCCAAACTATTGAAAATTTTTAACGGTAGACAATTACAATTGGCTCCAGTATCTAATTTAAACTTGACATTTTTATCGTTAATTAATAAATCTACTTTCCAACACTTACTTGAGAGGCTATTTGAGTTTATGTTGTCTAAAACTATTGATTCAACTGTCAAATCGTCACTATCATTGCTACTATTTTCATACTCAAGTTCAAGTACATTGCCTTTCTTATGGAACCTATTAGTTTTATTGTTAAACCTACTTATATTTTTATATTGCGTTCCACTGGAGTTTCCTCTATTCTTACACCCTACTGCAAAATGATTTGGATTATTACATAAAGAACATAATTTTCCATATGCTGGACAGCTCCTAGGTCCATGTGTCCGTCCACATTTAAAACAATCAAAATCATTTTTAGCCTCCTGTTTGACCATATTTAACCTACTCTTACCTTTGAACTTGTTCGCCCTAATTATATCAACTTCCTTTTCATTCTGTATTCCTTTGACTTGGATTCTGCTTACTTCAGCTGTTCTACACATATTTTATGCTTTTCTTAGGTCCAATTTCGAACACTGCAACAATCTTTCTTGAAGAGCGACGTCTAGTATGCCACTAACAATTCGGTCTCTGATGAGCGAATCTTGTAGTAACCCAAAATTATATAGGCTTGCCAGTTCTTTTATATTTGTTAAAAAAGCTTCAAATGTTTCACCTTCCTGTTGTCTTCGTGTAAAGAACTTATAACGATCATATGTCTCATTTCTTAAAGGTGCACAATACTCTCTAAATGCATTTACAACCACCTCGAACTTTTTTTTGTCTTCCTCACTTAAACTGAAATTTTTAAATTTCTTCTGAGCTTCTTGCCCAGCAATGTTTAATAAGATAGCCACCTTAACCTCATCGTCTTTCTTGTCCAGCCCCGTAGCTTTTAAATATATTTCTAAGCCTTCCAGGAAAGTCGTTAAATTACTGTGGATATCCTGGTTGAATACTAGGGCCTTGGGTGCTGTAAATATTGCCTCCATTTTGTACAAACTTCAGTTTACTTTCAGCAGTGTAGACTTAATTTCCTTGGTCAAGGTTCTTCCAACTAACCTGACACCATGTTACATGTAATAAAACAGGTATAGATGACTGTAGTTGTATTACTTTATTTAGTTATATTATTAGAACGTTACATATTATTATTCCTAGGTTATATTGTTGCACCTAGCCTCATAGCATGTGGAGTGACGTTGTCAAGGAAGGCGGATGTCCCTGTTGACACTGACAGACACACACTGTTCCCAACCTGCTTATTAAAGGTCACTTCACATGCTTAATATTGTTCTGAAGCTATTTTCTTGTGGCATTGTAAATTAATTATTATTTATAACTGGGAATAAGCCACATTAAAGATAAAAATACATTTATTGACGTTTCAATTTCCAATTCGGAAATCGTTCTCAAAATACAAATAGTAAATTAAACAAATTTTGTTTTTTGTTACATAGTGAAAAAATTCTTCTGATAATTTAATTTTATCTGACTCATTTATATTGACAATTCAGACATACATTATGCATTTTAAAGTAGACGACTTTAAAATGATATTGCCAATATTGTTGAGTTGCGCTCCTGGGACGACTTTACTTATAAGATAGTTCATTCGATTACATGAAATCAACTTTAACTTGAGAATATCCGTCAGAAAAAATCATAGCATGTAATTCGTCTTTAAAAAGACAAACACATGACATGATGACAGTAAAATTCTCCTGTTAGTGATTCCATAGTAAATTATGAGGGAAAAACCAGGAAAAAAAACCTCATAATACTATCCCGACATTGTAAGTATTTGTTCGTGAATTTAGTTTACCTTCAACAAACATCAAAATTCTGATTTTATGTTACGTTATTTAAAAAACATAAATGATGTATCCTCTATAATATGTTACTGACTTACTAATACTGGTATTTTCTTATTAATAACTTCCTCTTTCAATATTGGTAACCAGATCCTACTACATTCTGCCGAGGAATTTGCGACACAATTGGCCTCATTTAGCATAATTAGAGCCGCTTCTTTGATTTTTCTTTTTTTACCATCCGTTTCTTTTAGGACTATATTTGAATTATTCCATTGAACTCTATGTTCATTATCCCATGCGTGTTTACATATTTGAGATCTATTAAATTATTATATTATAATATTATATTATAATATTATTATATTTGAGATATGTAAACACGCATGGGATAATGAACATAGAGTTCAATGGAATAATTCAAATATAGTCCTAAAAGAAACGGATGGTAAAAAAAGAAAAATCAAAGAAGCGGCTCTAATTATGCTAAATGAGGCCAATTGTGTCGCAAATTCCTCGGCAGAATGTAGTAGGATCTGGTTACCAATATTGAAAGAGGAAGTTATTAATAAGAAAATACCAGTATTAGTAAGTCAGTAACATATTATAGAGGATACATCATTTATGTTTTTTAAATAACGTAACATAAAATCAGAATTTTGATGTTTGTTGAAGGTAAACTAAATTCACGAACAAATACTTACAATGTCGGGATAGTATTATGAGGTTTTTTTTCCTGGTTTTTCCCTCATAATTTACTATGGAATCACTAACAGGAGAATTTTACTGTCATCATGTCATGTGTTTGTCTTTTTAAAGACGAATTACATGCTATGATTTTTTCTGACGGATATTCTCAAGTTAAAGTTGATTTCATGTAATCGAATGAACTATCTTATAAGTAAAGTCGTCCCAGGAGCGCAACTCAACAATATTGGCAATATCATTTTAAAGTCGTCTACTTTAAAATGCATAATGTATGTCTGAATTGTCAATATAAATGAGTCAGATAAAATTAAATTATCAGAAGAATTTTTTCACTATGTAACAAAAAACAAAATTTGTTTAATTTACTATTTGTATTTTGAGAACGATTTCCGAATTGGAAATTGAAACGTCAATAAATGTATTTTTATCTTTAATGTGGCTTATTCCCAGTTATAAATAATAATTAATTCACATGCTTACATGTGACAATTGTAAAATTAAAATTTTAGGAAAAAAGATTATTTATTATTTCTTGTTCTCAAGAAGTACTTTCATTATTGACAATATCGAAACATTTTATTATTAAAACTCGAGAAGAATTTTCTGAGGAAACGTACATATTTATATCAAAGTGCTATGAAAATGAAGGTTCTTGAGAAGAATTAATATTTTTTAACAAACAAATGATATAGGTAGAAAAAAAAAGGTTTTCATATTTATTTTAAGTACAATTTGTGACGTTTCTGGTTTGTTTACTGTTGTAGCTGTCAGTCTGCTGAATAATTTTTTGCTGTTTATTTTTTGCTATTTACCTTTACTTTTATCGAAAATGAGTAATTTTCTGTGAATCTTTTCCCTTTTAGTTTTTTGTTTGCTTTCATTAACGTTATACCACTGACAAGTTTTTAAAAGTTTGATTTTTACCAAGAATTTTATAATTTTTCTTTTATGGTCGTCACAGCTTTCAAGCCAATTAGTAGTTAATAAAATATGCTTAGTCACATAGGTTTCAATTTTATTAAAAACTGCAGTATCTACTTTAAATAAATTAAACGCCTCTTGAAACTTTTCTAACAATATTGTAGTAATAGTAACAAAGAAATCTGATGGTCTCTGAAGAAACTTTATTTCTTCGTTTGCGGCATAATCTCTGAAAAGTAACATTAATTCGTGTTTCTCTAATAGAATTTTATTGTCTTTTAGCAAATCTTCCTGGCATTTAATACAATTCAAATTCTTTATAATCTTATAGTAAATATATCCAGCGACATATGTAACAGCACAAGTTTCTAAATTTATGCTAGATTTGCTGGAATTTGCCGCGCTTAAAATTTTGTTGTCATTATTTTCCTTTTGCTTGTCTAAATATTTTTCTACATGAACTGTTTGGGTTTCAATAGACTCGTCAGATATTTCGACGCTAGTTACTTCGTGGGTTAAATCTAAATTATCAGTTTGTGCTATTTCACAATTTCTATTGTCTAAAGCAATTTTTAGTTTAATATTTGTGTTATGCTTAATGGAAATTCTTAAGTGACTAACACTAGGTGTTGCATTGTAACCACCCCTATTGCGCACAATAGAGAAAAAATTTTGTAGAGGATCTTGGTTCAGAAAAGATGTTGAAAGATATGATACATTATATTTTTGAAGTTCCCCCCACAAACATAAAACTGACAAAATTGTCCACTGAAAGCCGTGTAGACAGTGAATATTATTTATTTCTTGCTGATTTTCAAAAACTTTAAAAATATTCTAAACCTGCTTTTAAGTTTTCAGTTGACTTGCTTAAAGTTGACATTGGTTTTCTGTTTGGATTACTATCACTACAATATTTGCTGTTAGGACCATCAAAAATATTATTTATAATTTTTAAAAAATCGGCAGTATGAGGAGCCGTTTTAGTGTGTAACTTCCCTACAGCTATTGCTGTTGATATTGCTGAGGCAACTGAGTTGTAAAAAAATTGTGCTGCTAATTTTACACGCATTTTTTGAAAACTATTAGGGTTTATATGAACGTCTGAAAGAAAATTATTTCTTAGACTTTTTAATAAGTGGGGTGTATCAAACACAGTGAAAATCCTCTGATTTCCTATTTCTATTGCAGGCTGATCCTTACATGCGCCTAACAGTTTAAATAAAGCTCTATTATTAGATGCTTGATCACACACTAACACTTTTGGTATATACCCAATATTTTGTAATTTTGAAACAACTTCAACTACAATGTTTTTTAAGTTGTCGCTATGTATTGCACCATCTGTAATAAAATAACAAATCGGAATTTTCCAGTTATGTAGCAAGCCGCGCATCATGAAAACCAGACCTGTGTTGGCAAGTTTGTTTGTTCTTCCTAAAGCACCTAAATTTTGAAACCCTTTTATAATGTCATCTAATTTATTGTACTCCAATTGTTTTTTTAAAGAAATTTCATCAAACATTAACACACACATTTTTTCCCACTCATCCATTGTCTCTGCTTTTTTCTTCCCATTGATTGCTGTGAGGAGGTAGACAGAATAGACTATTCTGTCTACCTCCTCACAGAAATCAATGGTCGGGTTCTTACACCCGTACCATGACAAAAAAATTTTCAATTTTTTAATGCGTCTGTGAAGTCCAGTGTCGGTTTTTTATATGTTTTTTATATGTTTTTTAAGAATTTTAACAACTAAAAAATCAATATTTCGACATATAAGAAAATGAGATCTCTCCATTGTAGTGGTATTTATAAATTGACCATAGCTCCGATGATGGCTTTGTAAAGCCGAAAGCGCTCAGCTAGGAATTATTTAAAATATACACACTTCAAAAATACTTTTTTACCTTTTCTTTTGACAGATATGTTTAAGTCAGCTATGTGCATATGCAACCAAACATACACTGTGTTCTTTGACGTTTAGATGGAAAGTGGGGTTATTTATTATTTGGAATTTTAATTTAAATATAATTACGGATGTTAAATAGTGATAATATATTAATGTAAGATGTTTAGTGTATATGTAATAGTGTATTCCGATCTGAAGAGCCTAAATATCCGTTAAATCTTCTATATAAAGCAAGGAATTTTCTGGAAAACGTCAATATGACTATTTGCATAGTAGAGAATTCGAGAACTTTCATCTATGGATGAGATGAAAAGTTTAGAACATATTTTCTTTCCCGATAAGTCTGGAACCATGGAAAGATATATAAATGATGTAATTTAAAGAAGAGGGGATTATTAAGTCAGTTCCATTAGATTATTAAGTAAGTTGCAGTTGATTCGTAAAGTTAGTAAAGTTAGAAGATCATTAAGTTACAGGAAGTCATTAAGTTACAGTCAATTATTCAGTTACAGTTAATTATTAAGTGAATTAGTTAAAAGAATTTAAGAATTAAGTTACATTAAGTCAGTCAGTCAGTTACAATTGATTAAGTGAGAAGAATTCATGAAGTGATTAAGTTAAGTTAGAAAAAAGGATTAAGTGAGGAGTCAGTCAGTCAGGTACAATTAAGTCAATAAATTAGATTTATCAAGAAAGTTAGTACAATACACTTATAACTAAATTAAATAAGAAGAAAGGATCTTGGAAGAATTCGTTAAGTCAGATACAGTTGGAGAGTATGATAGTAAATTAATTCATTATAAATAGTTCAATACAAGAGTATAGTATATTATATAGAAATTACAAGGATAGCCGAGGCTGATTAAGAAGATATTTAGTGCTGATTATAACATTGATTGTGGAAGACTTTAGGTGTTCAGTGACAGAAAGGTACCAAATTTTGTTAATATAATTTAATAATAATTATATACAATTATTGTAAGAATTTCAAATTTTAGATCAGTTGTTTTAAATTTATATTGTTTATATTAGATATATATGTCTGTTTCATAATAGTTATAATAAAGATAATTTAAAAAGTACTTACAAACTAATTCTTTGAGAACCGCGATAAAAACCCTATACTCATATATTTTATTTTAAACACTCATTGCTCATACATACAAAACAAAACATCATAACAATATATACATATATATATATATATATATATATATATATATATATATATATATATATTATATATATATATTATACATACATATATATATATATATATATATATATATATTATATATATATATATATATATATATATATATATATACATATATATATATATATTATTTATATAATTATACATACATATGCACACACATACACATATACACACACACACACACATATATATATATATATATATATATATATATATATATATATATATATATATATCTATATATATTGAAATGGTTTCAATATGTTAAAAAGAATACAACTTAAATGGATTTTTATATGAGTTTGTTGTTCATGAATTTCATGAAGCCATCACAATGTGGGTTCGACTCTGAAATAAAAGAGAGAAAAAGATTAGTAAATTGTTAAATAAATTAATTTTGACTTACCTGGTATAGTGTTAATAATTTCTGAATAGTATAGTTGCCTAGTGTATAGGTGAATCGTCTAAACCTTAAAAAGAACAAAAAAGAAGAATTCTTAAAAAATATTTAAACATAGAAATTTAAAAAAAACGTCAGAAAATAAACTGTCAAGCAAGTCTGTGGGAGCTAAATTAATAGGGGTTTTGTTAAATAAGAAATTACAATGATGTGGAGATGAAAAGAATAAATTGTATTAGTATTGTAATAGAATAAGTTTTATATCTGAACATTTTTTTTTATAAATTCCCAAATTAGATGTGATTAAAGTGATTATGAGAAATTAATGTGGATTGACAAATGTGTCAGAACAGGACAGTTTTATGGTTTAAAAAAATAGAAGACGAAAAGAAAAAGAACGTTGGTTGCTGTTAGCAACGGATAATAGGTTTTTTGGAGAAGGCCGACGAGGATTTTTCGACGAAGGGGAGCCCTGAAACTGTGGAATAGGTCGGGAGTGTTTTTTAACTCGTCTAATTAGAATTTTAGTTTTTCCACAGTTTCCACAGCAGAGATATCCAGAATTTGTTCCAGAGAGTAAGAGAAACAATTTGACTTATAAATTATTATTGGAGTACAGAAATGTCATTTAAATTGAGAAAATTAAAATTCATGAATTAACATAATTGCGATAGGCCTTAAAAATTGAAAATATTAATGATCATTAAATTAAAAATAGAATAGTACGTACCTTAACTTCCGAAGAGAGGATTGATATTCCAGTTTTACCGATTATTTTGCGAGTAGTTAGTTTTCTTTAAAGAAATCAGAACTGTTTTAAAGTGATTTTGGATAATAATTTTGGGGATCATTTGAAATTTTGATTATATTTGAATGCAAGTTTAAAGTCAGCGGAATAAAGTGTTCAGTTTCTTTTTCTTTATAGTTCATTTAAACACTTTATAAAGTTGCAATATTTATTTAGTTTTTAGGTACTTGTAGAGAGTCTCCACATTTTGTAATAAATTTTTATTGTCACGACACTAAACCACATTAAGATTTACACGATTCCTATTTTTGTAAATTTTTAAAGGCAACCCAAGTTGCAGACGAATTTTATTGTTTATATTAAATTTGTTCAATATTAATAAATAACGTGCTTCATTTGGGTTAATTTATCAAAAGTCTAAAGTAAATTTTGGTTTAATTTCTTTTTGAACTCTACCAGGAGACTACAGAGTCGACGTCACACAGTGACAGATTGCTTAGAACACATAATTGAGCTAGCTGAGGTATATATTAAATTAAACAACGAACCACATATTTTAAAAATTACAACATTTATTATAAAAAAAAAAATTAATAAAATACAACTTTTTCAATTGACGCTAACAACGTGGGGCCTCTGGGAAAACAGAAATAAGGGTGTTTTTAAGCAGATTTATTAATATTACACAGATTAGAGTAAAAATAAATTGGTGTGATTAGAGTTGCAGAGATTCTGGGGCAGTTAAAGTTAAATTTGAGAATAAATAGATATTAGGATAAAATGGCAGACCGAATGACTTTAAGAAATGGAAAAGAAGTCGTACCGAAAGAGAGTAAAGGAGAACAGGTGTTAGAACAGGAACAGGATATACAGGTAGATGAAGAAAGCAGAGGAGGATCAGGAGAAGTTGTAGTATATTTAGAGCAAGGCATACAAGAAGCAGGACAAGGTGATAGAGAGGGAAGTCTAACAGATAGTTTGAGAGAGGAGTTGGATGAGACAGTGAGAGATAGACGTGATGAAAGTGAGGATGAAAGTAGAGTGCAGGAGGAGAGACGCAGGGAAGGAGATGTTGGAGAGTCAGGGATGACACAGATGGATATGAGGCAAATAATGCGGATGCTACAACAGATGGATCATAATATTAGGGGGGATATGCACAAAATGGATAGTAATATTAACAATATTAGGGGGGATATGAACAAAATGGAAAATAATATTAAAGGAGAACTTAGGGGAGAGTTAATTAAAATGAGGGAAGAAATCAAAGAAGAAGTGAAGATAGTCAGGGAAGAGATGCTACACATTACCCAAGGTTTAGAAGAGAAAGTAGAACAGGTCAGAGGAGAAAGTGAGAATTTTAAGAGGAATGTACAGGAGGAGATATCCAGAGAAAAGGCCATAATTAGAGCGGAAATAGGACAGGAAATTGGGAGCAGATTTGTAGAGTTGGGAACATCCATTCAAGAGAATTTACCAAGGGAAATAAACAAAGAAGTTAATAAGCAGAATAAAGAGATTGTTAGGGAGGTAGAAAGTGTTAAAAGGCAAACTCAGGATCATGAGGAAAAACTTACCATTATCAAAAACAATATAAAGATGGGATTGCAGAATTTGGAACTGGAAATGGGTAGGCATGCAAATCAGGCGGAAAAGGGAGATAGAGTATTACAGGGACAAGTTGAGGAATTGAGAGAGAAATTTAAAAATGCAAGTGAGGAGATTCAGCGTTTGGAATCAAATCTAGGACAAACAAGGGGAGTAGGTACTGTGATGCCGAGTTATAATGACGGGGGAATTAAGTTTGACGGAAACCTGAATCACTTACATCCTAGAATATTTGTAGATATCATCAAAAATAAGGTAAAGAATGTAAGGGATCCGATAGAAATGAAATTGAATATTCGAAACATGTTAGTGGGCATGCCATTATTATGGTTTTGCAATAATGAAAATTCCATAAATAATGTGCAGGAATTTGAGGCCAAGTTTATTAACTATTTTTGGGGAGAAAACCAACAGGCTAGTTTCAGGGAGCGGTTGTATTTTGGGAAATTCAATTATGAAAAAAGTACCAACTACAATCTGTACGCAATGCAGTTATTCCAGACAGCACAATACTTAGAACCGGCTATGCGAGAAGAGGAGATTGTCCTATACATCGCCAGGCAATATAACCATAACATGGCGGAAACAATAGCTCTCCACAATATAAAGACGATGAAAAGTTTGACAGGATATCTTCAGAGGATTGAGAGGAGTGTAGGGACGCAGAATCGAAATGGACAAGAGCAAGGGACATATAGGAATAACACAGCAAATAGACAGGGATATGTAAATCGAGGGAATAATTATAGGGAAAGAGAATTTGAGAGACAAAATAGAAGCAGGGATTTTACAAATAGGGGAGAGAATATGAACAACGTCAGGAGAGATATCGGAAGATATAACTTTAGTTTATATCTGATTGGCTGTGTCGAATGGTAATTTAAGAAACGGTTGCTAGCCATTTCTTTTCTGTACTAGGTAGTGACTAATATGTTATCCGGTGTGTGAATAATTCGCATATCTATCAACGTTATCAACCTCCAATTCACATGTAAATTGTAGGTGACAATCAAAGCAGTTAAAAACTGATAAGGTGTCCACCACCTTATCCGCCGGGGTTGCTTAAATCAAATCTTCGACATACCGTTTTACAAAAGGAACCTTTTTTTGGGCTGAGGTGGAAAGATTCGTAAAATCGACTAGGGAAGGTGTCCCTAGTACTGTTGGATTCAACCAAAGGACCAGAGACATACGCCGGCGGCACGATGTCAAACTATGTGACAGAGGGCCCCCTTCGGACATCCCTGCCAGGTCGCCTACCAACTAAAACCACCCCCTCTTCGACCCATGGTATCCCTGGACGAGTTCATTAGCGAACGAAACATGGGGATACCACGCGCAGACTGGGTTAAAGGTGCCCTTATGGCTATTTATTTTAGTTACAGCACTTACCTAAAAGCAGTAAGCGTGTAGGGAAGGAGACCTAGTTCCCAAGCGGAGAAAACTTGAGAGCTTAAAAAGGGGGGTTACCGTAAAGGGTAACATTTGGTACATTTTTGTACAGAAAAGAAAAAGAAAGAAAAAAAAAGAATGTTTATGTTTTTTTTTATTATTTATTTTTGTATTTGACCCCTCACCCAGCTTGTTCGGCTCTTTCTATTATAGTCTTCCTTTTCATGATACCTGTTATATGGTTGATTATATATTCAAAATTCTCTTTGCTGGTCATTGCAATCTGCATGATGTTGTTGGGCGCGATCGCGCCGAATCTATTCTGCAGCCTTTGTTGTTCGTAGGCGAAAACATTACACCGGAAGATGCAATGTTCCGCATCGTCCCTCTCGTCACACGAGGTGCATATGTCATCGTTGGTTTTTTTGATGCCATATGTGTAGGATCTGAAAGATCCATGACCGGTCAGGAATTGAGTAAAATAGTAATTTACTCTTTTAAATTTACAGTTGTACCATGCTACAACATCGGGGATAAGCGTTTTGGTCCAACGAGCCTTCGTGGTCTGTACCTCCCATTCTCTTTGCCATTCTATAAGCATGTTCACTCGTATGGTCCTTCTTACCTGAGGTAGGTGACCGTCGTGGGCTTCATACAGCATTTGTCTTTCTTTGGCAAGCAGGTGGATGGGAAGCGTTCCCGCAATCACCTGTAAGGCCAGCGTAGAAGTGGTTCGGTACGCGCTCACCACTTTTAAAAGGGGCTTCCTTTGGGCTCTTGTTATAATATCTTTGTACTTCTGGTATTTCAGTACGTTAATCCAGACGGGAGTTCCATATAGAAGGGTCGATTGCACTACTTGAAGGTACAATTTTCTCTTGTTGCTGCTGGGCCCTCCTATGTTGGGTATTATTCTTTGGATAGCTGCCGTCCGTTTATCCGCCTTCTTAACCACTCCTAACAGGTGTTTCGTATACCTCAGGCCTCTGTCCAGGTCGATGCCTAAATACCTCGCGCAGTTCGTCGGCTCTAATTGGCTATTGCCTATTTGGAAGGTCAGGTCCGGCCCATTCCTTGGAGCTTGAAGGATGACCACTTCTGTCTTGTGGCCTGCGAGTTCGAGATCATTATTTTCCATCCACCTGTTCACTTTCTCGCAGCATTCGTTTACAATTTCCACAAGGTCCCAGTGCCTGTCGTTAGTGACCAATATGGCAAGGTCATCTGCATAGGCTACTGCCATGGTGTCTCTCCCATAGTCGATGTTTAAGACCCCATTGTACAAGACATTCCACAACGTTGGGCCTAGTACGGAACCTTGCGGTACGCCGCTGTTAGTTTCATCTCAACATTTCTGGCCACTAAAACATATCTCTCGCATAAATATCGTTTAATCATATTGATCAAATATCCCGAGACTTCAGCGGTTTCTAATTTAGTAATAATATGGTTCCAGTTGGCAGAGTTAAAAGCGTTCTTGACATCAAACATTACTAGAGCGGCCCATCTTTTTCTGCTGTTCTTCACAGTGTCTGTAATATGCTTGACCGCATCTATAGCAGATTTTGCTTTCCTGAACCCGTATTGTCTGCTTGAGATGATGTCATTTTCTTTCAGCTTTCAAGGCGGTTTTTAACAATATTCTAATATAGTTTTTCCAGGCAGTCGAGGAGGCATATCGGTCTATAGGCTGTGGCTTCTTCCGGGTCTTTATCGGGTTTGAGTATTAGAGTTAGTCTCGCGAGCTTGAGCTGGTTAGGAAACTCTTGTCTTGTCAGCAGCTGATTCAACATGGCTCTGATAGCTTCTGGTTGTGTTTTAACTATCAGTTTTATCGCCTCTGGTGGGACACGATCGGGTCCAGGGGACTTACCTACTTTAATGGACTCTGCAGCTTTGATGAGTTCCGCATTACTTATCTCCTCCGGACAGATATGTGTATTGTACGTATGTTCAATGCTGGGCTTGTTGGGAAAGAGGGTGTTCGCGATGTCTCTTCTTCTATCATCGCACAGGTTGTATGGGGTCTCGAACCTCAGCGTTTTGGTGGCTATTCGATAGGCTTCGCCCCACACGTCATTTTCCAGCGCCTCGCACAAGTCCTGCCAACATGTGCGCTTTGCCCTCTTTATAAGTTTGTTTAATTCGTTCTTGGCGCGTTTATATTCTTCTTTCGTCTGCTGAGTCCTGTTTCTTTGTGCGATTCGTCTGGATCTAAGGCATTCTGTCCGTTTTGACTGAATTTCGTCATTCCACCAGTAGGGTACGATGTATGAGGCGGTTTTGCTCCTGCTGCTTAATTTGTATGCCCCAGTAATGGAAAAGTCAGTAGTTTGTTCCTGTAGATTGCTAATCGTCTCCACAAATCTTGCTTTGTTGAAGTCAAGTACCTTTCTGCCATTCTTTTTTGTTACCTTTGTGCCAATCTCGAAGACGATGTACTTATGGAACGTAAAGATGTTATCATCTAGAACGTCCCAATTCGTTATCTTGTTGGCATAGTTTTTGGATGCCAGGGTAACATCTATGTGGCTCCGCGATTCACCTCTTTCGAACGTGTGTTTCCCATTATTCATCACTACCATATCAGTAGACGCGATCCATTCGTTCCATATATTACCTTTGACGTCATTTCTTGGGTCCCCCACCATATGGATTTGGCGTTTATGTCGCCAGCAATTATATTCCGCATGGGACGCAGCTTTTTGATGGAGTAGCTAGGTTCCCATTTACCCAGCTCCCTTGTAAGAGCCACTTTGAGGTGTTCTTTATTCGTGTTCGAGGTCATCCCTCTAACGTGGATAACTGCCTGCCTCTCCTGGCCTATCAATTTGGCCGATACACCGCTATCCTTGATAATAGCCTTTTTGATCATCGAGGCTGCGTCCTGATCCTTGTCGATTGTAATGAGTAGGTTACCATCACGGGTGCTTCTAAGGCTAAGAACAGCCTCCTTTGCCTCTCAGTTTGCTACTGCTTCCTCTACTCCAGTCAACAGCTGGGAGTAGGTCGTGTCCTTCTTAGACACAATAAATCCATACGTCGGCCTTTCCCGTTTGGTGGCTGTAGTGAATATCGAGACGGAGACACGGGTAGTTTTCCGGAAGATAACTTCCGCCATCTTCCTCATATCAGCCACCGGCATGTAGCTCACATGGTGCAGGTCCACAGTGTCATTTTCTTGCGTTTCCTACTTGACGCGCTTGAGTGCGTGCCAGACCTCTGCCGGTGTACCGGCTGTGACCTTAATCACTTTGTGGGATTTTGTTTTTTTTTTCCGTCACCTTCCCGGATGGTGATTGAATTTTCCATTACCTCGAAGTCCCCTTTAAGTGACGATAGATCGAGGTATCGGTCTCTATTAAAGTCTTTGAATACTAAAGTTCATATTTCTGTCATTGGGCTCCAGAGCTACCACCTTCACGCGGCACTTAGAGTCCAACGGGTTTGAGACCTCCATAGTCGTTTTTGATATAACCTCTCAGGCCACTCAAAGCGAGCGTGCCTCTGGAAGTCTGCAAAGGTGCTGACACCTTCTAGGCTCACCTTGGTCCTCGCGGGAGGTCCGTGGCAGGCATCGATCTGCGTGCCGCAATCCGTCATGGTGGGTCTCGGCACAATAGGGCCTTTGGCACACGGAAGGTCACATTGGACGTCTGGGCCACAGTTAGTTTTTCGATAGGCTCAATAGCATGACTATGCAACCATTCGCGGATGTGCTCCATACGATGGGGTGCATGCCGCTTGTGGAGCTGCCTATGAAGTTCCTTTAAAGGTCTTGCAGTATATGGGTACTCCTGTATTAAAGAAGTAAGCCGCTCTATTTGTTTTGTCATATCATCAATGTAGTCGAGCATCTCCATTGCTTGACTGCACGGTCTCTTTTTATATACTTCGGAGATCGACTTAACGCACGAGGCTTTTCTTTTTAGATTATGGTCGCCAGGAAGAGAATTTGTTCTCATCCTGGCTGTGTCTAGTTTTCTTCCTGGATTGTCGCCCAGGTCACCCGCGGTTTCTTTAGAGAATTTATTAAGCATTTAAATCCCACCAGTAGCTAGGGAAAAAAAGGTCCTCCATCACAGAGCCCCGCATGTGGTGGTAAGGCTGCTTACAACATCATTTCGCCAGACGCCCCGAGGGAACCGTTTGTGGCCCCATGTCGTGTGGTCATTCATCCTTCAGCACGGTTTCTAACACCTTGGATTACGGATTTTTTCCCGCTGGTTTACTCAGTCGGATTTTGGCCTAGGTTTTCTCCTGAGGATGTTGGTCGGGGAAGGAGAAGATCATACTGGCTGTACTCGGAGTATTTATGTGGAAGAAAAAACGGCCGTCGAAGATGTGTCGTAGACCATGTTTTGACTGGGATGGTGCCACAAACTAAGGGGGTAGCAGTGAAAGCGCTAAGTGCTTTAAGTTTAGATGTAAGGGATGGAAGGCGTCGCAATTGGGTCTATTGCGGCTCCTTTTAGCGTCCAGCGGCGGTGTCCGGCGCTCACCCGGTGCACAGGCGCTGGACGCTTGGTACTGTTCTTTGTTTCACAATTGCAGTACCGGGAGAGTTACAAAGGGAACCTGGAAATCTGTATATATATATATATATATATATATATATATATATATATATATATAATATATATATATATATATATATATATATTTATATATATATTATATATATATATATATATATATATATATATATATATATATATATATATATTGTTATGATGTGTTGTTTCTGTATGAGCTATGAGTAAATTTGAATGATATATGTAAGTATAGGGTTTTTATCGCGGTTCTCAAAGAATTAGTTTGTAAGTACTTTTTTAAATTATCTTTATTATAACTATTATGAAACAAACCTATCTATCTAATATAAGCAATATCAATTTAAAACAATCTATCTAAAATTCGAAATTCTTACAATTATTAAATTATTAACAAAATTTGGTACCTTTCTATCACTGAACGCCTAAAGTTTTTCCAAAATTAAAGTTATTATCACCACTCGATATCTTCTTACTAAGCCTTGGTTATCCAACAATTTTAATATATTTCTTCTTAATTATCTCCACTCACCATATAAATATATAAGTTTAAATCCTTGTAATTTCCATATAATGTACTTTCAAATATACTGGATCTTGTGGTTGTATTATTGAATGCTTACTTCAATGAATTAACTTTATACTGTCACTATATTACTGTAGTAATAATTAATCTTCAACTGTATTTAACTTAATTCATTTAACTTAATCAATGCCTTCTTCTAGCTAATAATCTCTTCATAACCTCATAAATTCTTCTTAATTCTTCTTTGTAATTAATAATCACATGTAACTGACCTAATAATCCTTGAATTCTTATAACTAACTCCTCAATAATAATCTTGTAACTGCTTTAATTTCTTCTAACTAACTCACTTAACTCAATTAATAATCTTCTTGTAACTAAATTCTTGAATTATAACTTTACTGACTCACTTTACTAACTGATTAATCAACTGTAACTAATCATAAACTGTAACTAACTAAACTCTATCCGTTTTCGAGATGAGCGGCATCAAAACATAAACACGCTTATGCACGAGATAGAAATTTGAAGATGTGTTGTACAGAGTTGCAATAAGCCAGAGCGTTCATATTTTAATTAAAGCCTAAATTATGTTTAATCCTTACATTTCGTAGTACATTTTTTGTAGTTATGATAATAAATGTTGTTTTAATAATTAATAGTAATTTACAGTAAACAATTTTCTAATGTAAACAGTTGATAGTTAATCGTAAACTACTTTTTATAAAATGTTAATACTTTATATAAGTATATAAAATAAATATATGTTTTGCACTGGCGTGTAATACTGTAAACACTGCAATTGTAAGACAAGAAAGATCTACTACCTGACAGTAGCGAAAATTAAATAAAAAGGAAATATTGCAAATATAATAGAATCAAGTAACATCTACTAGCTAAGAATTACGGTTAAAAATAACCTAATACATTCGTTATGAACTAAAAACGGTCTTAAAATTAAAACGTTTCAACGAAAATATAGTTAAAATTAAAAATAGCATAATAAATGTGTTGTAAACTATTGAAATGTATTTAACATGTTATAAAAGAAGAAAATAAAAATGCGAATGCACGTTTACTTGTACATAAATTCTATTCTGAAAGACTATCAGTACTACTATCATCATCGGTTCGTCACTGTTAAAATTGACAAACGTGAGCATTTAATTTCTAACCAATGATAAAACTCGGGATTGCTGTGACGACACCGCCACACCCAGCGTCCGCGTGTACCCACAACTCATCTTGAAAACGGATGAACTGTAACTTCTAACTGATAACTGAACTCCCGCTCCAAATTACATGGTTTTTGTCTATGATGTATTAGGCAAATAGTCCAATTGACATTTCTAGAATTTTCTCTGGTCTACATGTACAATTTACTTGACTTTAGGCTCTCCAGATCAGAATTACACTATTATATGTAACTTAAACATTTATATGAAATATATTTTTACTATTTTACATATGTAATTTTATTTTAAATTAAAATTCCAAATAATAAATAACTTTTTGACTTTGACACTACAGTGTACGTTTGGTTGCATATGCACATGGCTGACTTCAACATATCTAATATTAAATAAAATAATTAAAAAAAAAACTTCTTAAACTTAATTCTTATGCTAAGTTCTTAAAAATACCCTCATATAATTATTTTTTAATAATATTATCTAGTAGATAACTTATAAATTATGTCTTTAATTACTATTTAAATAAATTTATTAATTAACATTGTATATCTGGTTGTATATACACATCGCTGAGTTAAATATATTTCTATGTTAATTTATTGTATTTCTGTTCTCATTACAATACCCCAAAATTAACTTTAAAATAAATAATTCGTTTATTATTTTTTTAAAATTAATTTTCCTATTCATACACATTTGTAAATATATTAATTAATATAATTCAATAATTTAATTTTCGATCTAAAATTGCCTTGTCAACGGTCAAATTGTCATGTCAAATGCCACAGATGTGTGTATACACAATGTTTGTTTATTAATAGACAAGATTTAGGAAATAATTCTTTCTTTTGGTTCAAAAGACTTTCTTTAGTATAAATGGTAAGTTTTAATTTTCATCTGTCAGTAGAAAAATATTTACAAAATTAATCTTCTGGGGATATATAAGCCCAATTCAAATTATATTGTAAATTATTGTAAATTATATGATAGTGATTTTATACGTAACTCTAATTAAAATTATGGTTTTTAGGACCCAAAAAAAGGACAAATTCAACAGCTGCTCAAACGATTAGATTTACCATTTGTTTTGTCAACAAACAAGATTGTCTAATGGAATAGAGTTAAGTGTTTAGTGAACTGTTTGTGATGTTAACAGTGTTAAAAGTATATAAAACATTATTCAATCTCTTTGTAATTCTTGATATGAATTGTATCGGGTATTCGACCGCATCATGTATTTGTAGTATTACCCCTGATAATCTTTCTATTGAGGCATCTGTTCTTAATATGAATGGCTTTGTATAGTCAGGATGGTATATTTTTAAATTTGACAGAAAAATGTTTTTGATTTCTTGGAATGCTAGTTCTCTTCGCTGGTCTCATTTCCATTTTACACCTTTCCTCAACAGTTCAAGTAATGGAATTTCTTTTATACTTAGATCTGGTATCATCCTTTTATAATAATTAATTATTCCAATAAATCCTCTTAAAATTCTTAAATTGTGTGGTGTTTTATATTCCTGAATAACCTGTGTCCGTTCTGGATCCATTTCAATTCCCTTTATATTAAGTTTATAACCTACATATATTACTTCTTTTTGAAAAAATGTACATTTTTCTTGATTTATTTTTAGTCCAACTTTGTCTAATCTGTCGATTATTATTTTTAGGTGTTTCTCATGCTCTTCAGCAATTTTAGAAAAAATTAATATATTATCAATGTAAAGAATAACAAATTGTTCATATTGATCCAAAATATCATGAAGACATCTACATAGAGCACTGCACGATGATTGAAGTCCAAATGGTACTACTTTGAATTGATATACTACTCCATCTATCTGAAATCCTGAATATTGTCTACTTTTCCTTTCTAGAGGTATTAACCAAAAACTATGCTGTAAAACTATTTTAGTGAAAAACGACATTCTTGTAATTCTTCCTAGTATTCCATCCATGCTCATTGGTACTTCAAATTGCTTTTCAGTGATCTTGTTAATATTCCTTGCATCCAAACATAGCCTGATTTCACCTGATCTTTTACGTACTACCACTATAGGGTTAATGAAACGTGTATCTGCCTTCTCAATGATTCCATCTTCTAAAATATTATTAATTGTTCTATTAACTTCTTCTCTGTATTTATATGGTATTGGGTACGATTTTGTTTTAAAATCTTTTGCTTCTTTTAATTTTATACTATGAATATAATTGTGTGCAATTCTATTTCCTTTATTAACAAGTCCCTTGTATTGCTGCAATATGGAAATGGCTATTAATTTATATTCTTCAGGGCAACTTAAAACTTTTATCATATCCTCTTCTTTACAAATAAAATTAGTTTTCATTATGTAATCATTATTCCTTGCTTCCAGTTTTACGCACTCCGCCTCGTAGGCATCCATCTGCTTTTTTCCATTCCTTAAATTTTCATTACAATTATTCTTTACATTCTTTTGGGACATCTCCCTATCATCAAAATACATTTTTTCTTCATAAACATCATTACTTTCTTTTAATAATATCCTATCAATTCTTATTTCTTCTTCCTCCTCATCTTTCTGCATAAACTTAATTATTTGCCCTTATAAAATTAAAACTTTTTCTTCAAAATCTATCTTCACTTTCTTCTTTTCCAATTCATCATTTCCCATTAATATATCAACACATAAATCCTTGACAATAAATCCTTGCATATTAATTTCTTTATTAAGAATATTAATTTTAAAATTGGCTAGTTTACCAATTTCACCCAAATTCTTATTATTTGCACCAACTATTTTAATTTTTGGAATCTTTATTATATCTGATAGTTTTAAGGTATTAAAAATAAAATTTTCCGAGACTTAAGTACTTTCTGAACCAGTATCTATCATAACCTTAATCATTTTATTTTTGGCCATAGCATTTATATCAATTAAATTAATAGATTCAATAATTTTATCTTTGTCTAAAGAAATAAATTCAGAAGGTTTCTCATAATGACAATGACCACACTTGTAATTCAGAAAGTTTACTGCATAAAATTTGGATTGTTAGAATTATTCTCTAATTGTGTCTGACCATTTGGTTCTAATGTCCTGTGTCTTTCACTACTATGACTTCTACTTATATTTTCCTGCCTTGTACTATTTCGTTCTCTATCTTCGCAGCTTCTGTTCCTTCGTATATGATTTACCTGTCTGTTGTAATTAGGTCGTTCTGTATTTCTGCTATTCTTAAAATCTTGTCTATTATAATTTGTATTGTTATTAACATTTTGTCTATTGTAATAATTAGTACTGTTATTAAAATTTTGTCTATTTTGATTATTATTATTGTTATTAAAATTTTGCATATTATTACCATATCTATTATTAATATATGATTGTCTATATTGTTGATTATTATTCCTATTATATTGAAAGTTATTATTGTTTTTTCTATTATTATTATTATTCATCCTAATATTATTGTTATTATTATTACTTGTCATATTACCTCTTTGTATTCTTTGAATAAAATTGATAAAACTATCTATTGTTTGAATATTTTGTACTGTTACTGTTTGTACATCTGCATCAAAATGTCTAGATACATTTAAAACTGTTTCATCTTCTCTGAGTGGTGGTTCTAAATACTTTGCAAATGTTATCAGCTTTAATGCATAATCTACCATATTAGATCTTAAATTAGGATTATACTTTCCAAAATAAAGAACTTCCCTAAATCTTGCTCTAATTCACCCCAATAATAATTTAAAAATTTATTTTCAAATGTTTGAAAATTGTCCAAATCATTCTCAACACTGGCAAACCAAATTGGCGAAATATCACTTAATGTTATTCTAATATAATCTTTAATATCATTAATATTGTTCACTAATCTTAATTTATGTTTTAAACTATTTATGTATACTCTAGGATGCAAATTTTTGATATTACCAGAGAATTTAATCCCAGTGTCATTTGTTAAATTTAAGTAAGGTCTCCCTATGTCTCTCATTTGTAAAATATCATCTATTCTCTGTTCCAAATTTCTTATTTGATTACTATTTATTTGGATATTTTGTTGCATAACGTCCAATTTTTCTTCTGTGTTTTTCCTGTCTTTGTTCATTTTAACTTCTAAGTTACATTTCTGCAACTCTATTTTCTGTTCTATATCTATGATATTATCTTGAAGAATCCTATTTACTTCTGTTCTCGCATTTTCTATCCTTTTCTTATAGTCATGCCTTATATTTTTTATTTCATTTGCTATTTTTTTTTCTGCAGCTTCAAGTATTTTATCTATTTGTTTTTCTATTTGTTTTACAATTTTAATATTATTATCTTCTATTTTCTTTTCTAATTTCTGTTCCATTTTTTTATGTCTTCTTTGACTTCTTTCAAATTCTCTTCCAACTTCTCTTCCATTCTTTTCATGTTCTCTTCCATTTTTTTCGTATTCTCTTCCATTGTCTTGTTCATCTGCATCATTATTGTCATCAGAGCTGCCATATTGACATTTTCTCCTCTTTCTTGATTCATTTCTACTGTATCTTGTGGAACTTCGACTAAACTCTCCTCTTGTACAGTTTGTGTTTCTATTTCCACATCTTCTTCATTCTTTTTGTTTCTTGTACGTTTCTTTCCTTGAGACATTTTGAGACTTTACTTGTTCAAATATAATTAAAAATAAAATCTATAATTTTTTTTAATGAAAATTAATTTAATTATATGAGAATACTTATTTTCCCAAACTAATTCTTTTAAATAAAGAGCCCCGCGTTGGGCGCCAAAATTGTTATGATGTGTTTTTCTGTATGAGCTATGAGTACATTTGAATGATATATGTAAGTATAGGGTTTTTATCGCGGATCTCAAAGAATTAGTTTGTAAGTACTTTTTTAAATTATTTTTATTATAACTATTATGAAACAAACATATCTATCTAATATAAGCAATATCAATTTAAAACAATCTATCTAAAATTTTAAATTCTTACAATTATTAAATTATTAACAAAATTTGGTACTTTTCTATCACTGAACGCCTAAAGTTCTTCCAAAATTAAAGTTATTATCATCACTCGATATCTTCTTACTCAGCCTTGGTTATCCAACAATTTTAATATGTTTCTTTTTAATTATCTCCACTCACCATATAAATATATAAATTTAAATCCTTGTAATTTCCATATAATGTACTTTCAAATATACTGGATCTTGTGGTTGTACTATTTGAATGCTTACTTCAATGAATTAACTTTATACTGTCACTATATTACTGTAGTAATAATTAATCTCCAACTGTATTTGACTTAATTAATTCGTTTAACTTCATCAATTCTAGCTAATAATCTCTTCATAACCTCATAAATTCTTGTAAATTCTTCTTTGTAATTAATAATCACATGTAACTGACTTAATGATCCTTGAATTATTAAATAATAAATTAATAATCTGTACTTGACTTCCTCTAACTAACTCCACTAATTGATTCTCTTAACTGATACTAACTTCTAACTGATCATCTGCTCCAAATTACATGGTATTTATATATTTTTCCTGGTTCCAGAATAATCTGGCAATAAATAAGGTTCGAATCGTTATATTTTTTCTATTTAAACATTCTGGAATAAATGGAATGGTTTTTGTCTATGTGATGGATTATGCAAATAGTCCTATTGACGTTTCTAGAACTTTCTTTGGTCTACATGTACAATTTAACTGACTTTAGGCTCTCCAGATCAGAATTACACTATTATATGTAACTTAACTATTTATATCAAATATATTATTACTATTTTACATATGTAATTATATTTTAAATTACCATTAAAAAAAAATAAACTCCTTTTTGACTTTGACACTACAGTGTATATCTGGTTGCATATGGCTCACGTATATATTTATAATTATTAAAACAAAACTTTTTACATTTATTATATGCTAGATTCTTAAAAATACCCTCATATAATTATTTTTTTAATAATATTATCTATTATATAACTTATAAATTATGTCTTTAATTACTATTTAAATAAATTTATTAATTAACATTGTATATCTGGTTGTATATACACACGGCTGACTTAAATATATTTCTATGCTAATTTATTGTATTTCTGTTCTCATTACAATATATATATATATATATATATATATATATATATATATATATATGTATATACAAGTGTCAAATAACTGTCAAAGTGTGGATACGTATTTTTACATACTCTCTGCATTTTAAAGTTTATTTCATTGAATTTAAAGTAATACTGAGTAATTTAAAATTAATTTTATTCGGCTAGTTTTTTAAATTGTAGTGTTTAATAAAAACATACTCGCATAGTGCTCAAAAATGTGTTCGCTCCCATAGGGACGCTCAAAAAGCGTCCCCTATGGGGACTGGAATTGACTCAAGGACGCTTTTAAGTGCCTCTAACAATATTGTTAGGTCATCTGTAGTAATGGAGCCTGAAGAAAACGTGGTACCGTTAAAAAATAGAGGATTTAACGTAAATTCAGATAAGTATAATCTTGAAAATATTTTTGAATATATTGAAAGGATAGATAACACCGATCTTGGTCGCTTACATCCAATTACAATAGGTCATATTTTGTACAAAAAAACTAGGAATTTCTAATATAATTCAAGTAAGGGCAATTGGTAGAAACAGAATTAAGGTAGTAGTAGCTTCTATACATGATGCAAATAATCTTATAAATAATAGCAAACTAAAGGAAGAAAATTTAAAAGCCTTTATTCCCGGTCACTTATTAGAAAGCAAGGGTTTAATTCGGGATATTGATACTCAATTTAATACTGTATATTTACAGGAAAATATTGAATCTCCTTCACGTATATTGAATATTAAACGTATGAATAGAAAAGTTGAAAAAAATTGTACAATTGAGTATGTTGCAAAACGAACTGTTATTGTAGCTTTTGAAGGTAATATACTGCCTCAGTATGTTATTATAAATCGAGTTTTTTGTCCAGTCGAACAATTTGTAGGTAGGGTTACCCAGTGTTATAGGTGTTTGAGATACGGTCACATTTCAAAACAGTGTAGAAGTTCTCAAAATCTATGTATCGATGTGGAAAGAATAAAGACGAAAATCATTCTTGCGAAAATTCAGACATTACTTGCATTCATTGTAAGAGTACTGCACATGTTTCGGTTTCAAAAAGTTGTCCTTCTTACCAAAATCAACAAAAAATTAAAAATATTAAGCCAAGGAAATTAATGAAAACTCGTATTCAGAAGCCCTAGGCCAAAATAAGTTTTCAATTTTATCGAACTACGATAAAAATTTTCCCAATATTACACAAAATAAAATGTCCCTAACATCTGCGCAATCTACTTCTAATGCAGCTACGAGTACCAATTTTAATCCAACTTTTCGCCAAAACTCGAACAATTACTCAGTTCCTAACAAAAAGAGGAAAGCCAATTCTTCTCCTACTGTATCTTCTAACTCTGTTCAGCCACCTCCCATGTTTAACTTCAGATTTGGACCATCTCAACCTCTACCTGCTAATCCACCCCGTTTCACTTCTCACAGTGGAGAAAGGGAGAACCAAGATATTGCTCGAGCTATGACTAACTTTGTAATTAGTTTTTTAAAAAATATACGTACATTGGACGATTTAAAATCTTTAGATAATGAAATAATAAATCATGAAATTACTTCTGTATTGGAGGGTACAAAAAAGGTTACATAATTTTCTCTCTCTTAAATAGATTAAAAATCATGCAATGGAATTGTAGATCTTCTGTCGCCAACAAAAACAGTTTAACACATTTTTTTAAATGAAAATGATATTGATGTTGCCTTGTTGAGTGAAACATGGTTTAAACCCGATAAACAATATAACTTTAAGGGTTATAAGATTATTCGTCGCGACCGATATGACGATTACGCGGGAGTGGCTATACTTATAAAATCAATTCTTCTTTTTCAAGAAATTTGTATTACACAAAATTTTAATGACGATATACTTGTTTGTGGAATCACTTTAAAATTTAATAACTCTGATATTAATTTTGCTTCAATTTATAGACCTCCAGATATTCGATCGACTTCCAAAGATTGGTGTAAAATTTTTGAACAATTTAATTTTCCTTGCATTATAGGTGGTGATATTGTCACCTCGGGGTAAATGGAAAGGGTCTCAATCACCTTCTGTACCACCGTGTGCTCTGTAGAGGGCTTCGGAAACGTCGACGAAAGCCCCTCTACTTGAATCCATTTGCCGGGTATGGATTCGTAAATGTTTTCTTCTGGTATCTTGCCTTGAAAAAGGCAAGATATGTCTTACATGACAAAGGTAAAGTCGAAATAAAAATACCAGGTTGCAGTAGAATAACACCTCAGCCACAGAGTATGGGAAAAAGCTAAAAAGAAAGCAGAGCGCCGAGAGCACTAAGCTCTCGGAGAGCCCGTGAAGGACTGACTTGATTGACCTGAAAATCGCCTATTTTTATACTTTCTGAAGTAGCGATTAGGGATTTCCAGGTCAGGGAGGGGCCAACGGGAAAAATAAGGGGCGGGGCGATGCGTCTCGAACGCGAACTAGTCGCGTCCGAGAACAATATGAATGCGCATAACAGTTTGTGGGGTTCACTTAAGAATGATGGCATTGGGCACCAACTTATTAATGCCATTGATACTCTTGATTTAGTTGTTCTTAATAATGGCAAAGCAACCTGTCTGACCCGCCCGGATGTGAAACAATCTAGTGTTGATATTACGTTGTGCTCTCCTGATTTAGCAAAAGAAATTACTTGGGATGTCTTGGATGACACATTGGGATTGAATCATTATGTAGTTCACATGAATTTTTCTTCGGTTATTTCTCGTAATGAATACATTCTTCCAAAGTCCAAATGGAATGTTAATAAAGCTAATTGGACCCAATATTCTGATCTAATTGAACAAAACTTTCTTAACTATTCGGACAGCTTGTCTAGCTCAGAGAAATATGACTTCCTAATGGAAAGTAATAATAATGCATCTTCTCAATCCATTCCGATATATAAACCCTTTAAAATTATTAAACGACCACCTCCTCCGTGGTGGGATTTCGAATGTGAACAAGTTGTTTCTGACAGGAAAAATTCTTTAAAAACATATAAAAATAACTCTAGTTTCACTAATTACGTACGATGTCAGGAAGTAATGGCTAAAACAAAAAAAAGTTCTAAAACGAAAAGCCAAAGAAAGTTGGAAAAACTGGTGTTCATCATTAAATAAAAATATGCCTATTAAAAATGTGTGGAATGAAGCAAGGAAAATGCAAAGGAAGTATACTCAAAGTATTAATCATTTTAATGATAAACTGATTGAAGAATTTTTTGACAAAATAGCACCTCCATCAGTTAACACTGCTATAAAAATTCAAAATAATACTATAACTTCAAGTCACTTTCTTCTAAATCCATTTACACGGGAAGAACTTGACTTTGCGCTAACTAATAGGTCTAACACCGCTCCGGGCTACGATGATATTAAATACCCTATGCTTAAAAAACTTCCCAATATAGCGAAAAACGTATTACTTGAAATTTTTAATGATATTCTTTTTATAGATGCAGAAATTGATGTATTAAGAACTGTTATTGTCATACCAATCCTTAAACCAAATAAAGATCCCAACTTGGTACAATCATATAGGCCAATCTCTTTGATGTCGTGTGTTTTGAAGACTTTGAAAAGAATTATCAAAGTTAGACTAGAATGGTTTATAACTTATAATAAATTAGCTTGTCAAAATCAGTTCTCCTTTAAAAAAGGGGTTGGTTCCCTAGATGCTCTTAGTACTCTCGTGGTAGACATAAACAATAATTTTGGCAGAAAAAATTACCTTTCTGCGCTTTTTATAGACGTAGAAAGTGCGTATGATAATTTATGCCTCCCCATTTTAAGAGATAAGATGTTGAAATTATTTCATATTCCAAATCAGGTAGGTAACATGATTATTAAATTCTACACTAATAGAAAAATATTTTTAAGAAATTTTGATAACACAATTGTAGGTCCAAGAAATAACAACAACGGGCTTCCACAAGGCTCAGTTTTAAGCCCTTTTCTCTTTAATTTGTATACTGCTGACTTACATCAATTAAGTTTTAATGACATTCCGTTTAAAATAGTACAGTATGCAGATGACCTCTGCATATATACTGAAAATAAGAATTTTAATACAACTATGGCTTCTCTCAAAGACATCTTTGGTGTTGCTCATGAATGGTTAATATTAAATGGATTTCAGATTTCCTACTCCAAGTCTGAAGTTTGTGTTTTCAGTAGACACAACATACCTAAATTAAGTTACATTGTCCTAGGTTCATATAATTTTTCCATTAAAGACTCCATTAAATATCTTGGCATGGTACTTGATAGGAAATTGACATGGAAAATGCATATTAATTACATGTTAGATCGATGTATAAAGGGTTTAAACTTTTTAAAAATGGTTACTAAGACTTGGTGAGGAGCTGGCGTTGAAACCGCCTTACTATTCTATCGTGCCTATATCAGGTCCATATTGGATTATGGATGTATCTTGTACGGCTCTGCTAGTTCACAGATTTTAAACAAAATAGATATCTTGCAGAACTCAGTCCTACGTGTATGTCTTGGTGCTATGAAAACAACCCCAGTCGAACCTCTTCATGTAGAAGCTATTGAGTCTCATTTAAATCACAGGAGGCAGTTCCTGGCAGACAAATTTCTTCTTAAAATATCCAGAACCAACAGTAATCTATATTCAAATATAGTAGTATTAAATAAACAAGATTTGACAAATAAATATTGGTCGAAGAAAAATTCTCCACTACTGTGTATCGCACTTCAATCTAATCAAGATATCCTTAGTGATTTATATGATCCCAGCTCAATTTTGTTAGATCTTTATGATTACAATGCATTGTTTCTAAATACAAAGATTGTAAAACCCTCATATAGCGAAAATCTTCACATTAACATTAACTTATTATACTCAATACTTGCAAGCTTCGAGGAATCTGTGGCAATATATACCGATGCTTCAAAGTCCAAGGATGGTGTGGGATGTGCTTTTTATATTCCCTCCAAAAATATTAATTATTCCTACAAACTGGATAACATATTTTCTATATTTAGTGCTGAAGCTATTGCAATCTACGAAGCGTTGACATTTTTATCACAATCTACAATTGATTCTGCAGTAATTATATCGGACTCCCTGTCTGTTTTAAATTCCTTGGTTTTGGCAAAATACCCAAGTTACTCCTCCAATTATATCATATATGCAATTAAAAAACGGATTTTAGAACTGCAAAAAGTTAACAAACACATTAATTTTGTATGGATTAAAGCACATATCGGTCTCGAACATAACGAGTATGTGGATATGCTGGCAAAAAAAAGTGTAAAAAATGGTTTGACCAATAAACTACCTGTAAGTTTTTGTGATGCAGTAGCTTATATTAGAATGAATTATCTCAATATTTGGAACGAATGTTGGTCACAACATACTTATACCAACCCTTCTAGATACTGCAGTATACAAAATCAAATACCGAATAAAACGTGGTTCCAGCAATATAATTATTCAAGAAAATATATCTCAACGATAACACGTCTTAGATTTGGCCACGCCTGTTATCCCACACATCTGCATAAAATTCATGTTCTTGAAAATGACCTTTGTCAAGATTGTGGCAAAAAAGGTGATTTAGATCATATTTTTTTCGAATGCCAAAAATATAAGGATGAAACAGATCAATTTATTCAACAATTACATGATCTCAATGTACAGGCTCCGTTTAATATCCTTAGTCTCTTAGCTAATGGAAATGAAAGAATTTATAATGCATTAGTAAAATTTCTGTCAGGTACCAAAATAGTCTTTTAGTGACAACTATAAAAAAATATATGTATATACAAAATTGTGGTGAGCAACTTGGACAGTCCATAGCAAAGCAGCTGTCGAATTGAGTAGATAGCTGCTCAAGAGTTTGCTGTGGAACTCTGAGAACCTCATCATCTTGTTTATATGTAAATATAGATAAAAGGGAGATAATACAAAAAAAAGTTAGTATTTTGAATTATATTATGTGTACCATTTTTTGAACACACTGATGATGTTGAAAAGATGCTATATATTTAACTTTTATCCTATTTTAATTTTAGCTCTTAAAGCATATTATTCAGCTCTTCGTTATTGATATTTTATGGACCTTACGGTAATAAAATTTTTATGTTTAAGATAGTAGTCATGTTGTAACTGGCTGATTGACGTCTATGCCATTAAAATATATATATATATATATATATATATATATATATATATATATATATATATATATATATATATATATTATTTGTAGTCTCAGCAATTGGTCTGTGTGAAATAAAACTCTATTTGTTATTTCTCAATATTTCGTCACGATTTTGTGACTTCTTCAGGAGAAAACTGTAAATTTATTATAATTATTATATGTAAACAAAATGAATATTTCAATACTTACAACTTAAGATTAAAAATTTTAAATTTTGATAACATATCCAATTAGATAAATGACATTTTTTTTTTTTTTTTTTTTTTTTTTTTTTTTAAATAAGATAAATGACATTTTTTTTTTTTTTTTTTTTTTTAAGTTGTAAGTATTGAAATATTCATTTTGTTTACATATAATAATTATAATAAATTTACAGTTTTCTCCTGAAGAAGTCACAAAATCGTGACGAAATATTGAGAAATAACAAATAGAGTTTTATTTCACACAGACCAATTGCTGAGACTACAAATAATATTTAACACAGTACGGTCGAGAATAATTTGATAAATATATATATATATATATATATATATATATATATATATATATATATATATATATTGAAATGATTTCAATATGTTAAAAAGGATACAACTTAAATGGATTTTATATGAGTTTGTTGTTCATGAATTTCATAAAGCCATCACAATGTGGGGTCGACTCTGAAATAAAAGAAAAGAGAGAAAAAGATTAGTCAATTGTTAAATAAATTAATTTTGACTTACCTGGTATAGTGTTAATAATTTCTGAATAGTATAGTTGCCTAGTGTATAGGTGAATCGTCTAAACCTTAAAAAGAAAAAAAAAGAAGAATTTTAAAAAAATAAAATATTTAAACATAGAAATTTTAATAAACGTCAGAAAATAAACTGCTTGACAGTCTGTGGGAGCTAAATAATAGGGGTTTTGTTAAATAAGAAATTACAATGATGTGGAGATGAAAAGAATAAATTAGTATTGTAATAGAATAAGTTTTATATCTAAACATTTTTTTTATAAATTCCCAAATTAGATGTGATTAAAGTGATTATGAGAAAGTAATGTGGCTTGACAAATATGTCAAACAGGACAGTTTTATGGTTTAAAATATTGAAATAGAAGAGAGAAAAAAAATGAAGGTTGGTGGCGGTTAGTAACGGAGAATGATAGGAATTGGTTTTTTGAAGAAGACGCCGACGATAATTTTTGGACGAAAGGAGCCCCGAAAACTGTGGATAGTCCGAGAGTGTTTTCAAATCGTTTAATCAAAATATAGTTTTTCCACAGCAGAGATACTCAGAATTTGTTTCAGTGAGTACGAGAAACCATTTGACTTATGAATTATTATTGAAGTATAGAAATGTCATTGAAATTGAGAAAATTAAAATTCATGAATCATTATAATTGCGATAGGCCTTAAAAATTGAAATATTAATGATCATTAAATTAAAAATAGTATAGTACGTACCTTAACTTCCGAAGAGAGGATTGATATTCCAGTTTCACTGATTATTTTTGAGTAGTTAGTTTTCTTTAAAGAAATCAGAACTGTTATTAAAGTGAGGTTGGACAATAAATTATTCCCACTCTTCTTTCCATATATTTTTTTGTTTGTTTTTAAAGGAAAAGAAGAAATGAATCCTTTTTTAAAAAAAGATCTGTCCCCGTTCCACTCGCTAATGCCCTTCATAATCGTACGTCCTCACTGCATTCCAAAGAAACACATGGATACGACAACAAGCCACATATACATAATGTGAAAATTATGACATCGTATAGCCGATACAAAACAATTGAAAAGATTAGTGTGGTTTCATCCTCGAAAAAGCTTAAACCAGCATTCAAATAAAACCATCGTTTAAAATTAAATACCGTTAGATTACTAAATAATCGAACACGTTAGACTACTAAATAATCAAAAAGAATATAAAAATGACCATATTGAACATAAAATAAATTACGCCTTACTAGCCTACAATAATAGCACCCATTCAGTAACAAAAATGAAACCATACGAGCTGATTACGGGACATATAGATAATAATTCTCCTTTTAATATCGATATCGAGCAACAAGTTTTTAATAATTATATTTCCAACCATAAAGAAAAGATGAAAATACTTTATTCTAATATTAATAAAACCTTACAAAATTTAAAAGAAAAAGTAATCTCAAAAGCTAACGAAAAACGAGAAGAATTGCCCAAAACAATCCCCAATAAAATATTTGTGCGTAACAGACAATTTCAAGGTAAAACAAAAAATAAATACAATGCTGAAGAAATAAGCAAAATTAATAAAGAAAGAAAAACCGCGAAAATAGTTACTAGACATAAAAATACTGCTGAAAATATCCACTTTTCTAATGTCAAACGACCTAAAAAAAAACCTTACAAATTTTCAGGTTCCTCGCAATCGGATGCGCAGCAATCCAAATAAAAGATGTTACCCATAATCTAGGCATACTACGAATAAAATTGGGACCTGCCAAACTTCAAAAATCTAGCCACACATTTGTCCATTACTACAATTTAAATCCGCTTTTAGAAGAATATGATAGCTTAAATATACAATATGATCATCTCAAAAATAATCTTTCTAACTGTAAATTTTTCAATAACGAAACAAAAAATTATGTAAATCTAGCACAGTATGTCAAAAATAACATTGAAGAAAGTTTTGAAAATCTAAACATACATACAAAATTGCAACGAAATAAAAGAGGTATATTCAATGGGTTCGGTTCAATTATTAAAGCTGTAACAAGAAATTTAGATTTCGAAAAAATTAACTCAATTCTAGAACACTTAAAGACGAATGAAGCAAACTTGCAAAGCCAAATCAATAACTAGTATTCGCTAAGTCATGAAATTATCAATAATTTTAATGAAACAATTCAAAATATACAAGAAAACGAAATTAATTTAAAATCAAAAATTTTGGCAATAAAAAATATAGTAGACTTCCAAACAAATTTTGAAAACGTCAACTATTTGAGAGACATGTTTAACGAAATTATAATAACATACAACCTAATACTCAATACAATGGAAAATGTCCAGAATTCTATTACATTTTGCAAAATAAAAACACTACATCCTAGCATTATTAAATCTAGTGAATTATATAACGAACTCCAAAAAATTTCATCACATTATAAAACACAACTGCCCTTTGAAGTAAACTATGAAAACATTTTAGATTTCGAAGCTATTTTACAAATAACATGTAAAATAGAAAATAACCAAATACAATATTTTTTATCAATTCCTATTAATTATGAATCTAATTTCGATCTTTACAAATTATTACCAATCCCAACAAAAAGTAAGTCAGAATTTGTTATCATGTTACCAAACTCAAGATATTTATTAAAAAATGAAAAAATAACAATTCCTCTAAATGACATGTGTACTTATGGTAAGATCTTTCAACGTCCTGGTTATTTTCAAATCAACCACGAGCACTCACGTGAAGATGAAATTCTATTTCATGGCATCTCCACGGACTGCCAATACTTAAAAGCAAAAATTCCATTTAACCATATCGAAATTATTCCAGAAATTAACCAATATTTAGCTGTGTTTCCTAAAGAAGAAAAAATACTCATTAAATGTGCAGATGAGGCGCAGATAAAAATCTTAAACGGAATTTATCTAAAAGAGAACACACCATGTAAAATTATATTCCAAAACAAAGAGTTAACCTTTCAAGATGTCACATTAGGACAACCAATGATGATAAACGCACCAAAATTAAATATCGACATTCTTAAAATAGCACCAATGGAAATAACGCTAAATTCATTAAAACTTAAAGATATTCCAAATCATGAATTAAGACCCATATTACAAACTACGCCTGTGTATCACATTCCAAGTATTTGGACAACTCTATTGTATATTGGAATAATTGTAACAATTATTGTCCTATTCAAAAAGAAAATAGTAAAAACGAAGAAAGACAATTCTACAAAGAAGGAAGAAGAAGGGCAAACAATCGAACTTCCACGACAGGCTTCGTTCTAGCAGAGGAGGAGTTATCGACCTATAAATTACGAACTAAGCTTTAATAAGGTAATGACAACAGTCCAGTGAACTGAAGAACGCTGATTAAGACAACATACGACAACGAACATTATACATTGCATTTTCATTATTATATTGATTTCAGTATTAAGAATCATATTGTTAGTCAGTCTAGATTCTGCTTTTATTGTATCAAAATGTAGTGTACTATTTTTGTGTTAAATAAATATTTTTTAAAAATATAGTTTTGGGATACTATATTTTATATATACATACATACATGTACATACATATACACACACATACACATATATACACACACACATATATATATATATATATATATAATATATATATATATATATATATATATATATATACATATATATTATTGGACGATGGATGTTTTAGAATTTGACACATTTTAAGGATGGAACGCTTCTGATGATTTTTTTGTTTGCACAGTATTTTGGTATTCGTGAAGTCGATACTGTGTTTGGTTGAAATGACATGTTGTGCAAGGGCACAAGATGGTTTAGAAATCCTAATGTCGCTTTTGTGGGACGTTAGTCGACCTTGAAGGGAGCAGCTGGTCTGGCCAGTGTAGCAGGAGTTGCACTCTGCAGAGGGTACATGATACACGACATTAGTTTGTTCTAGAGGGGCTAATGGAGTTTTAGTCTTCGAAAATAACTTTCCTAAGGCTCTGGTATTTTTTTAAGGCTATTTTGACAGGTAAGTTTTTGAAAACTTTGTTAAGCTTGTTAGTGATTTGTGAGAAGTACGGGAGCGAAGCATATTTTGTGGTTTGTTCAGGAGTGAGAGGGGACTTATTCATCTGTATTTTGTTAGATATGGACGCTAATGTTAGCCCGTTAGGTGTTTCAGTAACGGACTGTCCATAGCTTTTGGAATATAAATATTTATTGATGATGGATGCCGGATAAGAGTTATCTATGAGAATGGATTTCAGTAGAGTGAGAGATTCTTCTTTGTATAGCGGGTATGTCAACATGTGTACTCTAAGGCTGAGGGCTTGTACCAATTTTAGTTTATATCTGATTGGGTGTGTCGAATGGTAATTTAAGAAACGGTTGCTAGCCATTTCTTTTCTGTACCAGGTAGTGACTAATCTGTTATCCGGTGTGCGAATAATTCGCATATCTAAAAACGGGATACTGTTATCAACCTCCAATTCACATGTAAATTGTAGGTGACAATCAAAGCAGTTTAACACTGATAAGGTGTCCACCACCTTATCCGCCGGGGTTGCCACAATCAGATCGTCGACATATCGTTTTACAAAGAGAACCTGGAAATCTACTTTCTTGATACTCTCATTAATAAGATCATCTAGTACAAAGTTGACTAGAATAGGAGAAATCGTGGATCCCATAGGAGTTCCAAAAATTTGGCGATAATATTTGTCATTGAAAATTAAATAATTGGTGTCAAAAATCAATTTTAATAATTCGGAAAAAGTTTCCCAAGATATCGGACTGTGGGGTTGGATTTGATTCCAATGGTTACGGAGAGAAGTTAATACACTGGAAAGTGGAAGATTTGTGAACAAGGATATTACGTCAAAACTTACTAAAACAAAGACTGTGGGTAGTTGATAATTATTAATAAATTCACTGATTGGAAAGAATCTGTTATGTTGAAGTCATAGTTATAATTGTATGCTTGTGAACGAATGTTCGTTAGGAATTGAGCTATATTCGTGTTTGGAGCATTTATTGATGATAATATGGGTCGCATACTTAGTTGTGGTTTGTGAATTTTGGGGAGGCAGTAAAATCTAGGAGCATAGCCATTGTAATTATGGAGGGATTTGGCTAGTTTCTCGTCAACATTTTTTTTGTTTTTTAGTTCAGTGATATATCGGTTGATTTTGTTGGTGTAGGTTAAAGTGGGATTGCGAAGAAGGGGTTGATAGTATTTACTATCATCTAGGAGTTGCTGGCTCAGGTTGATGTATTGCTCTCTCATCATGAGAACTGTGGCATTATCTTTATCACTAGTTAATACCATTAGGTCAGGGTGTTTTTTTAAAAAAGTGGTTGCTTGTTCATAGATAAGATCAAACTTTGAGGACGTTGTTGGGTATTTGGATGTCTGTGAGATTTCTTATCCATTTCTCGTGAAATGGTAAGTGATTGAACGGAGTGGTCCCAAGCCGGTTTGATTTGTTTTGGAGATGAGATAGAGATTTATGTAGCAAGAAACTGTATTTCTTTATTAAGGAAGATTCATACTGATCCAAAATGGCGGAGGGAACACGATGTTCAAGTTGAATGAATAAGTTTGACATTTGCCGATGAATGAATGCTATATCGGAATGTCCGGACAAAATATAGTAGTTCAATAATCGTGCTCTCACCTGCATATTGATGTTATCAGCTCTTCTTATCAATTTGTTAGACAGGGAACCCATGGTGGACTGCATCAGGTGGTCGGTGCGATCACTAATAAACCGTGGGTATTTCTTTGTCTTCCTGCATTGGATCAAAAAAGTCTTTTTTGCTTTGGTTCTCGCGAACTTCTCGTTCAGTTTGCTCCATCTCTTCTGTATTATCGTACAGTTTAGGCCATAGTTTCGTCTGATGGTCACGAAGAATCCCTCTGTATATGTAGAGATAGCAAAAAATACGACCGTTGATTACATTTAAGATATATTCAATGGTTGAATAGCAGAGCTTTTATCGGTCAATAATTGGCAAATAAAAGTCGTCAACTACTTTATTGATTTATTTGAATACATTTCGCTTTTATTTTTAAAAGCATCATCAGCTCACTACAAATAAAAAGGATTTTAGCATATAAGTAAACAACTAACAGAGTTCGTATCTACAAAAACAATTTGTAGATTTTTTTAAGGATGTTATAAAAACTCTACGATAATTTAACATTAAAGATTACAAACTAAACAAGAGAAACGAAACAAAAAAAATACAAGAAAATAGTAAGAATACTATTGTTTATTTAATTTTAAACGATGGTTTTATTTGAATGCTGGTTTAAGCTTTTTCGAGGATGAAACCACACTAATCTTTTCAATTGTTTTGTATCGGCTATACGATGTCATAATTTTCACATTATGTATATGTGGCTTGTTGTCGTATCCATGTGTTTCTTTGGAATGCAGTGAGGACGTACGATTATGAAGGGCATTAGCGAGTGGAACGGGGACAGATCTTTTTTTAAAAAAGGATTCATTTCTTCTTTTCCTTTAAAAACAAACAAAAAAATATATGGAAAGAAGAGTGGGAATAAAGATGATGTCTTGTAAGGGTTATATATATATATATATATATATATATATATATATATATATATATATATATATACACATACACATATACATATATATACACATATACAAATCAAACCGGCTTGGGACCACTCCGTTCAATCACTTACCATTTCACGAGAAATGGATAAGAAATCTCACAGACATCCAAATACCCAACAACGTCCTCAAAGTTTGATCTTATCTATGAACAAGCAACCACTTTTTAAAAAAACACCCTGACCTAATGGTATTAACTAGTGATAAAGATAATGCCACAGTTCTCATGATGAGAGAGCAATACATCAACCTGAGCCAGCAACTCCTAGATGATAGTAAATACTATCAACCCCTTCTTCGCAATCCCACTTTAACCTACACCAACAAAATCAACCGATATATCACTGAACTAAAAAACAAAAAAAATGTTGACGAGAAACTAGCCAAATCCCTCCATAATTACAATGGCTATGCTCCTAGATTTTACTGCCTCCCCAAAATTCACAAACCACAACTAAGTATGCGACCCATATTATCATCAATAAATGCTCCAAACACGAATATAGCTCAATTCCTAACGAACATTCGTTCACAAGCATACAATTATAACTATGACTTCAACATAACAGATTCTTTCCAATCAGTGAATTTATTAATAATTATCAACTACCCACAGTCTTTGTTTTAGTAAGTTTTGACGTAATATCCTTGTTCACAAATCTTCCACTTTCCAGTGTATTAACTTCTCTCCGTAACCATTGGAATCAAATCCAACCCCACAGTCCGAGATCTTGGGAAACTTTTTCCGAACTATTAAAATTGATTTTTGACACCAATTATTTAATTTTCAATGACAAATATTATCGCCAAATTTTTGGAACTCCTATGGGATCCACGATTTCTCCTATTCTAGTCAACTTTGTACTAGATGATCTTATTAATGAGAGTATCAAGAAAGTAGATTTCCAGGTTCTCTTTGTAAAACGATATGTCGACGATCTGATTGTGGCAACCCCGGCGGATAAGGTGGTGGACACCTTATCAGTGTTAAACTGCTTTGATTGTCACCTACAATTTACATGTGAATTGGAGGTTGATAACAGTATCCCGTTTTTAGATATGCGAATTATTCGCACACCGGATAACAGATTAGTCACTACCTGGTACAGAAAAGAAATGGCTAGCAACCGTTTCTTAAATTACCATTCGACACACCCAATCAGATATAAACTAAAATTGGTACAAGCCCTCAGCCTTAGAGTACACATGTTGACATACCCGCTATACAAAGAAGAATCTCTCACTCTACTGAAATCCATTCTCATAGATAACTCTTATCCGGCATCCATCATCAATAAATATTTATATTCCAAAAGCTATGGACAGTCCGTTACTGAAACACCTAACGGGCTAACATTAGCGTCCATATCTAACAAAATACAGATGAATAAGTCCCCTCTCACTCCTGAACAAACCACAAAATATGCTTCGCTCCCGTACTTCTCACAAATCACTAACAAGCTTAACAAAGTTTTCAAAACTTACCTGTCAAAATAGCCTTAAAAAAATACCAGAGCCTTAGGAAAGTTATTTTCGAAGACTAAAACTCCATTAGCCCCTCTAGAACAAACTAATGTCGTGTATCATGTACCCTCTGCAGAGTGCAACTCCTGCTACACTGGCCAGACCAGCTGCTCCCTTTAAGGTCGACTAACGTCCCACAAAAGCGACATTAGGATTTCTAAACCATCTTGTGCCCTTGCACAACATGTCATTTCAACCAAACACAGTATCGACTTCACGAATACCAAAATACTGTGCAAACAAAAAAATCATCAGAAGCGTTCCATCCTTAAAATGTGTCAAATTCTAAAACATCCATCGTCCAATAATATATATGTATATATATATATATATATATATATATATATATATATATATA
This sequence comes from Diabrotica balteata, assembly GCA_918026665.1. Classification (NCBI taxonomy): domain Eukaryota; kingdom Metazoa; phylum Arthropoda; class Insecta; order Coleoptera; family Chrysomelidae; genus Diabrotica; species Diabrotica balteata. Next base: position 70,077,575 of record OU898284.1, on the reverse strand, counting down.
TATATATAATATATATGTGTGTGTATATATGTGTATGTGTGTGTATATGTATGTACATGTATGTATGTATATATAAAATATAGTATCCCAAAACTATATTTTTAAAAAATATTTATTTAACACAAAAATAGTACACTACATTTTGATACAATAAAAGCAGAATCTAGACTGACTAACAATATGATTCTTAATACTGAAATCAATATAATAATGAAAATGCAATGTATAATGTTCGTTGTCGTATGTTGTCTTAATCAGCGTTCTTCAGTTCACTGGACTGTTGTCATTACCTTATTAAAGCTTAGTTCGTAATTTATAGGTCGATAACTCCTCCTCTGCTAGAACGAAGCCTGTCGTGGAAGTTCGATTGTTTGCCCTTCTTCTTCCTTCTTTGTAGAATTGTCTTTCTTCGTTTTTACTATTTTCTTTTTGAATAGGAAAATAATTGTTACAATTATTCCAATATACAATAGAGTTGTCCAAATACTTGGAATGTGATACACAGGCGTAGTTTGTAATATGGGTCTTAATTCATGATTTGGAATATCTTTAAGTTTTAATGAATTTAGCGTTATTTCCATTGGTGCTATTTTAAGAATGTCGATATTTAATTTTGGTGCGTTTATCATCATTGGTTGTCCTAATGTGACATCTTGAAAGGTTAACTCTTTGTTTTGGAATATAATTTTACATGGTGTGTTCTCTTTTAGATAAATTCCGTTTAAGATTTTTATCTGCGCCTCATCTGCACATTTAATGAGTATTTTTTCTTCTTTAGGAAACACAGCTAAATATTGGTTAATTTCTGGAATAATTTCGATATGGTTAAATGGAATTTTTGCTTTTAAGTATTGGCAGTCCGTGGAGATGCCATGAAATAGAATTTCATCTTCACGTGAGTGCTCGTGGTTGATTTGAAAATAACCAGGACGTTGAAAGATCTTACCATAAGTACACATGTCATTTAGAGGAATTGTTATTTTTTCATTTTTTAATAAATATCTTGAGTTTGGTAACATGATAACAAATTCTGACTTACTTTTTGTTGGGATTGGTAATAATTTGTAAAGATCGAAATTAGATTCATAATTAATAGGAATTGATAAAAAATATTGTATTTGGTTATTTTCTATTTTACATGTTATTTGTAAAATAGCTTCGAAATCTAAAATGTTTTCATAGTTTACTTCAAAGGGCAGTTGTGTTTTATAATGTGATGAAATTTTTTGGAGTTCGTTATATAATTCACTAGATTTAATAATGCTAGGATGTAGTGTTTTTTAGTTTGCAAAATGTAATAGAATTCTGGACATTTTCCATTGTATTGAGTATTAGGTTGTATGTTATTATAATTTCGTTAAACATGTCTCTCAAATAGTTGACGTTTTCAAAATTTGTTTGGAAGTCTACTATATTTTTTATTGCCAAAATTTTTGATTTTAAATTAATTTCGTTTTCTTGTATATTTTGAATTGTTTCATTAAAATTATTGATAATTTCATGACTTAGCGAATACTAGTTATTGATTTGGCTTTGCAAGTTTGCTTCATTCGTCTTTAAGTGTTCTAGAATTGAGTTAATTTTTTCGAAATCTAAATTTCTTGTTACAGCTTTAATAATTGAACCGAACCCATTGAATATACCTCTTTTATTTCGTTGCAATTTTGTAAGTATGTTTAGATTTTCAAAACTTTCTTCAATGTTATTTTTGACATACTGTGCTAGATTTACATAATTTTTTGTTTCGTTATTGAAAAATTTACAGTTAGAAAGATTATTTTTGAGATGATCATATTGTATATTTAAGCTATCATATTCTTCTAAAAGCGGATTTAAATTGTAGTAATGGACAAATGTGTGGCTAGATTTTTGAAGTTTGGCAGGTCCCAATTTTATTCGTAGTATGCCTAGATTATGGGTAACATCTTTTATTTGGATTGCTGCGCATCCGATTGCGAGGAACCTGAAAATTTGTAAGGTTTTTTTTTAGGTCGTTTGACATTAGAAAAGTGGATATTTTCAGCAGTATTTTTATGTCTAGTAACAATTTTCGCGGTTTTTCTTTCTTTATTAATTTTGCTTATTTCTTCAGCATTGTATTTATTTTTTGTTTTACCTTGAAATTGTCTGTTACGCACAAATATTTTATTGGGGATTGTTTTGGGCAATTCTTCTCGTTTTTCGTTAGCTTTTGAGATTACTTTTTCTTTTAAATTTTGTAAGGTTTTATTAATATTAGAATAAAGTATTTTCATCTTTTCTTTATGGTTGGAAATATAATTATTTAAAACTTGTTGCTCGATATCGATATTAAAAGGAGAATTATTATCTATATGTCCCGTAATCAGCTCGTATGGTTTCATTTTTGTTACTGAATGGGTGCTATTATTGTAGGCTAGTAAGGCGTAATTTATTTTATGTTCAATATGGTCATTTTTATATTCTTTTTGATTATTTAGTAGTCTAACGTGTTCGATTATCGTAGAATGAAATCTCTCAGCAATTCCATTAGACTCTGGATGTTGAGAGCTTATAAAATGTACTTTTACCTTATGTAATTCTAGCAGTTCTTTGACGACTGAGTTTTTTAATTCAGTTCCATTATCAGAAATTATTTGTTCTGGTATGCAGTGATGAGTAAAATATTGAATTAATGCGTTCGCTACTTCAGTGCCTTGTGCTGAATTTATTTTGTATAGTTGGCCATATTTAGAAAAAGAATCTATTATAGTTAAAAATTTTGTATTTTCCAACGTAATCGAATCTAAGTGTACAATTTGGAAGGGTTTAGTTGCAGTAGGTGTTACATTAAACATAGGTTTGACAGGTTTCCTATCGTACTTTGTTAATTGACAAATTTCACAATCATTTATGAAGGTTTGGATAGATGCTATTTGATTTCTCCAATAATATAAGGCCTTTATTCTGCTTTCTGTTTTATCTAATCCTCTGTGGTTTTCTTTTCCTTCGTGATAGTTTTTTATTATTTCCTCAATTTCATTTGGAGGTATATCGATTAGCTTCTTGGTGCATTTAATAAGAGATAATTGCGAAGAGAGAATTGCGAAGTCGGTCAGATAGCTCAGCGGGCTGTGCGGCTGCCTCTCATTCGCTTCACTGTCGAATGGTTTAGTGGATGTGGGTCGAGCCCCAGCTCGGTGTACGGAAAACAAAAAGTCTAACGCAGCAGTTTAAAATTCTAGATGAATCTGCGGCTTAGACTAGGATATGCTGGGATCTGATCGGCCTATGGTGGAGCAGTACGGCAAGAGATAAGGGCTTGCGGCTCGGTGATACTCCTCCATAGATCCCTACCGGACGATTGTACAAGAATTCTTTGTTTTTTATCAATAAGTTTTATAATAGATGGTGCTACTGGTTCGTAATTAACTTGAGAAATGATAATTGGATTCATTCCAGTGTTAACTGAGCTTTCTGATATAGGTATACCTGTAATCGGATTTTCTCTGTTTGTGTGCATTGTAACACCATCGCTATCTTGGGCATCTTCATCATTGACATCTTGGTCTTTTATTATTTCATCGGGTTCAACAATCAAAGACTCTGATTCTAAATTATTTGGGGTTCCTAATAATGTTTCATCAAAATTTTCTATATAGTCGAAGAAATTTGGAGGTGTTTCGGGTTCGATGTCATGAGTTTCATTTGCATTTAATCGTATTCTTGATAGACAATCACTATTTGTGTTTGAAGCACCTTTTTTATAAACAATCTCATAGTCATACTCTTCGAGCTTTAATCTCCAGCGAACTAATTTTGAGCTAGGATCTTTTAATGAAAATAGCCATTGAAGAGGCTTGTGATCTGTCACTAGAGTCACGCGACGACCAAAAATGTATGGGCGGAAATATTTGACGGCCCAAACTATAGCGAGGAGTTCCTTTTCTATCGTCGAATAGTTTATTTCTGAATCGTTCAATGTTCTACTCGCATAAGCAATTGGAAGATCAGATCCTATTTTTCCTTGATTTAAAACTGCACCTATTGCAAAGTTACTCGCATCTGTTGTTAAATTAAATGGTTTCGTAAAGTCAGGATATTGTAGTATAGGTTCATTTGTAAGAAGTTCTTTACAAATATTAAAGCATTCAACATAATCTGCGTCTTTAATATTTATTTCGTTATTCTTCTTTAGTCGCATTGTTAAGGGTTTCGTGATTTTTGAAAAATCTTTAATAAATTTCCGATAATATCCCAATAGTCCTAGGAATCCTTTTAATTGTTTAGTTGTAGCAGGTATTGGGAATTGTTTTATAGCCTTTATTTTGTCTGGATTTGGCTTTACTCCGTCTGGAGTGACAATATGACCTAAGTAGGCCACTTCTTTTTTTAAAAATTCGGATTTGTCCAATTGTATCTTAAAGTTGGATTCACGTAGTCTCTGGAATATTTCTCTTAAATTTATGAGATGTTCTTGGAGGCTAGTGCTAAATATTATGATGTTATCTAGGTAGACAAGGCATTTTTCGTTTTGTATTCCTCTTAATATGTTATCCATTACTCTCTGGAATGTAGCTGGGGCATTTCTAAGTCCAAATGGCATTCTTAAGAATTCATAATGACCGTTTTCGGTGTTAAAAGCGGTTTTTGGGATGTCTTCTTCTGCCATTTCTATCTGGTGAAACCCGGATGCTAAGTCTAGCGTGGTAAAGTACTGACAACGCCCTAATTTGTCCAAGAGATCAGTAATGTTTGGGAGTGGATATCTATCTCCTAAAGTGATAGCATTTAAACGTCGGTAGTCAACTACAACGCAAAATTTTGGTTTGTTAGAGGCATCGAGTTTTTTGGGAACCACCCAAATTGGTGAGGACCATGGAGAATTAGACGGTCTAATGATATTTTGGTCTAACATGCCTTGAATTTGGTTTTGGACTTCTTTACGATATATTTCCGGATATCTACACGATTTAGAATATATTGGAATCTCGTTAGAAGTTTTTATATTATGTTGGATTTTATTAGTGAAAGACAATTGGTTACCCTCAATATGAAAACTGTCCGAATATTCTCTTATTAGTTTAAAAATAGAATTCAGCTCTTCGGTATTCATATGATCAGTACGGATTTTAGAAATATCAAATTTCGATTTTTTGGTATATATAGAATTAAGATTGGGATGATTTATTTGTTCGTATTCATTGAACTTTTCTACTTCTATTGGCGAAGTTAAATCAACTTTAAAATGGGGCTCTGATGAGTTCGTAATAGTGCATAAGGCTTCATTATTAATAACTCTAGTAATACATTGGGGAATTTCTAATTTTCCTAATTTTGTATAAGGTACAATTACGTCACCATTTTCTATATTTTTTATGTTTAACTTAATTACTTGTTCGGAACGTGGAGACACTACTATACAATTCGTGCTGCCAGCGGCTGGTCTATAATAGTTAATTTTAATTGAGCAAGTAGGTGCTTTTAGTAAATTATTTACTAAATCAATATTTGCTTGTAATAATTTTAAATTATCTAGTCCCGATAAGCAATCGAAATAATCGTGAAACTTAAATATGTGATAATTTAACTTTATCGGATTTTTATGCCTAAATATAGACGAAGAAGGAATTACGGTACAGAAATTTTCCTTGGTAGTTCCAAGAGCGGTAGAAATTTGAAATGGTTTTTTAAATATTGAATTTTTAAAATATTTTTCACCTATTTTTGGTGTAATAAAAGATTTAGTGCTCCCTGTATCTATTAGAACTTTTAAATTTTGTTCAGGGAAAATTATGTACGGCAATTCGCATTCTTTGTTAGTTAAGTTTAATAATTCTACATGCTGTGGTTTTCTTCCGAGGCTAGCTCCTCTAAAAAATGGTCTTGGGATGAACTTTCAGGACAATGTATATTATCTATATTATAAAGTTCTTCCGCGATAATATTTTGATTTTGGCTTGCGAAATTATTGGGGTTACGGAAATGGGTCCTATTTTGGAAGTTTTGCGTTGGTCTGTATGTATTATTAGTTGTCGTACTCATTGGAGTAGGGTTTGGGAATTTTCTATTCGGATTTTGCTTGAAAGCATCATTATTTCCATTAAAATTTGAATTTTTACTTGTACTAGGATTATTCTGGAAAGAAGATTGTCTCATATATTGAGAATTCTGAGGATGTATAGTGTTTTTCTGTGTTGAAAATTGATTCCTGTGTGTGTATTGAATTTGGGGTTGATGTATAATTTGTTGGTTTTGTCGGAAATTGGATTTTGGCCTAGGTGAATAATTATTATTTTGATAATGTTTGGGATATTTACTGTGAGAAGAATTATTTTGTTCGAGATATATTTGAAAATCGTTTGTCAGAATGCCTAATGCAGAGTTTAAATCTGGAGGATTCTTTGTACGCATTAGGGTTCCAAGAGGTTCTTTTAACCCACGCAACAGTACTCTTAATGCTAAATTTCGGAAAAAGCTACCGAGAATATTAATCTCAACCATATGTTCGGTTTTTGTAGACAAAAAACAGATATTTGAAGATTTAATAGGTGTTGAATTCGGTTATAAAAATCTAAAGGGGATTCATTGCCTTGTTTTAAATCTGAAATTTCTATGCTTAAAGTATAAATATCTCTTTTATCTGAATACGAATTTATTAAAGCATCTTTTAAATCCTGCCAAGTTCTAAGAATACAAGAAAAAATATTAATTGCGGCTTCGCCTTTTATTTTTGCTATTATGCTTGACATCAGATATTCATTTTGAAAATCATTTACATCCGCAGCATTATAAAATTTATTTACAATTTTTTCGCAAATTTCTAAAAATCTAGGAAGTAATGTATGATTTCCATCAAAATCTGGAATCATATCTAAGTATTCTTTCTTTAATTGTGGAACTGCCATGTTAAATTTATTATTTAGTTTTAATATTTTTGGAATTAATTTAGTATTAATTTAAAAATTTAAATCAGTTAAAATTGAGTCGGAATCTGTATCTGAGTTACTACTCTCTGAATAATCAGAATCTAGTGTTAAATTAGGCTCTCTATATGACATTAATTCACTTACAGTAATGTAGCGATCTTATCCATGGAATGCCTGGCTTTGGAACTGGATCTAGAAACACTCACAATATTCACTTGAAAGTCTCTCCGGTAGAGAAGTACGAATCTTCTCGTCAGGTTACTCAATTCGCCTAACTGGAATTCACTTCGCGAATATGGTTCAAATGGTCAAAAAATCGTAGAAACGAACCAAGAGTTATATTCATTAACGCCCGTTTGACCATCCAATCTGACTGCGCCAAATATATTAGAGTATTCCAAAACTATATTTTTAAAAAATATTTATTTAACACAAAAATAGTACACTACGTTTTAATACAATAAAAGCAGAATCAAGACTGACTAACAATATGATTCTGGTAGAAGATAATAGCAGATACTATGGTTTAAATGGTTCCTCATCCACTCGCAGACGACCAACAAAAATGAAACCAATTAGGAAGTAGATCTTCTTACCATTTAGAGCATCTTAAATCGTAATGATTTCCAATGTTGAAGGACCACCCACTTTACATGGGAAATAAAACCACAAGCGTTAACAATACTTAATTTAATGATTGATTTTTTACTACACTAAGTTGATATTTAGCCAAGGGTTTGTCATGTAAAGTTCTTTTATGTAAACCGCCCGTCACTGTTCAAGCCACACAAGTCCGATAAACACTACACGAACACTGATACAATTTAAATTATACTAATACTACTTATTATTGAACCAAAGATATTTCTGCGGTGCTAACCAAGTAATATGCTACAATTATTACTAAGCGGAGTTATACGGAACTCAAACTAACAAAGAATCGACCCATTGGGTCTTAAACTAAATTTATAAGTAAAGCGTCCAGCTTGGCTGGTATACAACGTGACACTTTGAATATTATAACGATACTAATCGATTGCCATGCCTAACTACCACTGAGGGGTTTGAGGGGAACTGGTTCTCGCTTTTTAACCGGGAATTAGTCGGAGAATTTACCTAAGCAGATTTTAAGAATTATTAGCTATTTAATGCCAGTGGCGTAGCAACGCTTGGATACATTTCTTACTGAAATTTATCCATACTGGGGGGCGCGCGGCTAGGTGAAGTATAACTTCAGCTAGAAATATCCTAAACTTACTTTCTAAGCACAACTACAATGCTACAGAAGACTATCGGCTTCCGACAATGGAAGAGGAACCAGCTTAGTGATAGGGCGAATATATTCTCCATCAGCAGTTCGAACACGGACAATTCTAACTTTTCCATCTTTGCTGCTTATTGATTATATCAATCTTGCTAGGGGCCACCGTAACGGAGGTGTATTTTCACTTGTGATTAGAACTAGATCATTTACTTTAATATCTGTGTTGGGAAGGAGCCATTTTGGGCGATGTTGTAGATTATTTAAATAGTCAGCAGACCAACGTTTCCAAAAAGATTGCTGTATTTTCGAAAGTTGTTTCTAGATAGAAAGTCTGTTAACAGGCGTATTTGTAACATCAATCTCAGGAAATGCGGTTAAGGGAGTACCGATTAAGAAATGCCCCGGAGTTAATGGTTGTAAATCATTAGGGTCATTAGATAATGCATAAAGCGGTCGAGAATTTAAAATAGCTTCTATTTGGGTTAAAACTGTATATAACTCCTCGAAAGTCAATACAGAATTACTTATTAAACGTACTAAATGAAACTTGGTACTTTTTACTGCTGACTCCCAGAGTCCACCCCAATGAGGTGATCTGGGAGGAATAAACTTCCACTGAATCTCGGTTTGAGCTAAATAAGCTCTAATTTTGTCAAATTCAGAATTTGATCTGAAGAAATTACTTAATTCCTTAAGTTGATTATTGGCACCAACAAAGTTAGTCCCGTTGTCACTATAGATAGTGTGGGGATTGCCTCGACGGGAAATGAATCGTTTGAACGTTGCTAAAAAAGCGTTAGAAGATAATTCACTAACCAATTCTAAATGAATGGCTTTTGTAGCCATGCAAACAAATATTGCAAAATAACATTTAAGCGTTTGCGCCTTTCGTAATCTAGAAGCCCTAATAAACAGAGGACCTGCAAAATCTACACCTACAGTGTAGAAAGCGCGCGAGATTCTAACTCTATCCAATGGGAGTGGAGACATAAGTTGTGATGCGGTTTGTGCATTGAATCTATAACATGTAAGGCATTTTTTGCTAATGCGTTTAACATACTTGACCCCACTTAAAGGCCAATATCGTAGGCGCAGATTGCCTAACACATTTTGAGGACCACTGTGTCCTAGTCTACAATGTTTCTTTTTAATGAGCAAAGAAACAACATGATCATTTGCTGGCAGCAATATAGGGAATTTATTATTAGAATCCAAATCTGCATATTGCAAGCGTCCTCCAACACGTACAATTCCAGAGGAGTCTAAAAAAGGATTAAGAGGGAGCAATTTTTTGTCTACGACTAGTTCTTTTTCTAATAAGCGGGCTATATCGGTTGCAAAATATTGTTGCTGAATAGTTTTGATGATGAAATCATGAGCGTTCGAAATTTCTTTAAGTGTCAAAGTACCCTTAATTTTTTCATTACTATGTTTCATATTATACACAAACCTAAATACGTAAACTACTGCGTTTTGTAATTTTGAAAAGTTAGAAAATCTCTCAAACATAGTTATCCAATTCTTTGGTTCATGACTAACAACTAATAGAGCTATTTTCTTTACTTCCGGCAAATTCTCAATTTGCTCAAAGGTATCAATTTCATCAAAATATATTTTGGGATTTAGCAAAAACTCAGGTCCATGAAACCAAAACGAAAATGTTTTTTGATTAAATACACCGCGGGACAAGAGATCCGGACAAGGATTTAATTGTGATTTAATATGTCTCCACTTTAGATTTTTACCAATATTCTGAATGTTGGCGACTCTATTCGAAACAAATGTATTATAATTATTAGCGGGTTGTTTAATCCAGCTGAGAGCAATTTGCGAATCTGACCATGCGTTTATAGAATTAATCTTTGCACGGTTTTTAAAGGTCGTTATAATTTTTTCAATCAATTTGACTAAGAGTTCCATGGCTATTAATTCGAGTTTAGGAATAGTAAGCTTGCTTTTGAAAGGTGCGACACGCGATTTTGCGGCAACAAGATTTGATGACAAGGAATTATTTGCATATCGTGCCACTATATAGATACAAGCACCGTATGCAACTTGACTTGCATCACTAAATCCATGTAAATCTATGCTAAGAATGTCTAAGTCAAAAAAGACGAAACGCGGAATTTTGATATGAGCGATTTGAGCTAAATTTTCATTAAATTTCTCCCACTGACCTATTATGCGTAAATTAATTATCGGTTCGTCCCATGAAACCTTCATCTGCCATAGTTCTTGCATTAAGAGTTTTCCCTTCACAATTAAAGGGTTTACCAAACCTAGAGGGTCAAAACAATAACTAATACATGAAAGAATTTGACGTTTTGTAATGCGATCTAATTTAGTAGCGTTATTTACATCAATTTTTAAATAATCCGTTTTTGAATCACATTTTAAACCCAAAATTTTGCAAGGTGCATCATCCAAATTCAAATCCAGTTCCACCGCGTTTTGATCAGAAATCTTATTTAAAAAACGAAGCGAATTAGAAGACCATTTATGTAAAGAGAAACCATGCTGGTTCAATATTTGACTCAATTCTCCATAAAGTACTTCAAGCTCAGAAAATTGATCGGTTCCACCTAAGATGTCATCCATATATGTTTGATATAACAAAGCGCTAGCTGCTAGCGGAAATTGAGGGTTATTTTGTGCAATATCTTTAATGACGCGGGTGGCTAAAAATGGAGAACAATTTTGTCCAAAACTGAGACGGGACAATTCAATGCATTTAAAATCCTCAAAGGGTGAATCTCTCCACAATATATTTTGTAAATAGCGGTGTTTGGGCGACATTTCAATTTCTCTATACATCATCTTTATATCCGCAGTCAAAATAAATTTAAAAGTCCTAAACCGACACAGAATATCAAATAAATTATCCTGTACTTGATAACCTTTTAGTGTAAGATCATTCAGCGAATATCCCGAGGTAGATTTGGCAGAAAAGTCATATACGACGCGAAGTTTCGTGGATGTTGCCTGTTCTCTGATCACTGTACGATGTGGTATAAAATATTTTATTTTGTTAGTGACATTATCATACAAGTTTAAAGGTATAACTTTTGCGTGTTGTAGCGTTAGATACTCGTCAATAACTTTTTTATATTCATTATAAAAATTTTGATCATTTCCAAATTTTTTCTCTAAACGTAAAAATCTTTGTTTTGCAGTAACAAAGGAACTGTCCAATTTTTTATTTTCCAATTGCCGAAGAGGCATTTCCACTTGATACCGCCTTGAATCAAAAATCCGTGTGGTGGTTTGGAAAAGAGTCTCTGCAATTTTGTCTTCATCAATATGAGACTGCGTATATGAAAGTTCTTCGACTTCCCAAAATTTTTCTAGCATTGTGTCGATTTTTGCGTTGTTTTCTTCCTCTTTATCTTGAATATAATGCGTATTTTCTCGAGATAAAAAGGAGAAAGTTTTTGTTACAAAGGATGCGTTGGTATGACTTAGATATTTTTTTTATGTGAGTGGGCCCGCAATAACATATCCTAATTGAGTGTTCATTAGCGTAGGGAGATTAGCCCCTAGCGAGATTATTTCTCCTATTAAAAGTTGGAAATACAAATTCGCGCCAATTAATAAATCAATATTATTAGGTTCCCAGAAGTAGGGGTCCGCTAAATCGCCATTAAACTCTAGTGGAATTTATAAAGACTGCGGATTTAACGTAATTTGTGCCAAATTTTTTGTGATTTGGTCTATTATTGAACAAGAAACATTAAATTTTTTGTAAGAGTGTACTCGCGAATGTATTTCTATATCAATCATTTCACTACTTTTGGTTACAATGTTATTTCCTAGACCAGAAATATTTAACTTTTGAGATCTTGTGTCGTACTGTAATTTTTGGGCCAAACTTTTTGTGACAAAACTTTGCATACTGCCTGAGTCCAACAAAGCCTTAATTATTAATGGTTGGTTGTCTCGCGCATAAAGTTTAACTAGTGCAGTAGGCAGAAGAACATGATTATTATTGCGATTCACAGCAGGCAATGATGTAGACCTGGTTGGGTCCATCTGAAGATTAATAGGGGAATTTTCATTTGGAGTAATATTATTGGACACAATATTATGGATAGTGCTATTGGGATTAGAATTATGCTTATGTAAGTTTTCGCTTTGTTGATGAGAACTATGTGGAAAATTAGAAGAAGCGTAGGTTCGAACTTGCGATTGATGTCGCTGCTGACCGTTATTTTCTAAATGGAGTAAAGAGTGATGATTTTTCGTGCATACTTGACACCGGGACAACGATTTACAGGAAGACATGATATGCAAACTACTCAAACAATTAAAACATAATGATTTGGCTTTAACAAATTTATGTCTTTCCTGTGGAACTAAATTTAAAAATTGTTGACATTTATATATATGATGCGTGCGCTCTTTGCAATAATTACATGATTTACTATAAAAATTTGTGTCACGACGAGATTCAGCGGCGTTTGTGTGTAATGATACTCTAAATGTGTTCCTATCAAAATTACTATTATTATTTCTTCTAGGTTTTGCGTTAGATTCAAATATGTTTAAATTATCTAATACATTATACCGTTTTTGCAAAAATTCAAAAAACCCATTAGTAGATGGCAGTTCGTTTGGATTGCGTTCGTTTTCAAAAGCGCGTCTAGTCTGATAATCTAGTTTTCTTTCTAAGATAAATACTAGCAATGTGTCTAAATTAATTTCAGCCGTTAAGTTTAAGTTTCTAATTAAATCTAATGTTTTTTTACATGTGATATGAAACGTCCTTAGTTCAATAGAATTACATTTAGTCATAGTTTTTTGATCGAATAATGTACAATACAAAGAATTTAAAAGCTTATTTTTGTCTTCGTAATTAGTTTTAAGCGTTGATATAGCAATTTCTAAATTTTGATTAGTCACAGATAAAGATTCAATTAATTGTAGCGGTTGACCTCTCAGAAGCGTTTTTAAATAATAAAATTTTTCGCTATCAGATCTTAATTTGGCATTATTTAACACAAGTGCTTGAAACAAATCGAAGAATGATTGCCATTCTTGAGCTTCACCCGAGAAGGGTTTAATATTAATATCTGGTAGCTTTACATTAGAAAAATGATTTTGAGAAACTCTAGAATCATCAGCGTGATTTATTAAATTTAATAATTTGGCCAAAATGAACTCAAAACGGTCGATAGTTTCCATTGCTGATGCCACAACTTTGGCTAGAATGCGGAAGTCAACTAATTTAAATTTTTTATTTTTAGCGAAAGTTTTTCAATAAAAGTGAGATTTCACTTGCAAATAAATTGGTTCAAAATCCGCTCGAATGACCAACAAAAATGGTAGAAGATAATAGCAGATACTATGGTTTAAATGGTTCCTCATCCACTCGCAGACGACCAACAAAAATGAAACCAATTAGGAAGTAGATCTTCTTACCATTTAGAGCATCTTAAATCGTAATGATTTCCAACGTTGAAGGACCACCCACTTTACATGGGAAATAAAACCACAAGCGTTAACAATACTTAATTTAATGATTAATTTTTTACTACACTAAGTTGATATCTAGCCAAGGGTTTGTCATGTAAAGTTCTTTTATGTAAACCGCCCGTCACTGTTCAAGCCACACAAGTCCGATAAACACTACACGAACACTGATACAATTTAAATTATACTAATACTACTTATTATTGAACCAAGGATATTTCTGCGGTGCTAACCAAGTAATATGCTACAATTATTACTAAGCGGAGTTATACGGAAGTTATCGACCTATAAAGCGAAAGGTCTTCAAATATAAGAATGGAACTGTGATTTCCTTGTATTATTTCTCCTTTGACCGATATCCTCTTTGATCAAAAGAATTTTTCTTTTGAAACTTACTGCATTATATATATATATATATATATATATATATATAATATATATATATATATATATATATATATACATATATATATATATATATATATATATAATATATATATAATATAATATATATATATATATATATATATATATATACATATATATATATATATATATATATATATATATATAATATATATATATATATATATATATATAATATATATATATATATATATATATATTGCAGTAAGTTTCAAAAGAAAAATTCTACGAGGATATCGGTCAAAGGAGAAATAATACAAGGAAATCACAGTTCCATTCTTATATTTGAAGACGTTTCGCTTGTGGTGTTCACAAGCTTCATCAGTTCAAATCTAAAAAATATTACAATGATGGTAGGTAATATTATACAAAAACATGGAAAATTAACTTACGAATGTAGAGTGAAGAATAAAAGGTGTTAAACAAACACACCATTCCCTTTGGTAACTGTGGTCAAAACATTAAATTGTTGGTAAAATTGTAGCTTGAAAGTTTCTGTGTAGTAGCATTCGTGTTTTTCAAAGCGAAAAAGTTTGATTTACAAATGAACGACAGAATAAAAAACTACTACCAAGCTTACTAAAAAACTCGTCAACATTACACGTAAAAAACTAACTTACAACAGTCAAATGTAGAAATAAAATAACAAAGTGACTAAAACGCACTGGCACAGAGCTGAATTGTTATAACAAACAAATTTTGAACTTCACTTTAGGGCGCATTTCCATCTAACGGATTCAAACTCGAAAAACGAAAGTCAAATTGCCGGCATTTTCATTGCAATAGAATGTGTGGATTTATTAGTTCTGAGTTGATCCAACTTTCTGTGGGAGAATGAGACGAGCAGGCGCAATACACAGAAACGCAAACCTAACAACGCAGAGAACACTGAAGCAAATAGATTGTTAAGTAGAAATGTCTACAAAACCAATATGTAGTGAAGATAGGTTGGAATCGGGAGTTTAGAATGACGATTAGTCAAGGAGGGAAAATATACATTGTCTATAAGAGAGGGTTTATGTAATTAGGTATGAATCAGTAAGAGATGTAAAAGGTTGAATATAAGAATAAGTGGATATGGTAATAAACGATCAAAAGAAAATGGCAATGAGAGAGTCTGGATGACGAAAATAACGTCGAAAATTTTTCATTTGATATTGGAGAGAAGAGAATGGTACACCAAACTGAGATTGTTGATATCCGTACGTTTATTCATAGTGGAAGGATTGAGGAAAATGTGGCACATTTCAAGGAAGGTTCTCTTGAAATGGTTGCTTTCTGTGCAGAGAATTTTGACATGTTCATAATCAGGTCGGTGGTCAGAAGTAAGAATGTGTTGTGCTAAGGCACTGGAATGTTTATGGCATCTAATATCACTCTTGTGAGAAATTAGTCGACCTTTAAGGGATCTACGAGTCTGGCCAATGTAACAAAGGTTACAATCCATACAGGGGATGTTGTAAACCACATTGATCTTTTCCAACGGGTTTAAAGGGGTTTTAGTTTTAGAGAAAAGTTTACCAACTGATCTGACATTTTTAACTCCAATTTTAATTGGTGTAGATGTTAGGAGTTTTGCGAGTTTCTCAGTCAGATGAGGGAAATAAGGAAGAGAGTAGTAACGTGAAGGGGAAGAAGAACTATTATGGGAGTCGTTTTCTGGTGTGCCTACTGAGATATCAGGTTGACTCTGTACTTGACTATTATTCAAACTGTGTCTAGAAAGTGTGTAACTAGTGGAAAACAGAAATTTATTGATTACAAATAATGGATAAGAATTCTGTAACAAAATGGATTTAAGAAGGCTAAGAGAATCCCTTCGGTGAGAAGGATGTGTCAACCTATGAACCCTAAAACTAAGAGCTTGTACGAGATTGTATTTGTATCTCATCGCATGGCATGAGTGTTAATTAAGAAAACGGTTACTAGCCATTTCTTTTCTATACCAAGAAGTACTTAACCTAAGGTCACAACCTCGAATGATACGCATATCTAGAAAAGGAATGCTATTATGACTCTCCAGCTCACAAGTGAACTGTAGGTGAGGATCATATGCATTGAAATGTGATAAGGTGCTCTGAACCTTATCTGGCGGAAGTGCCAATATTCGGTCGTCGACATACCTTTTCACAAAAGGAACATGAAAAGTCAAACTGTGTAGCAGATTTTCAACTAAATCATCAAGGACAAAATTGACTAGAATTGGGGAAATTGAGGATCCCATGGGAGTACCAAAAATTTGGAGATAAAATTGATTATTAAAAATTAAATAATTTGTCTCAAAAACAAGTTTCAGCCAATCAGAAAAGACTTCCCAAGGGATTGGAGATGAGGGCTGGATAATATTCCAATGTTTGTGAATTGAAGTAAGGACAACTGAAAGAAGAAGGTTCGAGAATAAAGAAACTACATCAAAACTCACCAACATGAAGCCTTCTGGTAGTTTAATATCATTAATAAAATTAGCAAACTTAAAAGAATCAGTGATATTAAATTGATTATCTGCATTATATGCTTTGGTTAAAACGTTAGTAAGAAAATTGGCAATATTACCATTAGGAGCAATAATGGAAGAAACAATGGGTCTCATACAAAGTTGTGGTTTATGCATTTTGGGAAGACAATATAAACGTGGAGCATAACCATTGTAGGAATGGAGAAGTTTGGCAATATTCTGGTCTAGAAGTTTGTCTTTTTTCAATTTGGTGATAAAATTATTGATCTTTGTAGTAAAAGTTGGAGTGGGATCGCGAGAAAGGGGCTTATAATAATGATCATCCTCTAATAAGCGTGAGCTAAGGGTAAGATATTCTTCATTGTAAATAATCACTGTGGCATTGCCTTTATCACTAGTAAGGACCACAAGTTCGGAATGGGTTTTGAAGAAAATCGCTGTTTCTTTGAAAGCTTGATCCACTGGTGAAAGAGATGGTTTGGGTTGTTTAGAGTAATTTAAAAGGATGTTATTAGCTTGGGATCTGAGATCTAATACGTTGACATCAGTGGTATCTGAAAGGACATTTTCAATGTCAGCCAGGACATTATATATATATATATATATATATATATATATATATATATATATATATAATAATAATAATAATTTCGAAGAATGAAAGTCTTTTATCTTTGGATTACCTATATTGAACAAAACGTAAGATATGCATAAATTATTTTCTTTGTTAAAATATATTTAAGTGACGTGAATAAGCTAAAGTGAAGTCCTAGACAATGGAAGCGGGTTTTCCAAATAAATTTGTGCAGTAATTAGGACAATAGCATAGATTTTAGAAAGATATGTTTTTGTTAGTTTATAAGAATTGGTAGAAAAAGATTAGCTTGTATGTAAGTTTTTGGAAATTTTATAATTGTAGGTAAAAATTTGTTTGTGTTATCAAAATGAACAAATGGGAGATGTATGACGCGTTTTGATTGGATGAGATTGAAAAAGGTGGGATGGTTGGTTTGAGAATGAGACTTTAGTTAGCTTTTGAAGAAAAAAAGATAGTCAGTTGGTTTTCCAAGTGTGCAGGGTGAACAGTTATTGTTCTCTGGTGGTTCCGGAGAGGTAGCAAGCAGTAGTGTTGAATGTTAGTGAGTTTTTGTGGAGTTAGTGTATCTGACAGAAGCTGATCCAACAAAATATTGTAAGTCATATTTTTCTACTTATATTCCAAGAGTCACTGTTCAGGCCAACGAGAGATTTAGTTTATCGTAAAGAGAAGATATTCCAAGAGTCATTTTTCACTCAGGCCAACGAGAGATTCAGTTTATCGAGAGGAGAAGAGGCTAACATAATTTGAACGATTCGTGCATTTGAAGGAGATCATTAAGGACGATAAACTTGCAACAATTTGTTGTACGATTGCTGATTACCTAGGAAGCTGCTAAGAATAGATAGTATAGGCTACAAGGAACAAGGATTTGGACCACTCATCATCAGAGAGAGATAGTTTTGTGTTTCTGCAGTTTTTCTTTTATTGATAACACAATTTTACAATTACTTTAGAAAAGATATAAATATTTTGATTAGGAGATTTAGAATAATAATTGGGATTTTGAGATTTTAACTAATATTGTTTGTACCATTAATTTTGAAGGTTCACGTACGTAGAACAAAATTTTGAGAATCATTATATGAGATATTGTTTATTGAAAACATTTGAGTGTGAATTTTATTTCATTATTTTTATTTCAATATATAATGTTATATCATATATGTTTTTTTTTATTATTCCGGTATTCTTTGGACCTTACCTTTCACATGTAAGGCATAGATATTGAAGCACGAATATAACCCTGAGATAAGAGAATTAAAAAGTGTGATAGAATCATATTCATATCATTGAAATAATTTTAATTAATTAATTAATTAGCTAATTAATTGCTTGGCTCACTAAGACTTTGAATATCGCAATAACTGGCTTCCAAAACGTGGGGCTTGAAAATATCGCAGCTTTACATTTGAAGGAAGGGAAAGAAATCTGGAACAAGTACAGGTGATCCAGAGATAAAAACATATAAAATTGAGGGAATTTGAACTTGAAAGTATTTTGACAATTTTTTCCAGTGGACAAAAATTTGACTTATTGATTGATCGTAGTTAGTTGATATTTACTGCTATTGAATTATATGATTTTTATTTTCTTTATTAATCGTACATTTGATATTTATTTTGAAGTACAATTACAATTGGGGAGAAATATTGTCGTGTCCTGCAACGTATAGAGTGGTGTACAATTTCACATTTGGCGGGGGCTAAAACATTAACGAAAAGAAACAACATGTCGATCACAAGGAGTCAAAGCAAAATGCAAGAAAGGAAGGAGGATAACAGAGAAGAGGAAACAATTATTGAAGAAAGATCGGATAATGAAGAAAATGTTACAATAGTTGAGGAGAAAAAAGAATCATCAGGAATAGAAAAACTATTAGCAATGATGCAAATACAGACACAACAAATACAAGAGATCAAAGGGAAACAAAACAGGCATACAAGAGAATCAAAGGAAACAAACAGGCCATACAAGAGAATCAAGGGAAACAAAACACATAATGGACGAAAATAACCGCAGACTGGAAGAAAACCAGAAGGAAACAAGACAAGCAATAGAACTAAATAACAGGAATATAGAGCAGCGTTTGGAAAACTATGAACAAGAAATTAAAGGATGTGTTGAGGGGATAAAGAAAGAACTGATACAACAGATAGAAGAAATAACCCTAAAGAATGCAAAACAAGAGACAGAGATTAAAGATATCCAAAATACGATGAAGGAAATCAAGATTGTCCAGAAAAAGGAATTAGAACAGTTAGAAGAAAAATTTGAAATGGCGCTACAAGAAGACAGGAAAGAAGTAGAAAGGAGATTAAAGCAAAATGAAAAACAAATGGCAGAAATTGAACTAAGAGGGGTAGAGAGAAAAGAAGTTATCATCCATGGAACAAGCGAGGCGAAAATACAATTTGGCGGGGATATTCGGAAAACACACCCAGTACCGTTTGTTAAAAATTTGAAAACCAAATTGCAACATGTTAGATATTTTGACGATTGCAAAGAAACAATTAGAAACCATCTGAAAGAAGGAGCAGCGTTATGGTATGAAAGCAAGGAAGATGAGTTTGAAAATTGGACAGATTTTGAAAATAAATTTCTCAACTATTTCTGGGGGAAAAATAAACAGAGAGAAATCAATCAAGAGCTACAGAATGGAAAATATCAGGAGAAAATGGAAATATCTGAAGAAAGATATGCTTTGCAGATATATAACAATTCAAAATATCTGGAATACAAATATTCTACCGAACAGCTGGTAGAAATGATCAGCAGACATTTTGAGGAAACTTTGGAAGATCACGTGATTTTGAGAACTATCAAGATATTGATAGTTTGTGCCAATTCCTTCAATTAAAAGAAGCGAAAAGAAGAGAAATGAGAAATAGAAGACAACATGACCAATATAATGGACCGGAAAGAAGGTATCCATCAAATTATGACCAGAGAAACCGACATCCAAGATCAACAAACGAATATAGGCAGAGAAATTAAAATAATTACAATAGACAACAAAATTACGATAACAGGAATGACACACAAAATAGAACTTATGAAAATCACAACAGGAATAGAGCTGCACAAAATCCTCCGAATAGGAATACGAACGAACAAGGGGACGATAGAAATAATCAGAGATTCCAACAACAAAATAGAAGGGAGATGAATCATGTAGCAATAGAAAACGAGGAAGAAGAAGTATGCCATGAATCCAGACAGGATTTTCAATAAGGGATCCACTAAACAAAATTACTATTTATAACTGGGAATAAGCCACATTAAAGATAAAAATACATTTATTGACGTTTCAATTTCCAATTCGGAAATCGTTCTCAAAATACAAATAGTAAATTAAACAAATTTTGTTTTTTGTTACATAGTGAAAAAATTCTTCTGATAATTTAATTTTATCTGACTCATTTATATTGACAATTCAGACATACATTATGCATTTTAAAGTAGACGACTTTAAAATGATATTGCCAATATTGTTAAGTTGCGCTCCTGGGACGACTTTACTTATAAGATAGTTCATTCGATTACATGAAATCAACTTTAACTTGAGAATATCCGTCAGAAAAAATCATAGCATGTAATTCGTCTTTAAAAATACAAACACATGACATGATGACAGTAAAATTCTCCTGTTAGTGATTCCATAGTAAATTATGAGGGAAAAACCAGGAAAAAAACCTCATAATACTATCCCGACATTGTAAGTATTTGTTCGTGAATTTAGTTTACCTTCAACAAACATCAAAATTCTGATTTTATGTTACGTTATTTAAAAAACATAAATGATGTATCCTCTATATGTTACTGACTTACCAATACTGGTATTTTCTTATTAATAACTTCCTCTTTCAATATTGGTAACCAGATCCTACTACATTCTGCCGAGGAATTTGCGACACAATTGGCCTCATTTAGCATAATTAGAGCCGCTTCTTTGATTTTTCTTTTTTTACCATCCGTTTCTTTTAGGACTATATTTGAATTATTCCATTGAACTCTATGTTCATTATCCCATGCGTGTTTACATATTTGAGATCTATCAAATTCTCTATTTTTAAAGATTGATGTTCACTTATTCTAACATTTAATGGCCTTGATGATTCACCTAAATAAAACTGATCGCATTCACAAGGTATTTTATAAATGCAATTCTTTGTCCTTTCTTGTTCATTGTTAGGTTTGGTTTTGGACAAAATAGATCTCAACGTGTTTGTTGTTTTGAATGTTGTTGAAATGTTGAATTTATTTCCTATCCTTTTAAGTTTTTCTGATAATCCTTTTATGTACGGTATTGTTATTGAATCATCAAGGCCATTAAATGTTAGAATAAGTGAACATCAATCTTATATTAAAAATAGAGAATTTGATAGATCTCAAATATGTAAACACGCATGGGATAATGAACATAGAGTTCAATGGAATAATTCAAATATAGTCCTAAAAGAAACGGATGGTAAAAAAAGAAAAATCAAAGAAGCGGCTCTAATTATGCTAAATGAGGGCAATTGTGTCGCAAATTCCTCGGCAGAATGTAGTAGGATCTGGTTACCAATATTGAAAGAGGAAGTTATTAATAAGAAAATACCAGTATTAGTAAGTCAGTAACATATAGAGGATACATCATTTATGTTTTTTAAATAACCGTAACATAAAATCAGAATTTTGATGTTTGTTGAAGGTAAACTAAATTCACGAACAAATACTTACAATGTCGGGATAGTATTATGAGGTTTTTTTCCTGGTTTTTCCCTCATAATTTACTATGGAATCACTAACAGGAGAATTTTACTGTCATCATGTCATGTGTTTGTCTTTTTAAAGACGAATTACATGCTATGATTTTTTCTGACGGATATTCTCAAGTTAAAGTTGATTTCATGTAATCGAATGAACTATCTTATAAGTAAAGTCGTCCCAGGAGCGCAACTCAACAATATTGGCAATATCATTTTAAAGTGGTCTACTTTAAAATGCATAATGTATGTCTAAATTGTCAATATAAATGAGTCAGATAAAATTAAATTATCAGAAGAATTTTTTCACTATGTAACAAAAAACAAAATTTGTTTAATTTACTATTTGTATTTTGAGAACGATTTCCGAATTGGAAATTGAAACGTCAATAAATGTATTTTTATCTTTAATGTGGCTTATTCTCAGTTATAAATAGTAATTAATTTACAATGCCACAAGAAAATAGCTTCAGAACAACACTAAACAAAAGTAAAAAACTCTCCGGTATATTTTGTTACCCGAGAGAGTTTATACAGTTGGCGGGAAACGAAAAACAAAATTCTAATTCCAATCTAATTTTTTTAAAAGCATTTATAAAACATAAAGCAATTAAAATTTTGATTGATTCTGGATCGGAAATTTCGTTAATCAATAAGAAACTAGTAAAAGAATTAAATATGGACAGATTTGTGTATAAGATTCCGAGGGTTGCTTTAGTGGGTGCAAATAATAAAAAATTGACGACAGTAAACGAAGGTTTGGGAGTACGGATCAGAGTGGGAGAATAATTCTATCTTATGCAATGTGTGGTGATCAAAGATCTAAATCATGATATGATAGCGGGAATTGATGAATTGAGTGAAAAACATATCACCATCAATTTTTCGGAAAATCAACTGGAAATCAGAGCAGAACCAGACAACACAGAAGAAGAAAAGAAAACAGATAGAAAAAAAATTTCTGAAAGGATAAATGGACAGGAAAAACATAAAGAAATCAATATAACGGTAGAAGATAAATCGAAAGTTCAAGAAAAAAATCAATCCGAAGAGGAAAAGAGAATAAAAAAAGAAGAAGAGTTCGAAAAGAAAGCAGGAAGAAAACAAAGTTATGATCAGAAAAATGGAAGGAGCCGAAACATGGTGCTCGGAATACCAGATAGAAATTAAAGATAAAGAAAAAATAGAAGAAGAAATAACGGAAGAGGACAGAGAAGAAATGGCAATTATGGACGAGAATCCAGAATTTTGTGAAGAAGTAATATGGACAGTGAACACATGTGAACAAACTGAGGATGAAAGAAAAATAAAATGTGGAGAAAACATGGAGAAGGAAATACAGAAGATTTTAGAAAATTATGGAAATCTTATTAATGAGGAAAGCCGAGTGGCTAAAAATTATGAACATTCTTTTAAAGTTAAAAACTTAGAAAATTTAAAATCGAAAACATATCCAATCCCGTATAAATACAGGCAAAGTGTCGGACAGGAAATTGAAAATATGATCAAAGACAAGGTGATCGAAAGATGTGACTCTCCATATATCAACCCGATAGTATGCGAAAAAAAATCAAACGGTGATTTGAAATTATGTTTAGATGCAAGAAACATTAATTCGCACACAATCGCGCAATACAAAGCGCCTGTGAACATAGAAGCCATGACGAATCACAGGATCACACATTTTCTCCAAAATCAATTTGAAACACACTTTTTGGTCAATAACTTTGGCAGAAAAGTGTCGAAATTATACCGCTTTTCTATCGATGGAGTGGTGTACCGATTTAGGGTAGTACCATTTGGACTACAGAGTGCATGCGCTGCTTTGGTTCGCGCATTACACACAATCTTAAATAGGCATGGAGAATTTGTTGTACATTACATAGATGATTTATTAATTTTCTCACAGGATATAACAAACCATCTACGACATATTCATACTGTTCTCGAAGAAGTTGATTAAGCCGAATTAAAATTAAATATTCAAAAGTGTCAGTTTTTCCAAAAAGAGGTATTGTATTTAGGATTCAAATTAGACACAAAAGGAATTAGTCTTGCAGAAGATAGAATCAAAGTTATAAATAACTATCCTAGGCCAACCAATTTAAAAACTTTGCGGGGATTTTTAGGAATGATAAACTATTTCAAAAAGCTGATACCAGACCTCAGTACAAAAGAAATACCGTTAATAGCATTACTTAAGAAAAATGTCAGATGGAAATGGGGAACTGAACAAGAAATCGCTTTCAAAAATTTAAAAGGAGCGTTTTCCACAGCTGTAAGAGTGTGAAACCTCAATACTCCGGAAGTATTGGATTTTAGGAAGTGTAGAACTTCCAAATTTCAGAATAACTGGAAGAGAGGTGATGAAAATACTAAAAATATGGCTAAGCTCAATGGAACAAAGTTAAATGGCCAAAGAGACACTAAATCTCAAGTGAGTGTTCGGGCTAGCTTCAATGCACTGGATTGTGGCTTTAAAGATATCAACAGATAGCAAGGATACTGAGCTAATGAGACAAGAAACGAAATGAGACCTGATAATATCGATAGTTGAGATTTTGAAGTAACAAATGACCGGAAACAAATGATACTAGAGATAATAACCTGAAATCCAAAAATACTAAATATTAATCTTGTCTTGCTATATTATATACTGGTTAGTACAACTGAAATAAAACTCAAAATATATATTTATAAAAATGTGTATATCGATATATATATATATATATTATATATATATATATATATATATTATATATATATATATATATATATAATATAAAAAGGATCACTCAACAGAGTGGTGGGCTCTTATATCGGTCAATTTGTAGGTGGAGAAATGAAAGACAAAGTTGATGTGCCACTCTATCTATTTTGAAAACGTTTCGCTTTCGTATTCTGAAAGCATCATCAGTTCATTCTAAAAAGTATAATATAAGAACCACACAATCATGGAAAAGATGTTACAGGTGTTACCTTAAAAAGACATGTAGCAGTCAAAGATGTTAACAAGCTTATGAATTAAACTTGAATAAATGGACAATATAAAGTAGAAATGTATAAACATTTAATTTACTAACAACATTTAGTGACTTATTAAAAAATTAGCACAGTGAGTGACCATGTGGTCAGAAGTATAAAAAATATATATTAAATTATAACGTAGTTGATGCAAAGAACTAAGAAAATCAACGATTAACTTCCAACAATAGATAATTATTAAACTTTAATTTTAACTTTTGGTAGCATTATTAAAAGATGTTAATATAATTTAAAAATAAAAATAAGTGTAAAAGAATGAAGTTACCGGTCTAAGCCTTACACCTGCTACCAGGAAAATGGCGTTAGATTGAACAGACTGACACAGAACCACGAAAAGACAGCCAACCTTGAGGTTGAAATTATTTCAACAGAACAGCAAGGTCAGAGGTACCACCTCAAATAATTGAGCGGTTTATTTAAAAGTTAATGAGCTTTGGATGACAGCCCGCTTGTAAGAGACAATCCAATGAAAGAGACTGATATAGTAATAACAATCACTCGCATTAGCCCGTCTAAAAACAAACAAACAGGAGAATTTCATTCAAACTCTTATATTTAAATTTATGTTAAACATTGTGGCTGAAAAAATTTTTGCCAACAGGTGAATAACAATTAGATAATTTCCAACAGTCTAAGCTTCAGACACTTAGATCTGTAATTTGTAAAGGATTCTATGAATCAATTACAATGTTAATATTATTACTATACTATTAAATAGTGACTGGTTCACACTCATATGGACAAATTATAGTGTAGAGGTAACCTTGTAATGAAAGTTGCCTATATTTAAGTAATTGGTATAAAGAATTGAGTGTTACAGTTTATTTTATATTAGTTATTTATTTACTATGTTATATTATTCATTAAAAAATTGTGTTCAAATATGTATATTACATGATAATTATATTGAAAATGAAAGTAAAGCCTAGTTCTGCAATATTAGAGCATGATAAATTTGGCTCAAGTTACTTATGTCAGTTCTCTTATTTAGAGAATTAGGATGTTTAAGAATTGAACACATTTCTAAAAACTGTCTTTTAAATAGATTACGTTCAGTGCCAAGAATCTTAACTTCATTAAAATCCACTTTATGTTTGGTGCTAATAGCATGTTGTGCGAGAGCACACGTATTTTTTGATAAATTAATATCACTACGATGGGAAGTAAGACGACCTTTTAATGATCTACCGGTCTGGCCAATGTAGCACAATTCACAATCAGAGCATGGAAGGCGGTAAATTGTATTGACTTGTTCTAAAGTAGACAATGGTGTTTTAGTTTTTGAAAAAAGATTTCTAACAGTTTTTGCGTTCTTGACAGCAATTTTAACAGGAATGTTATTTTGTTTATACAGTTTAATAAGTTTCTCAGTAACTTGAGGAAAATAAGGTAGAGAAGAATAATGGATAATAGGATTCTCAGACTCAGTATTAGGCAGAACAATGCTATTAATTGAGTTATTGGAAATAGTTCTGAGTTGGTCACCATTGGGTATGTCATCAAACGAGGAACCATAGCTTTGTGTGTAAAGGTATTTGTTTATGATAGATGATGGATATGAGTTCTGTATTAGAATATTTCTTAATAACTTAAGGGATTCCCTTCGATTAATTGGATGTGTCAATTTATGTAATCTGCAGCTTAAAGCTTTTATAAGGTTTAGTTTATACTTCATAGGGTGACAGGAGTGGTAATTAAGGAACCTATTAGAGGCCATGGGTTTTCTATACCAACTTGTGGTTAGGGTGTTATCTCCCATTCTAATGACACGCATGTCTAAAAAGGGAATGCTATTGGTGATGCTGTCCTCAAGTTCAACAGTGAACTGTAAATGAGGATCAAACTCATTAAAGAAGGATAAGGTACCCTGAACCTTGTCAGGTGGTAGGGCTAATAATAAATCATCCACATACCTCTTAATAAAAGGGATTTGAACATCCAAACGACCCAAGCGGTCAGAAACTAAATCATCCAATACATAGTTGACTAGGATAGGAGAGATTGAGGAACCCATAGGTGTGCCAAAAATTTGAAGGTAATATTTGTCGTCAAAGACCAAGAAATTAGTATCAAAAACTAGTTGCAAGAGTTCTGCAAATACATCCCAGGAAACAGGACAGTTAGGTTTAATTGAATTCCAGTGATTTTTTAAGGAAGTGATAACACTGGACAAAGGTAAATTGGTGAAGAGAGAAACCACATCAAAACTTACTAAAATGTAACCTGGTGGTAATTTGAAATTGTTAATAAATTCACTAAAGTTAAACGAATCAACAATATTAAAGTCATTATTGTAATTATATGACTTTGAAAGGATGTCAGTTAGAAATTTAGCAATATTGATATTAGGTGAATTAATAGAGGACACAATAGGTCTCATGCTCAGTGTAGGTTTATGTATCTTTGGCAGACAATAAAATCTAGGAGCATATCCATCATAATTATGTAAAGTTTTAGCTAAAGGTTGATCTATGATCTTAATATTTTTCAAATGTGTTATAAATTTATTTATTTTATTTGTGAATTTAGAGCAAGGGTTAGTTGAAAGTGGTTGATAATATCTATCATCATCTAACAGTGATTTACTCAAACTGAAATATTGATCTCTATCCATAAGAACAGTAGCATTACCTTTGTCACTCGTGAGAACGAGAAGATTAGGGTGGGTTTTTAAAAACGATACCGTCTCCCTGTAAACCTTATCTATCTCCGATATGGGTTGCCTAGGGCGTTTAGTGAAGTTTAACAAGATGTTGTTAGAAGAAGACCTAAGAGATAAAAGGTCAGAGTTGTCCGCATGAGACAAAATATTCTCAACATCAGCTAAGATTCTACTAATTGGGTAGTCCTTGAAAGTTGGTTGAAGGCCAAATTTGGGACCCAAAGATAACAACTTCAATATGTTTGGAGGAACCTCAGTATTAGATAAATTTTTAATCCATTTAGGATTAAATGGAATTTTTTTAAAATCAGGAGTGTCTAAGTTATTAAGTTTATTTTTAAGGTGTGCCATGGATTTATTATAAATGTAATTAAATTTTTTATGTAAAGAAGCCTCAAAAGTGTCCAACAAATTGTCAGGTAAATGATTGTCCAGAAAGGAAGTAACATTATTTATTTGAAAAGTTAAAGATTTAATATCTGTGTGAACCTTAGAAATATGGAAATTAAGTAATCGTACCCTCACCTGTCTATTTAAAACTTGGCTTCTGTGATATAGTCTGTTGTCTGTGGAGCTAGATGTGGATGCAAATAAGTTGGAAGTGGTGTCGACGATGAATCGTGGGATTTTCTTAGTTCTCCTACATTCAAGGATTCAAGGTTCTTCTGGCCTCAGTTGTTGCTAATTTCTCCGTT
The DNA here is from genome assembly GCA_918026665.1 of Diabrotica balteata. Lineage (NCBI taxonomy): Eukaryota > Metazoa > Arthropoda > Insecta > Coleoptera > Chrysomelidae > Diabrotica > Diabrotica balteata. The sequence goes on along the minus strand of OU898284.1, from coordinate 70,049,323 downwards.
AGTTTTGTCCATCTCTTCAGTTTCTTCACGGCTAAGTCTCCATGTGTGCGCCTCGTGGTAGCGTAGAACCCCTCTGCAACAGAAAGCATCGGAAAAAGGAGTACGACCGTCAAATTCCAATATATAAAAGGATCACTCAACAGAGTGGTGGGCTCTTATATCGGTCAATTTGTAGGTGGAGAAATGAAAGACAAAGTTGATGTGCCACTCTATCTATTTTGAAAACGTTTCGCTTTCGTATTCTGAAAGCATCATCAGTTCATTCTAAAAAGTATAATATAAGAACCACACAATCATGGAAAAGATGTTACAGGTGTTACCTTAAAAGACATGTAGCAGTCAAAGATGTTAACAAGCTTATGAATTAAACTTGAATAAATGGACAATATAAAGTAGAAATGTATAAACATTTAATTTACTAACAACATTTAGTGACTTATTAAAAAATTAGCACAGTGAGTGACCATGTGGTCAGAAGTATAAAAAATATATATTAAATTATAACGTAATTGATGCAAAGAACTAAGAAAATCAACGATTAACTTCCAACAATAGATAATTATTAAACTTTAATTTTAACTTTTGGTAGCATTATTAAAAGATGTTAATATAATTTAAAAATAAAAATAAGTGTAAAAGAATGAAGTTACCGGTCTAAGCCTTACACCTGCTACCAGGAAAATGGCGTTAGATTGAACAGACTGACACAGAACCACGAAAAGACAGCCAACCTTGAGGTTGAAATTATTTCAACAGAACAGCAAGGTCAGAGGTACCACCTCAAATAATTGAGCGGTTTATTTAAAAGTTAATGAGAATTGGATGAGAGCCCGCTTGTAAGAGACAATCCAATGAAAGAGACTGATATAGTAATAACAATCACTCGCATTAGCCCGTCTAAAAACAAACAAACAGGAGAATTTCATTCAAACTCTTATATTAAAATTTATGTTAAACATTGTGGCTGAAAAAATTTTTGCCAACAGGTGAATAACAATTAGATAATTTCCAACAGTCTAAGCTTCAGACACTTAGATCTGTAATTTGTAAAGGATTCTATGAATCAATTACAATGTTAATATTATTACTATACTATTAAATAGTGACTGGTTCACACTCATATGGACAAATTATAGCGTAGAGGTAACCTTGTAATGAAAGTTGCCTATATTTAAGTATATATATATATGTATTAACAATTTACATATATTGCAAAAACTAAATAACAGTGGTAGTGGGTGTGTAAAAATACAATAGGACCAAATAGCCCCTCAACAAGCAAATAGTCACTACCACTGGCCAAATAAAGGGTGAAATATTAGTAAGAACCTAGAATAGTCCGTATGGTAGCCAAAGTCTTAACACTAAAAGTTAGTAATTTAATTTAACTTAGTTCTACTAGAATGAGATACAAGTGACAGTATGGTAAAGATATCAAAATTGATAAATCTAGTACCATTTATATTATAGATAAAAAGTGAGTTGTTACATATTCCTTATATAATGTTTTAAAAACCACATGATATTTATTTCCCTCCCCAATATCAAAATTGTATTATATCAAAAATGTATTCTATTAAAAAATATATATTAAATCAACAAGTTAGTTTGGTCAGACTCTGTATCCCATTTAAAAACCTAATAAAAACATGTAATGTATTTTCCCTCCCCAATATCTTAGAATTTAATTATCAAAATTGTATTCACCTTATCATATGCATATGAAAAGTTAACAGTAAATAGAAAGTAACACAAAAAGTCAAATAGTTAAACAACTTATCTTAGCAACACTATAAGTCCATAGGAAAACTCCTCTTGGCACGGCTAAATTAATTCATGGTTGTGGTGACAAGTCCCATGGTTCCGGGTGACAGCAAAATCCACGGGTTACATACGCAAGTTGCTAACTATCTAAGGATTCAAAATTACTAACTAATTTTCTCGAGGGAATATTTTCAAGTGACGGAATCTAAAAGAGTTATGTAATTTAATAAATGCAATTCAATAGCTGTAGCAGCGAGGATTGACTACACCAAAACAAAACATCAAAACATTAGGTATGAGGTTAGGTCAACATCATGTCAAATTTATGAAGTTACTTTCGTAGGCATGGCAAGCTTGCGCCATGAAATGAACATGCGCAGAATACAGAAGGCTGTACCACATTTGTAGAACCTTTTATATTCCACCAAAAAAGTTAGCGAAAAAAAAACCAAAAACTTACTGATAAGATATGAAATAGAATGGAATTTAAGTTTGACTATATAAAAAATGACCTTATGTTTTTTGCAAGTGAATCAAGGAAATTTTAAATTTAAATTATTTCGGAACTAGTAGGAACGGAGTAACATAAATAGGAGTAAACATAAATAGAACGGAGTAAAATAAATCTCTAAAGAAATACTTAACTGCAATGATAAATTTGATTATATGATAAAGAGATAATACGTATGAAATTATTTACTTACATGTAGCCGCAGCACGCCAAAAAATCTTCCTTTTATGTGGAACTCTTATAAATGAATATTGGTTTTATTAGAAAAAATTACTTATTCTTATTATTATTTATAAATTATATATTTTTTTATTCTTGTCCTAGATTTTATTTGCTCCAATTCCGTCACTTTGAACGTGAGAAAAACTCACCGGTTGGCGTGTCTGCGTTTACGAGTTCTGACCAAAACTAACCGTTTCCGCACAGACTCGACCAATCTTCCTGTCGATATCCTTATTATTATTTATGAATTATATATTTTTTATTCTTAAAAAAAAAAAAAAAAAAAAAAAAAAAAAAAAGAGGTTAATCTTTGTAAATGGGTATATTTATTTAAAAAACCCCTTAAAAGGGCCACATCAATAAAACAAACGTTTTCGGACCACACAGTCCATCATCAGGTTTTTAAAATCGAAAAATGCCTAAAAATAAGTATAAACCATTTAGTTAAAACAAACGAGATTGTGAAATTTTGACTATGGTTGAAAAGCAAAGATGGTTATACTTACTAGGTCACAATGCCTGAGCCACCAAAATACTAGGGTAAAAACCCTTTAAATTACATTTAGTTATGAAATATTGTACATTGTGTTGTAAAATAAGTGTGATGTTCAGTATTAAATTAAATTTGACTATAGGTAACACATGGCTCAATCTGGTTCCAGAGCCGGTGAGAGGGAACCTCTACACTCGGAGAACAGCGTGGAACTGATTGACAAGATACTTTTGAAGGATGAAGATAACAGAATGTCAATGCAACAAAAACTATAATAGTTATACATAGTATTACTACAGCCAAAAGATTCAACAAGTTTTGATGATTTAAAAAAAATAACAACAATCTAGGTGTTGGGATTTAAAAACTTTTTTATTTATTAATTTAGGGTATCAAAGATGTCAAATCAATGATGGTTTTATAGTCATGATTAATAGAATGACCTGTGCCTTAGGCAACTTATGTTGCTTTTCGTCGTATGGAATGTGGTCTAAAGTGTATTTAATATTGGGTTAGCTTATATATATGAAATTTATCCTTTTATGTTTAACACATCTAGGACAAGGTAAAAATTAAATAACAAATATTTGAAGCTAATATCAGACCTCATATTTAAATGACTTTATTTAAGACTGCTCCTATGGTGAAAAATTAATAAAATTAAGTTTAGTAAGATGGAAATCTCCAGGCTGAAGAAATTGAAGTAGTAACATGTGTGATTGAATTTAAAATTGAAGAGGCTGGGTTCCTCAGAGACTAATGAGAATAAAAGTAAAGGAAATGACTGAAGAAAAGGAGGGGGGGGCGGTTGAAGGAGAAAAGGAGTTGATCAACAATTAGAGATAATAGGGGTCCTATTTATGATATTGGGATCATTAACAAACTTATAAATAAGAGACAACTCAAACTATTGAGAGAGACTGCGTTTCCCAGAGACTTGACCATCAAACCTCATTATGTTTCTTTGCCTTACCTTCAAGAACGTCTTTCTGGAGATCTTAGATACATCCTAAAAAGATCTGTTGAGAATACCCACATTTCTTTCAAAGTCCCGAACAATCTAGGACAATGTTTAACCAATACAAAAGATCCCATCAACTACATGGATCGTAGTGGTGTTTATAAATTACAGTGCTCTGATTGTGATGCTACATATATAGGTAGAACCTGTAGATCACTAACTTCTCGTTCCTTAGAACACACTAAAAAAGAGAACACTTCCACCTTATCTCAACATCTTGCACAACATAAACATACCCTCAACATCCCAGAAGATGTCTCTTTGTTACATAATATTCCCCAAAAAAATTTTCTAAAATTAGATCTATATGAAGACTTGGAAATGGTCAAAGAAAAACAAAATAGCCCCAATTGTGTTAATCGCCATGTATCTTTCAACCGTGACTTTCAACCTTGACATCGTCAACTTTTTTCATAGTTCACACTTCACAATACTGCCCTACTTTCTCTGCCTTATTTTCCTATACAAACGTCAACACCTTAATTCTACACAATCTTGTGTTTCTTCAAACACCCATTCTCTACAATATCGCCACACCTTCCTCTCACAAATTTCTGACCCCAATTTTAACTTCAGAACCATCCACATCCATCATACCAACATATCACTATCTTATCCACTCTTTACTTCTACATCGCATTCCTGTCAATTCTGTTCTCTTTCATTATTTCTTGGTCAATTCATATATTAAACATGTATCCAATAGTTTTAATTTAGTAATCACTCAAACATTATCTAACAATTTATTAAAATTCATAATCTACCATATTACAAAGAATCCTAAGCTACCTTTGTCCACCTTCTTTCGGTCAACAACTTAGTAGCACACTTATACAACAAATTTCAGGTTTCTACAAACTGAATTTAATACCACCAAAATAGATTTTGTTCAGGGTGCTAGATACTTTAAGTATAAAGGACCCCTATTATCTCTAATTGTTGATCAACTCCTTTTCTCCCTGAACCGCCCCCCCTCCTTTTCTTCAGTCATTTTCTTTACTTTTATTCTCATTAGTCTCTGAGGAACCCAGCCTCTTCAATTTTAAATTCAATCACATATGTTACTACTTAAATTTCTTCAGCCTGTAGATTTCCATCTTACTAAACTTAATTTTATTAATTTTTCACCATAGGAGCAGTCTTAAATAAAGTCATTTAAATATAAGGTCTGATATTAGCTTCAAATATTTGTTATTTAATTTTTACCTTGTCCTAGATGTGTTAAACATAAAAGGATAAATTTCATATATATAAGCTAACCCAATATTAAATACACTTTAGACCACATTCCATACGACGAAAAGCAACATAAGTTGCCTAAGACACAGGTCATTCTATTAATCATGACTATAAAACCATCATTGATTTGACATCTTTTATACCCTAAATTAATAAATAAAAAAGTTTTTAAATCCCAACACCTAGATTGTTGTTATTTTTTTTAAATCATCAAAACTTGTTGAATCTTTTGGCTGTAGTAATACTATGTACAACTATTATAGTTTTTGTTGCATTGACATTCTGTTATCTTCATCCTTCAAAAGTATCTTGTCAATCAGTTCCACGCTGTTCTCCGAGTGTAGAGGTTCCCTCTCACCGGCTCTGGAACCAGATTGAGCCATGTGTTACCTATAGTCAAATTTAATTTAATACTGAACATCACAGTTATTTTACAACACAATGTACAGTATTTCGTAACTAAATGTAATTTAAAGGGTTTTTACCCTAGTATTTTGGTGGCTCAGGCATTGTGACCTAGTAAGTAAGTATAACCATCTTTGCTTTTCAACCATAGTCAAAATTTCACAATCTCGTTTGTTTTAACTAAATGGTTTATACTTATTTTTAGGCATTTTTCGATTTTAAAAACCTGATGATGGACTGTGTGGTCCGAAAACGTTTGTTTTATTGATGTGGCCCTTTTAAGGGTTTTTTTAAATAAATATACCCATTTAGAAAGATTAACCTCTTTTTGTTATACGTGGTATACAGCCAGCTACAGGAATTTTTCCTTGTGGATTTTTTTATTCTTGTCCTAGATTTTATTTGCCCCAATTCCGTCACTTTGAACGTGAGAAAAACTCACCGGTTGGCGTGTCTGCGTTTACGAGTTCTGACCAAAACTAACGGCTTCCTCACAGACTCGACCAATCTTCCTGTCAAAGCGACTCCTGCGCGTGTGTGGAAAAATGTCGATTTAAAATCGATCGCAGGCGGATCATAAGAAATTTCTTGAGGGGTTAATCAGTAGCGTAAACGCTACATTCTCCCTCATCTTCAGCAAAAAAAAGGAACTTTACGAACTTTTTTTTGTGGCAGAACGATCTAACGCTGGGTCGACAATGAACGTTGGTACGTTAAAATTGAACATTTTCCTCAACAGTCAACCACTTGCTCAGGAATTGGAACAAAATCAAGGACGAAATAAAAATATGGAACGAAGAATATGAGACGAAGTCATACATTTTTTTTCCTTTTAATGAGATAATGTATGTTAATTTAGTAAAAACCAAAGATTAAAAAAAATATACATTTTAAGTTTAATTCTATAACCTTACAGATCAAGTTAACTTTTAACACTACTTATCTACATTCTCAAGTATTAGTAAAAACAACCATCGTTAAAACTACATTATCGGTGTGTATAAATAACCCCTAACGCAATATTCCCAAGAACCATTCATGACAACGAAATTCAAACAAAGACCTATAAATTTTACCCAACGTTGACACTAGAGCGACCCGATTCTATTCGTCACAATAGAGTTCAATGAGGGCCTAATTACTCAGGACTAGTTGAAACCACAAACCTAAACATATATATATATATATATATATATATATAATATATATATATATATATATATATACATATATATATATATATATATATATATATATATATATATATATGTATATATATATATATATATATATATAATATATATATATATATATATATATATATATATATATATATATATATATATATATATATATATATATATATATATATATATATATATATGGTTCGGGATATCAACAACAAGGTAAAAGATAATTCAATACACCTACTTGCTCTAGCAGCGGTAGGAAAGCACACAATCGGTAAAGGCACAAGCAAGCCTAGATACTAGCAAGCTCACTATACTCATGGTATAGGGTATGCTAAAAAAAAAGTAAGTAAGATAGCTGCAATCCCAACTCATAGTAAAGGATATGCACAAAAGGTAAAAGATAATTGCACTTCCAGATTTACTCATGGTAGAGGATATGCACAAAACTCACTTCTACCCGCTATACAATTGGTAGAAGGAAAGATAAAAGAGATCCTAACTGTAATACCTAAACTGTACTATAGACGTGGTTCAATTCTTTACCCACGACAAGAGCAGTAAAGGACAGATTTTTAGGACTCTATAATCAAGATAAAGATAAGATATATATTCATAAGATATAGATAAGAAATAAACTTATCCAGGTAAAGGTAAAGATAACTAACTTAAGGTAAAGGTACGAGATAAACCAATTAAGGTAAATGTACGAGATAAACTCAATTAAGGTAAAGATAAAGATACACTCAAGGTAAATATACGAGATAAACTCAGTCCAGGTACAAGATAAACTCCATTACAGGTATGAGATAAACCTCATAAAGGTAAAGATAAACTCAATTAAGATACAGACAGAGATAACTCACATCTACCAATCCCTATCACTAGTAGAGAGACAGGTAAACAAACAGTATACAATAAGATATGTTAAAACTCAAATACTTTGAGAAGGTAATAACATAGGAGATAACAAACCAAGTTAAACAGACTTACATGCTGCTGAATATCAGAACGATCCAATTCTAAATGACACATTCTAATTTCAACCTAAGAGACACTCAAGAAACAACTAATATGTATTGATATATTTCTGAGCCAAGTGAGGGCACACATCCAGGGTGATCAATCCTGAACCCACGCTAAAACACCGACACAGTAAGTGAATATGAATGCATAAGCTTTATGGTCCGGGTCCACAAAACCATCATCATCATCAATCAGCCAATCGCGTCCACTGCTGGACATAGGCCTTCCTCAGTTCTTGCCAGTGTTCTCTACACTAGGCCGCTTGTATCCAGTTTCCCGCTACACGTTTAATGTCATCGGTCCATCTAGTCGGTGGTCGTCCTCGGCTTCTTTTATAATTTCTGGGCTTCCATTCCATAATACGTCTTGTCCACCGTCCATCTTGTGTTCTGACTAAGTGCCTTGCCCAGTTCCACTTAAGCGTCGTGGTTCTTTCGATGACGTCTTGAACTCCTGATCTTCACCTGATTTGTTGGTTTGTTATGTGGTCTCGAAGGCTCACGTTCAGCATTGCACGTTCAACACATACAACACTATTAAAGAAAATCTTTGCATCTATGCAGTTGGACTTTTAAGCGAAAACAAACACCAAAATTAACAAGTCCATAAACAAAGATAATAACCAACATTAGGATAAGATAAAAAAAAGAAGGCAAAATAGCACAACGTCTTATGGTTTTTTGCCAGGTAAACAAAATAGATAAACAGATCTTAAGCAACCAAACTGGTACAGAAGTGATAAAGGACCAGTTAATCTTCATCTGAAAATGAAGAATCCAAATTATCTGACAAGTTATGTGGACCTACTGTCTTATCCTCCAGTAAGTCTTTGACATGAAACCTTCCTAGTTTCCTGCCAGTGGAAGTTTCCTTCAACTCATAAATTAAAGGAGAAATAACTTTAATAACAGTACAAGGTATGTACTTCTGACATAACTTAGCAGATTGGAAGTTCAATTTATCAGACTTGACAAAGTTCCTCTTTAAAACAGAATCTCCAACTCTGAAAGATAAGGCTCGCTTTCTCAGGTCATACTGGCATTTATTTCTAGCATAAGATACTTTCAACCGTTTGCGAACATCCACGTAAATATCAGGAAGATGCTGAATATCTTCTAGGCGATGTAACTTATCTGATATTGTAGGAAAGTTTTTGGCATTCTCTGAAATCTTACCAAAATAATCACCAGAAAGAGGGACATGACGACCAAACATCAAATAAGATGGAGGACATTTGGTTATTTCATAAGAAGAAGTCCTGATCGCTTGTGCTATAGAGTGGATATGAGTATCCCAAGCTCTCTGATCAGGAAATGAATATGACCTTAAAGCAGTCACGATTGATTTATTTACTCTTTCGGTATGATTGACTTGTGGATGATAGTTCGCATTGTACCAGATCTTTTGTACATTTTATTTAGCCATGAGATCGCGAAAAGCCTTAGCTGTGAACTGGGGTCCATTATCACATGAAACAATTTGTGGAACACCATAAATTAAGAAAACTTCATTCTCGAGGTATTTAATAATAGAAGAAGTAGTTGCCTTCGACATGGTATGGACCAAAGGAAATTTAGTAAAATAATCAATAACTACTAAAGCATATTGGGAACCTTTATACGACCTAGGGTACGGACCAATGAGATCTAAAGATATGAGTTGAAATGGAAAATCAATCCGTCGATAACTACCCATTAAACTTGGTTGGGGAAGATTTGTCGGTTTGCATGTAGCACAGATTTTGCATTTAGCGATATAGCTATGTACAGTTTGACGCATCTTCGGCCAGTAATAGAGTTTCGATATACGACGGAAAGTTTTGTAGAAACAAAAATGAGCTGCAGTAGCATGGTCATGAAAAGTGGCCAAAACCTCTGCTCTATTAGGAGTTGGAACGACTATCTTACAATCCGACATTCCAGTAAGGGCATCCATAGAACTTAAGACATGTTTATACAAAACACCATGTTCAACTTTAAAATCAGGAAATTTACCTGGTACATTCTGTACATCATACAACTATTTTTGATACCAGTCATCTGGTTGCAAGGAAGATAAATCTAACAAATTAATATCGAAAGTTCTAGAGAGTGCATCAGCGACTACGACACCTGAAGTTTTACGATGAACAATTTTATAATCGTATTGTGCCAATTTTAAAATCCACCTAGCCAAACGAGGAGATGGGTTCTTCATACTTTGTAACCACACCAAACTACTATGGTCAGTTATCACCGTAAACGAACGACCTTCAAGAAAATATCTAAAATGTTCAATACCCGTAATTATAGTTAACAACTCTTTTTCAGTTGTAGTATAATTTTTCTGGGCTTTATTTAATTTCTTGCTGGTGTAGGCTATAGGGTGTTCTTCTTCATCAACAATTTGATAGAGTACCCCACCAGATGCTGTGTTTGAACAATCAGTCATCAAATAGAAAGGCTTAGAGAAATCCGGTGCTACCATAACTGGGGAATTTGTGAGAGCCTCCTTGATTTTAATGAAAGCTTTATTAGCTTCAGGAGTCCACACAATATTTTGTCCCTTTTTTCTATTTTGAAGTAAATCTGTGATAGGAGACAACAAGGTAGAATAAAACTTGACAAATTTTTTATAATAACCCACCATTCCTAACAATCGACGGACCTGAGTGGTATTTTTGGGCACAGGAAAATCACGAACAGCTGATACCTTATCAGGATCAGTACGAAGACCCTGAGAATCTACAACATATCCTAAAAACTTAATAGACTCACGACAAAAGCTACTTTTATCTAAGTTAATAGTCAAATTTGCGTCTTTTAAACGCTGAAACAACTGCTGCAATACAGAGATATGAGTTTCGAAATCGGGAGTAATGACAAGAATGTCATCAAGATAGTATTGACAAAAAGGATCTAGAGCAGGGCCAATTACCAAATCCATCAACCGACACATAGTTTGCGGTGCAGACACAAGACCAAAAGGCATTATAGTGAACTGATACAATCCTTTTCGATTGACCGCAAAGGCAGTGAGCTTTTTACTTTCTTCGCTGAGAGGAATCTGTAAAAATGCTTTCTTCAAGTCAATAGATGAAATGAATTTAGCATTTTGTAACTTACTCAGGATGATATCCATACGAGGTATAGGATACGCGTCTCTGTTCATAGTTATACTGTTAAGTTTACGTCCGTCAAAACAGACACGAAAAGTCCCGTCTTTCTTTTTTGTCAACCACAAAGGGCTACAAAAAGAAGAAGTACTGGGCTCAATAATACCTAACTTTAGCATTTCATCTACCTCCTTTACTAGGCTTTGATGCCAGGCTTGAGGCAAGGGATATTGGTATTGTCTGAAGGGCTTGGACGAACCCACATCAATGTGATGTTCGATGAGATAAGTTCTACCCAACTTATTTTTCGAAGAGATAGAAGAGAATGATTTGATAACATTATTTAACTGCTCTAGTTCACGAGCATTAAGTCTACTCATATTTTTAACTGCATTGACACAAGAGATATTAAACGAAGAAACAGATAAGGAAAATTCAGAAAAATTTAACTCACTATTAAAAGTTTTCAGAAAATCCATTCCTAGAATAACTGAATTTTTAACTGAAGGGATAACAAAGAATGTAATCATTCTTTTACAAAAACTAACAGAAATCTCAGTAGTGAATTGACCTAAAATTGGTTGAACTTGACCATCAGCTGTAGTCACCTGCAAACTTTGATCTATTCCTATATTTACATTTGAATTCTGGAGAAATTCCAGACCTAGAGAACCTAAAATAGAGATATTGGACCCTGTGTCCAGTAAAGCTAAACAAGAATGTCCTAAGATAGAGATTTCAAGATATGGACGATTATCCTTGTTTTTTCGAACCAACAATGAGTTTATATCTAAATCAACAAACGAAGACAAGGGATTACATGAAGAAACTACAGAAGAATTACGGTGCTCGTGCTCCACTAACGTTGTCCTCTCTTCGGTTGGTATTTGCCGTTATGTGGTCTTTTTTCTTTTGGTGAAGGGTGAGATGTTTGGCTTGTGGAAGCTTGGGCATCCAGCCTCGAGAAACTGGTTCCTTGGTTTTGAGGAGTTTGGACAGTGTTTGTATTCCCTGTATTTTGACGAGGAGTAGGAGCCAGGGCCAACCCACCCCTTCTGTCGTTTCCCGAACAGAATTGGCATTCAAATTTGCGGACACCTTGACGTCCACATCCATAACAAAACCGAATTCTAGGTTCAGAACATTCATAATACCCATGCCCTGATTGACAACAATTCCAACAGGTAAGCTTCGAATTGAAAGAAGCGACATTATCAGACCGAGAATAATTTGGTCTACCCGAATAGGACGAATCAGGATTTCTAAAATTCTGCCGAATAGGAGCTCTAGACACGCTGTCAGAAGACCATGACAAAACTTCTTCCTTACATTTTTCAGTAAGATCAGCAATCGAGGGAATATCTGTAAGTGCCAGACTAGAATGGTACGATGGCAACAAGTTTTTCTTAATAATCCTGATAATATGAGGTTCAGAAAGAGGAGTCTCCAGACGTTTACACAGACTAACAATTTCGTTAATAAATATAGTTACCTTCTCCTGCGGAGCTTGTTTTCGAGACTTAATTTCATCAAGAAGATGATCTAAGTTTGGCAACTAACTCTTGCCAAGAAGCAAAACTACCTCGGTTATTGAGGTACAAAGTAAAAGCTGAATCTTTAAATAAATCGGCAGCAGAAGAGTAACACTCTTCCTCGCTGTTACCACGTGCTATGCGCAGACATTCTACCTTCTCCAAGAAACTAACTACATTTTTATTTGATTGTCCTGAAAAATGCACACCCCATTTATGAATAGGAGCAGACTTAACAAAAGGAAACGAGTTGACTGGAACACTAGCATTATGAGGAGTTGACTGTGCTTGGGGAATCACTTAACAATCAAGTTCACCTTCCAGAATCAAAACCCTGAAATTAAGAGACCTCTTCACTTCCTGCTCTTCCTCTGTTGTAGCTTCTAACAGATGGATTCTAGCTGCAACATGACCTAACCGAGAAGTATAACGAGCATAGTCAGTATCACTAGAAGAACCAACAAAAGAATTAATTTTGACCACCAGATCTGCAAGAGTAACCTCTATTTCAGCAATCTCATCCTTAAAATTAAGATGGGAAGCTGACAGAACAGCGAAACTCCGATTGGATGAAGTTTGCTTCAATGCACCACGCAACACTACCCTTTTTCTTTCCACCGTTGTCAAAGATGGATCGTTTATGTGACGGACTCTCAACTGGTACTCTAATTCAGGAGCTAACAGATGCCCTACCTTGAACGCAGACATATTACACAACTGAGAAATATACGAGAGAATGAGGAAAAGTAGGCAAAGTTTAACTTACTCTCTGACTCCAAATTAATATTCTGAAGGGATACCAATACTAGTAATGTTTAATTGTTTTGGTCCAGTTATGAAATCCAATGAAATATACTGCTACAACACCCCAAGGAACATAAAATTTCAAAAAACTGTTATTTCTAGGTAGTGACTCAACTTCTTGACTACTCCGGACTTGTAAAATATGTGAAATAGTTAACTTTAGTTATTTAAATTTTTAATTAGTTTATTATTAATCTAAAATTGTTATTTAATCAATCGAAAACAAAGCAATTTATTCAGTCTACACAGTATATAGCAAAACAAGTCGATTTAAGATATAGATATAAGGTAATGTCCAAAAAAAATTGAAAAACAAAACTAAACGTTAAAATGAAAATCTAAAAGCACAACCAGTGAAAACCACAACAACCCAAGATCAAAACCAAAAATTAAAGGAGATATATATTTTTTTTAAAGCCAGAAGTGGAAAAGAAGCCACACGTTGGGTCTAGCCAATTGAAACCTCAATGCTCCGGGAGTATTGGATTTTAGGAAGTGTAGAACTTCCAAATTTCAGAAGAACTGGAAGAGAGGTGATGAAAATACTAAAACTATAGCTAAGCTCAGAGGAACAAAGTTAAATGGCCAAAGAGACACTAAATCTCAAGTGAGTGTTCGGGCTAGCTTCAATGCACTGGATTGTGGCTTTAAAGATATAAACAGATAGCAAGGATACGGAGCTAATGAGACAAGAAACGAAATGAGACCTGGTAATATCAAATGTGATACAACTAAAGAAGGTCACTGGGAATAAATTTAAGAGAAAAAGAAGGGCGCCAACTCAACGATAGTTGAGATTTTGAAGTAACAAATGACCGGAAACAAATGATACTAGAGATAATAACCTGAAATCCAAAAATACTAAATATTAATCTTGTCTTGCTATATTATATACTGGTTAGTAGAACTGAAATACAACTCAAAATAGTAACAATAAATATATTTATAAAAATGTGTATATCGATATATATATATATATATATATATATATATATATATATATATATATATATATATATATAATATATATATATATATATATGTATTAACAATATACATATAATGCAAAAACTAAATAACAGTGGTAGTGGGTGTGTAAAGATATAATAAGACCAAATAGCCCCTCAACAAGCGAATAGTCACTACCACTGGCCAAATAAAGGGTGAAATATTAGTAAAAACCTAGAATAGTCCATATGGTAGCCAAAGTCTTAACACTAAAAGTTAGTAATTTAATTTAACTTAGTTCTACTAGAATGAGTTACAAGTGACAGTATGGTAAAGATATCAAAATTGATAAATCTAGTACCATTTATATTATAGATAAAAAGTGAGTTGTTACATCTTCCTTATATAATGTTTTAAAAACTACATGAAATTTATTTCCCTCCCCAATATCAAAATTGTATTATATCAAAAATGTGTGTGTGTGTGTTTTATTGGCACTGGTTTTGACAACCAACTGGCCAGTCAATTTGTTTTAAGTTCTCTCTTTACAAAAGATATTGTTAGTATTTACATTTAAAACTATTGTATTGACAGTTAAAACATGGAATGTTAGAAACTTATTTACTAGATTACTCTGTTTTTGCTGTTTTGTTTTTTGTATCTTTTTTTTTATTTTTTTGTTTTTTTTTATTTATTTTTTTTTATTTTTTTTTAATTTTTTTTATTTATTTTTTTATTTATTTTGTATTCTATTAAAAAATATATATTAAATCAACAAGTGAGTTTGGTCAGACTCTGTATCCCATTTAAAAACCTAATAAAAACATGTAATGTATTTTCCCTCACCAATATCTTAGAATTTGATTATCAAAATTGTATTCACCTTATCATATGCATATGAAAAGTTAACAGTAAATAGAAAGTAACACAAAAAGTCAAATAGTTAAACAACTTATCTTAGCAACACTATAAGTCCATAGGAAAACTCCTCTTGGCACGGCTAAATTAATTCATGGTTGTGGTGACAAGTCCCATGGTTCCGGGTGACAGCAAAATCCACGGGTTACATACGCAAGTTGCTAACTATCTAAGGATTCAAAATTACTAACTAATATCCTTGAGGGAATATTTTCAAGTGACGGAATCTAAAAGAGTTATGTAATTTAATAAATGCAATTCAATAGCTGTAGCAGCGTAGATTGACTACACCAAAACAAAACATCAAAACATTAGGTATGAGGTTAGGTCAACATCATGTCAAATTTATGAAGTTACTTTCGTAGGTATGGCAAGCTTGCGCCATGAAATGAACATGCGCAGAATACAGAAGGCTGTACCACATTTGTAGAACCTTTTATATTCCACCAAAAAAGTTAGCGAAAAAAAAAACCAAAAACTTACTGATAAGATATGAAATAGAATGGAATTTAAGTTTGACTATATAAAAAATGACCTTATGTTTTTTGCAAGTGAATCAAGGAAATTTTAAATTTAAATTATTTCGGAACTCAAAAATAAATCTCTAAAGAAATACTTAACTGCAATGATAAATTTGATTATATGATAAAGAGATAATACGTATGAAATTATTTACTTACATGTAGCCGCAGCACGCCAAAAAAATCTTCCTTTTATGTGGAACTCTTATAAATGAATATTGGTTTTATTAGAAAAAATTACTTATTCTTATTATTATTTATGAATTATATATTTTTTTATTCTTGTCCTAGATTTTATTTGCCCCAATTCCGTCACTTTGAACGTGAGAAAAACTCACCGGTTGGCGTGTCTGCGTTTACGAGTTCTGACCAAAACTAACCGCTTCCGCACAGACTCGACCAATCTTCCTGTCAAAGCGACTCCTGCGGATGTGTGGAAAAATGTCGATTTAAAATCGATCGCAGGCGGATCATAAGAAATTTCTTGAGGGGTTAATCAGTAGCGTAAACGCTACAAGTGCACGACCCAAGATATGAGCAACGTTTCATTCTCTGGACCGATGCTTCCATAAAAAAATTTGCACGGTTGTTATCACAGATAGAAGACGATATAGAGGTGCCAATATGTTTTGTTTCCCGTGTAACCAAAACGTATGAGAAAAAATACAGCGTTACTGAATTAGAGTTTGCCATTGTGTTATTTTGTGTAAATAAATTATGTTTTTACCTACTTGGGGCAAGATTCACCATTGAAACAGACCATGCAGCGTTGGTACACATAATGAAAAATAGTCGATAGTAAAGAACTCTATGTAATCACGGAGCAAATGGCAAAAGAAGTTACTTTAAAGTTACACTGTGACAACGGACATATTGGAAGTAGGAAGGTGTGGCTTATGTTCAGGGAGAACTACATTTGTCGACAGGACTATACAATAGCCAAAGAGGTGACTCGAAATTGTGTGACATGCCAAAAGTGTAAAAGTAGCAACTTTAAAAATGAAAACGTCACAAAAAACGTCGTAGCTTGGAAGAAACTGGATATTGTTGCGTTGAGCGATTTGATTCCAACAAGGAATAAACACATACTAGTTATGGTGGATCTTTTCTCAAAATATGTTAAATTGTACGCATGCAGAACCACAAAAGGAATTGAAATACTTATGAAGATAGACGATTTTATAGAAACAGTGGAAAGAAACAGTTTAACATTCACGACATCTATCAGTATCATGAGTAGATTTTAATAACATAGTAAAATAATTTGATCCTGGAAAACTTTGGTCATTTTTAAAATTTAACAAAGAGTTTTCGGCAGATCAAATGGCAGGGATTTGTTATAATATGTAAAATCGAGAAAAATATTGGTTTGCTTAAAATATTTCAAAGTTAAAAAAAATTAAAATAATTCAGATAAGTAGAATATTAAACAACAAACATTTCGAAGACTGAAAGTCTTTTATCTTTGGATTACCTATATTGAACAAAACGTAAGATATGCATAAATTATTTTCTTTGTTAAAATATATTTGAGTGACGTAAATAAGCTGAAGTGAAATCCTAGACAATGGAAGCGGGTTTTCCAAATAAATTTGTGCAGTAATTAGGACAATAGAATGGATTTTAGAAAGATATGTTTTTGTTAGTTCATAAGAATTGGTAGAAAAAGATTAGTTTGTAAATAAGTTTTAGGAAATTTTATAATTATAGGTAAAAATTTGTTTGTGTTATCGAAATGAAGAAATGGGAGATGTATGACGCGTTTTGATTGGATGAGATTGAAAAAGGTGGGATGGTTGGTTTGAGAATGAGACTTTAGTTAGCTTTTAAAGAAAAAAAGATAGTCAGTTGGTTTTCCAAGTATGCAAGGCGAACAATCATTGTTCTCTGGTGGTTCCCGAGAGGTAGCAAGCAGTAGTGGTGAATGTTAGTTAGTTTTTGTGGAGATAGTGTATCTGACAGAAGCTGATCCAGCAAAATATTGTAAGTCATATTTTTCTACTTATATTCCAAGAGTCACTGTTCAGGCCAACGAGAGATTCAGTCTATCAAGAGGAGAAGAGGCTAACATAATTTGAACGATTCGTGCATTTGAAGAAGATCATTAAGGACGATAAACTTGCAACAATTTGTTGTTTGCTGATTACCTAGGGAGCTGCTAAGAATAGATAGTATAGGCTACAAGGAACAAGGATTTGGACCACTCATCATCAGAGAGAGATATTTTTGTTTTTCTGTAGTTTTTCTTTTATTGATAACACAATTTTACAATTACTTTAGAAAAGATATAAATATTTTGATTAGGAGATTTAGAATAATAATTGGGATTTTAAGATTTTAACTAATATTTGTTTGTACCATTAATTTTGAAGGTTCACGTACGTAGAACAAAATTTTGAGAATCATTATATGAGATATTGTTTATTGAAAACAATTGAGTGTGAATTTTATTTCATTATTTTTAGTTCAATATATAATGTTATATCATATATGTTTTTTTACTATTCCAGTATTCTTTGGACCTTACCTTTAACATGTAAAGCATAGATATTGAAGCACGAATATAACCCTGAGATAAGAGAATTAAAAAGTGTGATAGAATCATAATCATATAATTTAAATAATTTTAATTAATTAATTAATTAATTAGCTAATTAATTGCTTGGCGCACTAAATTTGTTTGTTTGTTTGTTTTTAAAGGAAAAGAAAAAATGAATCGTTTTTTTTAAAAAGAACTGTCCCCGTTCCACTCGCTAATGTCCTTCATAATCGTACGTCCTCACTGCATTCCAAAAAAACACATGTATACGACAACAAGCCACATATTCATAATGTGAAAATTATGACATCCTATAGCCGATACAAAACAATTGAAAAGATTAGTGTGGTTTCATCCTCGAAAGAACTTAAACTAGCATTCAAATAAAACCATCAGTTAAAATTAAATGAACAATAGTATTCTTACTGTTTTCTTGTATTTTTTTTTTGTTTCGTTTCTCTTGTTTAGTTTGTAATCTTTAATGTTAAATTATCGTAGAGTTTTTATAACATCCTTAAAAAAAATTGTTTTTATAACTATAAACCCTGTTAGTTGTTTACTTATATGCTAAATCCTTTTTATTTGTAGTAAGCTGATGATGCTTTTAAAAATAAAAGCGAAACGTATTCAAATAAATCAATAAAGTAGTTGACGATTTTTATTTGCCAATTATTGACCGATAAAACCTCTACTATTCAACCATTGAATATATCTTAAATTTAATCAACGGTCGTATTTTTTGCTATGTCTAAATATACATAAGGATTCTTCGTGACCATCAGACGAAACTATGGCCTAAACTGTACGATACTACTGAAGAGATGGAGCAAACTGAACGAGAAGTTAGCGAGAACCGAAGAAAAAAAGACTTTTTTGATCCAATGCAGGAAGACAAAGAAATACCCACGGTTTATTAGTGATCGCACCGACCACCTGATGCAGTCCACCATGGGTTCCCTGTCTAATAAATTGATAAGAAGAGCTGATTTCATCAATATGCAGGTGAGAGCACGATTATTGAACTACTATATTTCGTCCGTACATTCCAATATAGCATTCATTCATCGACAAATGTCAAACTTATTCATTCAACTTGAACATCGTGTTCCCTCCGCCATTTTGGATCAGTATGAATCTTCCTTAATAAAGAAATACAGTTTCTTGCTACATAAATCTCTATCTCATCTCCAAAACAAATCAAACAGGCTTGGGACCACTCCGTTCAATCGCTTACCATTTCACGAGAAATGGATACGAAATCTCACAGACATCCAAATACCCAACAACGTCCTCAAACTTCTTTCTCTCGGATCAAAGTTCTGATTACAACCCTCATTGAAGCACTACTCTGTATGTAATTTCGTAGCTGACATAGAAAACATACTATCTCAGTCTGAAACCAACGACCTTCTCGAATTAAGATCATCTGCCAATAACATTCTCACTAATTTCTCACATAAGCCTCCCAACGCCAAAACAGAGTTTGGTCTTATCTATGACCAAGCAACCACTTTTCTCAAAAAACACCCTGACCTAATGGTATTAACTAGTGATAAAGATAATGCCACAGCTCTCATGATGAGAGAGCAATACATCAACCTCAGCCAGCAACTCCTAGATGATAATAAATACTATCAACCCCTTCTTCGCAATCATACTTCAACCCACACCAACAAAATCAACCGATATATCACTGAACTAAAAAACAAAAAAAATATTGACGAGAAACTAGCCAAATCCCTCCATAATTACAATGGCTATGCTCCTAGATTTTACTGCCTCCCCAAAATTCACAAACCACAACTAAGTATGCGACCCATATTATCATCTATAAATGCTCCAAACACGAATATAGCTCAATTCCTAACGAACATTCGTTCACAAGCATACAATTATACCTATGACTTCAACATAACAGATTCTTTCCAATCAGTGAATTTATTAATAATTATCAACTACCCACAGTCTTTGTCTTAGTAAGTTTTGACGTAGTATCCTTGTTCACAAATCTTCCACTTTCCAGTGTATTAACTTCTCTCCGTAACCATTGAAATCAAATCCAACCCCACAGTCCGATATCTTGGGAAACTTTTTCCGAACTATTAAAATTGATTTTTGACACCAATTATTTAATTTTCAATGACAAATATTATCGCCAAATTTTTGGAACTCCTATGGGATCCAAGAATTCTCCTATTCTAGTCAACGTTGTACTAGATGATCTTATTAATGAGAGTATCAAGAAAGTAGATTTCCGGGTTCCCTTTGTAAAACGGTATGTCGACGATCAGATTTTGGCAACCCCGGCGGATAAGGTGGTGGACACCTTATCAGTGTTTAACTGCTTTGATTTTCACCTACAATTTACATGTGAATTGGAGGTTGATAACAGTATCCCGTTTTTAGATATGCGAATTATTGGCACACCGGATAACAGATTAGTCACTACCTGGTACAGAAAAGAAATGGCTAGCAACCGTTTCTTAAATTACCATTCGACACACCCAATCAGATATAAACTAAACCTGGTACAAGCCCTTAGCCTTAGAGTACACATGTTGACACACCCGCTATACAAAGAAGAATCTCTCACTCTACTGAAGTCCATTCTCATAGATAACTCTTATCCGGCATCCATCATCAATAAATATTTATATTCCAAAAGCTATGGACAGTCCGTTACTGACACACCTAACGGGCTAACATTAGCGTCCATATCTAACAAAATACAGATGAATAAGTCCTCTCTCACTCCTGAACAAACCACAAAATATGTTTCGCTCCCGTACTTCTCACAAATCACTAACAAGCTTAACAAAGTTTTCAAAAACTTACCTGTCAAAATAGCCTTAAAAAAATACCAGAACCTAAGGAAAGTTATTTTCGAAGACTAAAACTCCATTAGCACCTCTAGAACAAACTAATGTCGTGTATCATGTACCCTGTGCAGAGTGCAACTCCTGCTACATTGGCCAGACCAGCTGCTCCCTTCAAGGTCGACTAACGTCCCACAAAAGCGACATTAGGATTTCTAAACCATCTTGTACCCTTGCACAACATGGCATTTCAACCAAACACAGTATCGACTTCACCAATACCAAAATACTATGCAAACAAAAAATCATCATAAGCGTTCCATCCTTAAAATGTGTCAAATTCTAAAACATCCATCGTCCAATAATATATATGTATATATATATATATATATATATATATATATATATATATATATATATATATATATATGGATATATATATACTTCTAGCGGTTAATGTGGGCTCCGTACTAAAACGGTATTATACTAACTCCAGGAGAATATACGCCGTGTATATTATTATCTGAGTAGCGCTTTATGTAGACTCCGACCAACACGTAGGATCAAGTGGACTCCGTAACTGGATAAAACATTTTTGGGATCCGTATACAGCTTTTAGCGTACACAACTAAGCTCCTGCGATGTTGCCAGTAGTTGTATTAGTCGTAGATTTTCAAATTTTAGAGCAGGTACATTTTAGAACTTAAAATTTATTTAAATATCCACCAGGTTAGTCATCGAGGAATTCCAAGAATATTTGGCTACTGTTTTTAAATATATTATAATATAAATTGTTAATATAATTTTATTTTATTTTTATGTTTAATAAGCACTTTGATAATTTAAATTACTTGCTCTAATTATTTTCAAACTTTAGTATCCATTATAAACTTATTAATGCTAATATATAGCATTATTTTATAGCATTCTAATATTTTAGCTATGGATTAAATCCGAATAGCGTTTTGTACTAATGTACTTTACTTTCTCGGAGACATTATATTGTAACACAAGGATCTTATTAAATTACCAAAACCTTCCTTTCATATTTTATTCACTTATAAGGGGCAGCACTAACTTCAGTAAGATAATAAGGCGTACCTATAGTTCTGGGCAGCTTAATAGAAAACTTGAATGTAGCAATTTTATTGGTTTCGGGACTGCTAACTGGATTGGGGAAGCAGGATATCAGCATTAAGTTAATGCATATAGGAATTGTTGCTTGACGGTTGAAATATCAAATACCAGAAGGCACGACGGTAGCAGTCTGAGAAAGCAAAGCAAAACAACTTAACTATTATTAGACAATATCATATTTCCTAATAAACTAATATTCACTTTATAACGGGACAAAAAGATATCGAAACAGTATGTACATACCAACGGGTTTCCTATGTCGGCATCCAGCAAAATTGTTGTAATATTGATACGGGAAACAAAAACCTTGAGAGAGAAATTGGCCCCAAGAAACTCTGCCTTAATAAACAGTCGAATAAAATACAGATTCTCGATTTAAATAGTCAATAGTCAAAAAATTAAAGAACAATTTATTAAAATAGAAACAGCGCCGATTTACGATGTAATCCATTAACGGCCCATGGTACGATGCAGCTCCTAGTTATTCTGATGATTACATCTATAAATATGTAAACGACATACTGTGTTATATCTAGATACAACGTTAAAGTCAACAATTTTAATTTCAAAAGTATGGAAGACATTAAATATCTTAGAAAAATAATCGCAGTTGGTAATACTACCACTGAAGGAGTTTAGAGCATAATACAAGCTTTAGACCTATTTTTATGTACGGTTGCGAATCATTACAATGACTAAAACAAATAAAAAAAGACTTCAAATATTGATAGATAATTGATAGGGAATAAGCACATCTATAGATAAGAATGAACAGATCATACAAGGTGGATAGCAAGGATTTCGGATTGGAGCCCAATAGGAATGAGAAAAAGAGGTAGACCCCGAAGATCATGGAGGGATGAAGTGGACGAGGCCATGGAAAAACGAGATCTTAGAGATGGACAATGGCAGAACAGAGAGGACTGGAGACATTGGCTGAAAGAAGGAAGGCGGCGACAGCTGTAAAAATCCTTATATAGATAGATAGATAGATAGATAAGAATGAATAACATATCTTAGATAAATAAGCGGAACAAAAGAAACTGTGTATAAACTTGAAATTTCAGAAATAATAATTAAATGAATTAATGTAAATCGTAGAAAAAGAAATAAGAGGAGCCATGACACAGTGAAAAACTAGAAATCTTATGGAATACAATAAACTATTACATTTGCTCTTTAGCACCGTGAGAAGATCAAAATACAAATCTGCATACATAATTATATTAAAGAAAAGTTAATAAAAACTTCTGTTCGTCAGCAGCCAGAGAAATTACACATTATAATATATTGAATAATGCTTTCAGCATAAAAAAAACGGTGTTATAGTCAATAACAAGAAAACCGAATAAAAGTTCATTAACAGACAAAAGGTATGATATAGAATGGAGCATTAATGTAACAATAAAACCATATACTTTTGAAGGATTGGAGCTATTTAGATATCGCTGATAACTTTATCACATAAAAGATAAAAGCGAAAATGCATGTAGCAAACCATAGACATATAGTACAAATAGACTGAATACTGCCATACATTCACGTTTCCGCAATGCGACAGAGAAAACTGACGAAAAGCAATATCTGTATCTTTTTCTAATGGGACGGGTTTATCGACCACGTGACCTTCTCATTGGTCATTTAGGTCACGCGTTCGATAAACCTGGCAAATTAGAAAGAGATGCAGGGACTGCTTTTCGCCAGTTTTCTCTGTCGCACTGGGGAAACGGACCTGTATTCCAACAGTCAGTCTATTTGTATTTTATGTATATGTAGCAAACTGATATCCTCATATCACTATTAAATCTACAAAAAGAAGAAACTGCAATATAAACAAAATTTGTTTATACTAAAACATTTTTTAATTGAAGGTGATTACTTTGCAACATCGCACTTAACTAAGCCCTTAACGATAACATTTCAACGAAATCATATTTCACTTATCAATTTTGCAGAGGCGTACCAAAAAAAAATTAATTATTTATTTAAACACATAAGTAATTAATTCAATCTAAGACCGATGTAGTTATTAAATTATCAAGTGTCTTTTAACAGGTATCTTATTCGCTCCGTGCGTAACCATGGTAGGGGTAACTTGAAACAATGCCAGCGTGCGTAGCGGCGAAATATGACAAAATTGGACCTATCTTTTACGCATAAATTTTATCAAAAATGGGTGCAAATACATGTTGCGTATTTAATTGTGCAAATATTAGCAAAAATAGTGAGTCTAGTTTTTATAGGTTTCTAAAGATTACATATAAATTCGAGAAAAGAAAAAGATGATTTCGTGCTATTAATATGAAAAAGTAAATATCACATAATTTCATTTTTATGCATAAGTAGGAAAAATTTAAATAAATAACCTTAAATGATATTTCATAAGGTTTCAAGCTAACAGCAGCCTGCCTGATGACTTTAGCTTTTATATCATAACTTTTACTACTATTGTTTTTAACTATATGCTCTTCCACATGAAAATCTTGATTTGTCAGTACTAGATTTTTCCCTTTCTTTTCCGTTTGGGGTTGCAAAGATAAATTATGATGAATTTTTAGAAACCCAGTTTTAAATACTACATTTATTTTGTACATAAACTAAAAAATATAATTAAAAAACTAATTATTCATAATTGTCAATTTCTTATATATTTAACATATTTTTAACCTCAAATTGGGAGGTCCAAAACTCTCAGATGAAGTCAATAGGTCAGTCAAGCACGGAGTGAATAGTTGTTTAACAAAATAAAGGAAAATTTTATTGTTTTTATAGAGTACCTAATACAGTACTTCAAAAAACAGAAATCTTTGCAAAATACTTATTTTTTCAGTAGACTAAACAATCTGAAATTTTAACACACGATCTCGTCGTTGCACTTCATTCTCTATTTATAGAATTGCTGTCTGCTATAAACGTTGTATTTGTTTTGTTTTAACCCAAATTGAATTGATTTAACTATTTATTTAAATACATAAGTAATTACATAAAAATTAAATTTAAGACCGATATAATCATTAAATTATCATGTGTCTTTTGACAGGTATCTTATAGTTGTCTAACAAATTAAAGTAAAATTTTAATCTTATTAGAGAGTACCTAATACAGAACTTCAAAAAACAGAAAACTTTGGAAAATACTTATTTTTTCGTAACAATAAAACACTGAAAACTTTGTTTTCAAACTTCCACAAAATTTATTTTAACTATTATCACTACAGCTATTTCGGCTGATTGCCTTTCTCAAGTGATCTATTTTTGGCATGCGTTTACAATTTATAGTCTCTAATGAAATAGGTTGAGGAGGGGAGAACTGTTTGTCTCAAGTTGGTCATTCAGAATTATATCTGTATTTTTTAATTTGTTGATTTCCATAGATTCTAACAAAGATAGCTTAAGGCCTTTATTTTGAATGTGAAGAATTTTAAATTTGTCATTAAATGAATGATTATGATCTAGAAAGTGAAGTGCGTATGTCGAATCTGTTTTTCTATTGAAAGCCCTTTTATGTTCTGCTATTCGTTTATTAAAGTTTCTTCCAGTTTGTCCGATGTAAGTTTTTGGGCAGTCGCCACATTGAAGTTTGTACACAGCACTATTTAAGTGTTTTTTTATTTTGGCTCTTGTTATTCAAACTTCAATGTTCAAATTTCAAACTTCTTGTTGTACAAACTTCAATGTGGCGACTGCCCAATATGCCCAATGTGGCGACTGCTTGAAATATGAAATAAAGATGGCACTAACTACTAAAGAGTTAATAGCTTTGTTAGAAGAATACTCAGATTGTGAAAATGCTGATTCACTTAAAGTGTTTTATTTGCCGCCGAGATTAGATAAGAATGTGTCTTATGTAAAAGACATTGATGATAATATTATTTGTGAAGAATCAATAAAATCGGATATTGCAAGTACATATGAAATACAAGTGATTGGTAATTCTGATTATCATATTCCTCTGAACCACAGATAAAAGGTCCAAAGAAAAAACCAGTCAAAAATAGTAGATCCAAATTTGTTCTTAAGTATCTGTAACAACAGATACTTCTTCGTGCTGCTTTGTGCTCAGTAGTAATTCAACATCAGTCTGATTGATATTTAGACAATATAAAAGCCAACAATGGAGTCAAGTCATATATTGAAGTTTTTTCACTCTTTTTTAATAAAGAAGCATTCTATATTTAGATAGCATTTCTATCCTGTACATAGAAGCATTTGATAAAGAAGATTGAGAGCATTCTATACTTTTGAACAACCGTCACGATTTTGAAATAAATAACATAGATTCGTATATTATCTGGTTCACACTCTGCTTCAAGTTGATATACATTGGTCAAAAGATGAAGATAAAGAAGTGCACATTATAAGAGAAAGCATGAGCCGACATAGATTTATATTTATAATTTATAATAGTGAAGAATCGCTACATCAATGTCAAGCTTCGTACATGTACCTCAATCTAAATTTGCTTTACCAGATTTGACAATTGGCCACATTACGAAAAGAGACGATAGTGCAATAATGTAGGATATGCAAAAGTACTACTATTTATTTATCTAAAAGGTGTTTGTATTTTGAGAACGATTTCCGAATTGGAAATTGAAACGTCAATAAACGTATTTTTATCTTTAATTGTGGCTTATTCCCAGTTATAAATAGTAATTAATGTATAATAGTTGTTTATTATGTTTGTTTTACTATTTGTATCTCTATAGGTATAATTTAGAATATAATATTATTTGTCTTATATACAAAATCATACGATTTGCGTTACATTGATATTTATGTGGCAATTAGCTATAGAGTCATTAGTCTTTCCTGTCATATCATATTTTCCGCGGTTTAGTTTGTGTAATACAATATCCCAATTCGTCTCATAATATTTAGTTTTCAAAACAGCTGTTACGCTAATAATTCGTTCACCTTTGTTAAAGCACTTTGGGTTATGACTACTTTTTCTTGGCTACGCAATTTTAGTTTTTAAATTACAGTATTTATTGATATGGTACTGATAGGGTATGCAAGTGTTGAGGAATAGTTTGGGATTGATATATGAGGTTGTGAAATATTAGGTATTGTTGATAACTGGGTAGTTGTTATATTTTTATCTGTGTATGTAGTTTGAGAACTTGGGAATAATGTTAAGGGTGATATTTGAGATGGAGTTAATATTGGTATAGTTAATTAAGTAGGTATAGTCGAGGATTGTAAGGAAAAGGACTTCGCTGAAGATGCTGATGTGATCAGGACGTCATGTGTGGAAGAGTATTAACTACTGTATTTATAGTAGTAGTTGGCACTGTTGTTGTAAAGTTCTGATTTGGATTTGTACAGAATGACCAATTTGCTACAAAATGGTCAGATTTTTTACAATAGTAACACATCTGTTTTCTAAAGATAAGAAAATACGATTAGATGTTTGATCGTGGTTTCTGACAATTGAGGGAGGAATTAATGTAGCTTTCAAAGGAAAGATAAATGTATGTCTTGGAAAGCTCAATATATATCTATATAATAATAATAATAATAATAATAATAATAATAGCGTTTATTGTCCAACAGAATCCATTTATAGGACAAAATACAATACTAAAGTTAAATGAAATATTAATAATTCATAGGTACTAACTAAATAACACATTTTTCGAGTATTTAACATAAAGAAACTACTTAATCACCTAGGTAGATCTCAGCCATCCTAGTAAGCTGCTTTAAACTGCAGTGAAATATATCGCAGTAAGCACTTAAGGAGTTATAATAGTTGCACATGAGAAATAGAGGAGAATTTAACATAAGATTAGTTCTAGCTTGTGTATTTCTGAACGTAATCGAATTTCTCACTGGATAAGATGGAACGTTAAAATTTATTTGTCGAAGAATATCAGGGCAGTCAATGAGATTATGTAGTAGCTTGTACAGGAATATTAGGGAGGCATTAATTCGTCTAGATTCTAATGATACTACGTCCAAACCGCTACACAACTCGCTATTGCTGATGCCCCTCCTGGGATATATGCCGTTAATTTTGAAAGACAAAAATTTTAAAAATTTACGCTGCACATGCTCTATAATTTGGATGTGTACATCATAAAAAGGTGACCAAATGACAGAAGCATATTCCAGTTTACAGCGTACAAAAGTGTAATAAAGTAATTTAATTGCCTTAGTATTAGTGAGATTTCGACTATTTCTAATTATGAATCCATAAGATTTAAGTGCTTCTTTAACCTTTAAATTAACATGTTCAACAAAGGTGAGTTTATAATCAAATGTAACTCCAAGGTCTTTAATTTTATTCAATCGTTCAAGTTCATTGCCATCGATAATATAAGGATGGTATATATTAGACTGTTTCCTAGAATAACTAACTACTTTGCACTTATTGGCATTAAGATTCAAATGATTTGCATTACACCATTCATGTACACGATTCAGTTCACTCTGTAGAAAATGACAATCATTAAGGTCGCTTATCAATGAATAAATCTTTAAATCATCGGCATAACATAAACATGGTGCAGAAATTGATTCACACAGATCATTAATAAATAACAAGAACAATAATGGACCTAGATTAGAACCTTGTGGAACCCCTGAAGAAGCTAGGTACTTTTCCGATTTGTAACCATTATAAGCAACAAACTGCGTTCTATTTGACAAGTAGGACCTCATAAAAGTCAAGGCATCCTCAGAAAGACCAAAGAGACACAATTTAGAAAGTAATACGCCGTGGTGAATTCTGTCGAATGCCTTCGTAAAGTCAGTATATATGACGTCAACTTGACTTCTATTATCTAGGGCTGCTGAGATATATTGTGTGACCATTAATAAGTTTGTCACAGTGGACCGATTGGAGACAAAACCATGTTGATATTGAGATAGCTGATTATGAGTGTGTGAATAAATACGATTATACAAAACTATTTCAAAGACTTTCGATAGATTACAAATAATGGAAATTGGTCTGTAGTTTTCTACCTGACCCTTTTCACCAGTTTTGAATATTGGGCACACTTTTGACTCCTTCCAGAGACTCGGATATTCCTTGTTAAGAAGACATAAATTAAAAATTTTTAAAAGTGGCACAGTTAAGGCACCTATACAATCCTTAACCAAAAAGGATGGAATATTATCAGGTCCACACGTCATTTTGTCTTTCAATTTCTTACTCGCAAAAATTATCTCAGACTCTAAAATAGGATAAAAATTTAAGTAATCTGCGTTAACTGAGGAAGAGTTAGCCTTGAAATTAATATCTGATGACAGAAAAACACTCTTGAAAAATTCTGCAAACACATTCACAATATTTTGTGGGTCGGAGGTACTAATGTCATTATATTTCATCACACCAGGAATTCTTGAACTATTATTTTTTGAATTTACATAAGACCAAAATTTCTTGGGGTTGAAGGATAAAGCAATTTGGATATTCTCGACATATACATTGTATGCCAAACTGATTTTTGATTTGACAAGGTGTCTTAACCGTTGAAACTCAAGCAAATCACAATGGTTTTTGAATCGTTTAAACTTTTTTCTAAACTTTGCTTTTAATTTGATGTTGTGAATGATATCAGCATCGAACCAAGGGGGGTATTTATGGCTAAAGTTTTTATAAACTGGAATATACTTATTAAACACAGAAAAAATCGTATCATAAAAGTTATTTAAAATCTCATTAACGTCATTAGAAGTATCCAGAGAATTCCAATCCGTTTCATACAGTTCTCGATATAAAGCAGGAAAATTTGCTTTTTTAAAGTTGTAAGTTAATTGCTTCAAACCACACTTAAATTTAGGCTCTTTTACAAATATATCCGTAAATGTTATTAGAAGAGCAGGATGATGAGAGTCTTCATAGACCAAAGGTGAGTCATCATGCTTCACATCACAACTGAAATGCGATAAGACCAAATCTAGCAGTCTACCCAAATGATTAACAACATTGTTAAATTGTCTAAGGCCAGTAGAGCCCGCAAAACTTAAAACTACAGAAGTTTTGAAATCAGACATATCATTATCTATAAACCTTGAAACATTAAAATCGCCTAGTACTATACAGTCATTATTTAAGTAATCAAATTGTGCTAAGCAATCGAAAAAATATTCAAAGTCTACCAAACTTAATCTATCAGGTAAATAAACAACAACTATATAAAAATATTTGTAGCCAATCCGGCACTTGGCAATAATAAGATCAATTAGTGGAAATTGTGCGTCGAGAGCCGTGATGTCCAATATTTCAGATGTTATGAAATCTTTTAACGCGAGCACTACACCACCACCCTTCACTTTATCCACCTCATGGAATTTTCGGTCTTTTCTGTATACGACATAATTATTCGGAAAGAGTTCCATACTCGAAACATCACTGCGTAACCACGTTTCACTTAATGCTATGATGTCGAATTCACAATCACTAACGTTTGCATTAAATAATGAAATTTTGCTATTAAGGCCGCGTACATTTTGGTAATAACATGTAATTTCAACGTATTGTGATTTACTTGATCTGGAACTGCTGGACACATTTAGTTTAAAGAGCTCTCAGTTTTACTGACTATGGTAGGTCTACCCTTTACGTACTTAATGATCAGATTTTGTTCTCCATTGTCTGTTCGACGTTTCAGTTCGGTCCGGAGGTCATTTAAGTATTGTCTCTGTCGAGGTGTTTTATCATCAGAAATTGAAATAGCAGAGAAAGTAGATGTGGCTAATTTATTCTTAATACGCAAAATAGACTTAGCCTGCGCGGGTGTTGAAAAGGTCACTTTCATTAGACGGGCCTTATTTGATCGTTTACCAATTCTGTGTACATGTCTTGCAGAAATCGGATTTGAATTACCACTTTGTATCGTAGTTAGAATATCATTTACTTTATTATTATCTTCCATAGCAGAATTAGTTTCTGGTACGTTATACAAAATGATATTGTGCGATCGATTAATACGGTCCATGGCTTCTTCAATTATCTCTTCCTGATGTTCGGATTGTATTGTAGGATTAATATTAGCTATTTTCCTTTCTAGATCCTGCATTTTAGTTTCCACAAGATTCGTTAAAAATTGCTTTAATTGAACAAACTTGTCCTCTCCGTTGCTACAAGTATTACATAGTACTTTGATATTTTTACTACGCATTCGTGTAATCCGACTGACATCATCGCCATGTAAGCCAATGCATGAAGTATGCAAAGAATTCATACATCCCGAACATTTTATAATTTGAGTGTTTATGGTAGATTGCTTACAGTTTATACACACAGGCATAATTAATTATTTTCGTCCAATTTACGATTTAAACCAAATCAATTAAATATCAATTATACTTTGTAGGTAGATAATCGATATTCGACAAATGATAAATTAAACCAGTTTTTTTTGCCTGTGTGCTGATATGAACGGCAATATAATCAATTATTGCATATATCAGGATTCACAAAAGATGACCAATAAAAATAGGTACTCACGGTTGTGGATCTTGTGATAATAAACACTTTGTGAAAATTTCACTAAAAACTGACTTGTATAACTCAATTCAATTAATGTTTAATGTGAGACGCAAATGTTTTTCGACTTTTACGTTGTACTTGTACTAATGAATTCTACTACTACTACTACTACTATGTACTAATGAATGAATGAATGAATGAATGAATGAATTAATGAAATGAATAATGAAATGAATAATGAATATACTGGGTTTGTTGTACCTTTTCGTAAAAAATTAATTGGAGGTAATAAATTGAGGCCTAATTTTTTAAGTTCATATTCTATGAAAGTGTGATAAATACTAGGATAAACATTAGAGATCAGTAATCTTTCATTTGGTGTATTTAAGCGTCGAGCATAAATTATTTGATGATTGATAGTTATTCTTTCGTTGTCAGCCTTCATGACAGTTTTTTCTAATTCTTCACTAGCTAGGTAAATACAAATACGGTGATTTGAAATTCGTGATGAAAAAATGTATATATCTTGGTTTTATAATTTTTCACAGTGCAAGTAGATATTGGAATTTTTGGAATTGAATTGATTAACGCTACAGAATATGAAGAAGTTTTATATGATGTCAATAACGTTTGGGGCCTCGACGCCACTAGACTATTTTTCTTCTTAAGGTGCCGTGCATTTCTGCGTAGGCGTCCACCGTACATCGTCTTGTCAGGTGAGATGTTAAATATTCTGGATTAAATAGTTCTATTTTTAGCAGCATTGCGAAGCATTTCATAGCTGTGGATTCCTGTCCATTGTCGAATATTGCGCAGCCATGACATTTTTTTACGTCCGAGACCTCTCCTACCCTCTATCTTCCCTTCGAGTATCAGTTGCTGAAAAGTGTATCGTTCTCCTCGTATAATGTGCCCCAAGTATGCAGTCTTCTTACTTTTTACATAATTAAAAAGTTCCCTATCCTGTAAGCCCGCTCTTCTGAGTACTTCCTCATTTCTGACCCTGTCCGTCCATGATATTCTGAGCATTCGACGCAGGCACCACATTTCAAACACTTCAAGTTTGTTAATGGAACTGGCCTTTAACGTCCATGCTTCCATTCCGTACAGGAGAACAGGCCACACGTAACACTTAAGCATCTTGTATCGGAGGTTGAAGTCCAATTTGCGATCAGTCAGAAACTTACGAAGCCTCAAAAAAGCATTTCTGGCTTGTTCAACTCTGCTCTTTATTTCATTCTCGGGGTCCCAACCCTCATTCAGCAAACATCCCAAGTATTTGAATTGCCTGACTTGTTCGATTTCTTCTCCAGAGACATATATCTTTGCGTTGGGGTAATCATTTCTACTTATAATCATTGATTTTGTCTTCTTGATATTTATTTTCAAACCCCGAGCTTCACTTGCAAGAGTTAGATCATTTAAAAGGCATTGAAGATCTTCGATGTTATCTGCCACTATGGCTGTATCATCGGCATACCTGATATGCCGTTATTAATAAATATGCCGTTAACTTTAATACCCTTATTAGAGTCTTCCACTGCTTCTGCGAAGGCTTTTTCTACGTATAAATTGAACAGCATTGGGGACAGTATACAACCTTGCCTTACTCCTTTTTTAACGGAGAAATCTTCTGTTTCGTTGAAATTTTGAAGACGTACTGTTGCTGTCTGATTCCAATACAGATTGGCGATGATTCTTATATCCTTTGCATCCAATCCCAACTCTTGTAGGTATTTTATCATCAATTCATGTTTTACATTATCGAATGCTTTCTCGTAATCGATGAAACAGATAAAAACATCCTTTCTTTGATCTAAACAATCCTGTATCAATGTTTGCATACTAAAGATCGCTTCTCTCGTGCCAAGTCCATTTTTGAAACCAAACTGACTCCATCCACTGACCTCTTCACATTTCTTAAACAATCTAGTGTGAAGTATTCTCAGGAAAAGTTTTAAAAAGTGACTCATTAGGCTTATTAGTCGGTGGTCCTTGCAGAAGTTCGCACGTGGTGTTTTTGGTAGGGCGATAAATGTAGATCGAAGCCAATCTTTTGGAATCTGGCCCATCGTAGATGTCGTTAAAGAGCTTGACAATAATGTCTAGGTTTTCTATATTAAGTAACTTGATTGTTTCTGCGTACATATCATCTGGACCTGGGGTTTTGTTACTTTTTAATAGTTTGATAGCGTGTACAATTTCAGCTTTCAAAATACTTGGGCCATTCAACTGGTCTCCCAGTTGTGGTGGTTTTTGTGTTCTGTCATCATTGAACAAATTGGCTGTGTACATTTTCCAAGTATTAAGTATATCGCTAGGGTCCGTTAATAATTCATTTTGGTCATTATGTATACCAGTGACTTGTTTTTTCTTGAAGACACCAGCAAATTCCTTAATTTTCTTGTGAAGATTGAAGCTGTCGCCGAGTTTATATAGGCTTTCAGCCTCAGTGCAAAGTGTAGTCATTCAGATCTCCTTCGCCGCTATAATTTCTTTACGAATTTGACTGTGTATATTTCGGTACCCTACTTCGTCCTGCCTGATCTTACACTGCCTGCGTTGTTCCATCATCTCTAATATTTCTTCTGTCATCCACTCATTCTTGGTAGTTGTTTTACTCTCGAGTAGCAAAGTGTTGTTCAACTCATCAAATGATTCTTTTATGGTGGTCCATGACTTTTCAACATCATTCTCAGTTGCCATATTAGAGAACCTATTGTTTATTTCCTCTGTGTACGCTTCATTTGTTTCATTGTTTTTGAGTTTTCTAATGTTTACTGATGCCTTCTGGTAGCTGTAGCGAGCCTCAGTTTGATATTTGCTACTAAGGGATTGTGGTCGGATCCTATGTCTGCTCCAGGTAATGCAGATACCTTATTAATAGCATTCGTATACATTCTATTAATTGTCACATAATCTATTTGGTTCCTTATAATGCCCTGATGTCCGTCTAAAGGCGACTTCCATGTGTAACTGAATAAGTTAAGGACGGGAGAATTGTTTGTCTCAAGTTTGCCAATCAGAATTATATCTTTATTTTTTAATTTGCTAATTTCCATAGATTCTACTTTTCATAGAATCTAAAGGTAGCTTCAGGGCTTTATTATAAATATACTTTTTTAGGAATGAAAATACGTAAATAGTACCTGGAATATGCATGTAACGTAACCTTTGATCTCTGAGATAAACCCAACTCCTGAACAATGGCGCCGATATATGTAGTTAAAATTTTGTACACCTATTTTAACCGTTTATTTCCTTATTATCCATATATGAGTTGTGACCGATATTACAAACTCATTTATTTTTCACAAAGAGACTCTACATATATTAACTACATTTATTACTATACAAATCTGATCGAAATATTGTCTAAAAGTAACAGTATGTAAAATTAAAATTTTTATGAAAAGTAAAAGATTAGCCATATTTTATAGGGTTTAAAGATCGGCCAAATCGGCCTTTTTAATGCCAACTATCCTAATTATGTCTATAAATATTAGAGAAGGGAATATCCAGAGATAAAGATAGGTACTTTACTTTACTTAACTTTATCAGACATATGCGGTTAACACAAATGTGATGTATTTTTAGTGCAGGAAACACATTGAGGGCCAAACATAGGCAAACAAGAAAAGAAAAACTTAAAATGAGAGGGGACAAAACCAGTCAGCTAAGGGAATCTTTCAACGGTGTTGAGCTTGGATCTGCTATCTACGTATATAATGAACAATATTACGGCTCCTGACTAAAGATCTGAGCACAAAACTAATTCTAAAATTTGGATCAAAAATACAACAATGGCTTGTATTGTCCGGGTATGCCTACACAACAGAAGATTTTTCGTATCATTCAATGGTAAAAATAACAGATGGAAAACGCAGAAGAACGGTCTCCTTTGGGGTAGCGTAATGGTACCTACACTGTATAATATTTACACAACCCATACCAGTAAATACTAGGACTTTTATTATGTAGACGATACATCTATATTGTTGCACAACCAAAAACTTTTGTTGCTGAAGTATAGAAAAATCTAAATCATACTTTAAACACAATAAAAATAGACTATGAATCAATTTTAAGCCAAACCTCAGAAAAAGTCAGATGTCCTGCTTTAATGTCCCTAACAGAGATGCTTTTAAAAATCTAAACATCCAATAGTGTCATGAAATTTTTAAACTCTGGACTTGCTATAAATACCTTGAAGATAGTTTGTATCACACTTTGTCATTCATAGAACATTGTTTAAAACTAAAAGGCAAACTGAGGACCAGAAAAATAATCTCTGCAAACTTGTCAGCTAAAAATGAGAAGCATCCTTTCATCCTTAAAACGTAGACGCTTGCACTCTATGCTTCTGCTACCGAATATACCTTGCAAGTATGGATGACACCAACACATATTTAACACGTAGATTTAGCTATAAATTAGACAGCCAAATTCAGCGAATATTAAGACACACACACACATCCATACATAAGCTCTACAATATCGTAGCTATCAATTCACCTAATATCCGAAGATAAGTAGCTAGACTGCTAGAGAATAAAAGATACAAAGTCTAGAATCGCAACATCCACTCAACGAATACCAGCTCAATTTATGACTAAAATCGAGAAAAAACTGACCAAAGATTATTGCAAATTTGACACTAACTCCACGTTTATTGATTACATATTACCCCTAAATAGCAGATAAAACATTTAGAAGTATGTAATATTGGTGAACTGGTACATTCTTCTTATATAAATTAAGCATTCTTCCCTCTTTTGTGCACTACTACCAATTTTTACATAAAAATATCTATTTTTGCACTTAAATATTTATTTTAAGATAACCTATCCAGAATTATATGTAGTACACAGATAAAACCAGAAATAAAATAATAAAGAAGCTGTATACAAGATATCGTAAAACAATGGATTAACTAAAAGTTCTTATTAATCGTATTCTTAAATAAAACGTATAAAGACATATTCATGTTAACAAAATACATTAGGAAATATTCGCATATGAAAAAACACGTCCAACTTGGTAATGAAATCCTTTTGTATTTATAAAGCTATTTTTAGAATAGCAGGTACCTACCAAAAACAGGTATTTGGTATTATACATATCTATTACATATTGTCAATATGATCGCCAACATTCATAACGGATAGGCACATCAAGAAGAAGAAGAAGATTACATATTGTAATGCGTATGAAAAGGAGTCCGTATGAACCGTTTAAAATATATAAAATATATATATCAAGAACGCTGGCCTAAGTGCATAGTTGCCAAACTATCAGAGCTTACTTAAACCGATATACTTATAGTTCCAATATACAGTGAAAAAGATCTGAACGACCCCTATAATATATACACGTGAACTAAGCGAAATACATTTATGATACAGGGGTACTTATGAGCTCCAAAATTTTTTTAAGAATTATGAAACTATACATCTTAACGAATCGACAGAGCCAATATTATGGAATGGACAAGTGAGCTCCGTATATCGGTGTCCACTTGACCACGGAGCTCACTTGAACCTGAATTTTAACATGGGCGGAGTTCACTTTATGCCGTAAATATATATATATATATATATAGTATATATATATATATATATATATGTATATGATATATATATATAAGGATCACTCAGACGAGTGGTGGGTTCTTATATCGGTCTCTAGGTGGAGAAATAAAAGACAAAGTTGATAGGCTACTTTATCTATTTTGAAGACGTTTCGCTTTCGAGTTTTGAAAGCATCATCAGTTCATCTAAAAAATTATTACAATATGAGAACCACACAATATATATATATAGATATATATATATATATAAATATAATATATAATATATATATATATATATATATATATATATATATATGTATATATATTGAAATGATTTCAATATGTTAAAAAATATACAACTTAAATGGATTTTTATATGAGTTTGTTGTTCATGAATTTCATGAAGCCATCACAATGTGGGTTCGACTCTGAAATAAAAGAGAGAAAAAGATTAGTAAATTGTTAAATAAATTAATTTTGACTTACCTGTTATAGTGTTAATAAGTTCTGAATAGTATAGTTGCCTAGTGTATAGGTGAATCGTCTAAACTTTAAAAAGAAAAAAAAAAGAAGAATTCTTAAAAAATATTTAAACATAGAAATTTTAAAAAAAACATCAGAAAATAAACTGTCAAGCAAGTTTGTGGGAGCTAAATTAATAGGGGTTTTGTTAAATAAGAAATTACAATGATGTGGAGATGAAAACAATAAATTATATTAATAGACTAAGTTTTATATCTGAATTTTAGTTTTTCCACAGCAGAGATATCCAGAATTTGTTCCAGAGAGTAAGAGAAACCATTTGACTTATAAATTATTATTGAAGTACAGAAATGTCATTTAAATTGAGAAAATTAAAATTCATGAATTAACATAATTGCGATAGGCCTTAAAAGTTGAAATATTAATGATCATTAAATTAAAAATAGAATAGTACGTACCTTAACTTCCGAAGAGAGGATTGATATTCCAGTTTCACCGATTATTTGCGAGTAGTTAGTTTTCTTTAAATAAATCAGAACTGTTTTAAAGTGAGGTTGGATAATAATTTTGGGGATCATTTGAAATTTTGATTATATTTGAATGAAAGTT
Organism: Diabrotica balteata; assembly: GCA_918026665.1. Taxonomy (NCBI): domain Eukaryota; kingdom Metazoa; phylum Arthropoda; class Insecta; order Coleoptera; family Chrysomelidae; genus Diabrotica; species Diabrotica balteata. The sequence continues at coordinate 70,011,035 of OU898284.1, read as the reverse complement.
GAAAGTTAAAAGTCAACTTTATAAAGTGTTCAGTTTCTTTTTCTTTATAGTTCATTTAAACACTTTATAAAGTTGCAATATTTATTTAGTTTTTAGATACTTGTAGAGAGTCTCCACATTTTGTAATAAATTTTTATTGTCACGACACTAAAACACATTTAGATTTACACGATTCCTATTTTTGTAATTTTTAAAGGCAACCCAAGTTGCAGACGAATTTTATTGTTTATATTAAATTTGTTCAATATTAATAAATAAAGTGCTTCATTTGGGTTAATTGATCAAAAGTCTAAAGTAAATTTTGATTTAATTTATTTTTGAACTCTACCAGGAGACTACAGAGTCGACGTCACACAGTGACAGATTGCTTAGAACACATAATTGAGCTAGCCGAGTATTAAATTAAATATTAAACGAATATTAAATTAAACAACGAACCACATATTTTAAAAATTACAACATTTATATAAATAAAAATAAATCATTAAAATACAACTTTTTCAATACATATATATAATATATATATATATATATATATATATATATATATATATATATATATGTACAGTACCCACCACGCTAGTAGACACACATTGGGGCACATTGAGCTGATACAATCCTGGGCCGAAACACATTTTTATTTAGTTTAATTTAGTTTAATTCAGGTCGAGTATTTGTAAAAAAAGAGTTCTATGGATATGTTTTGTTTTGATATTATTTTACCCATTAAACCTATCAGAAAAACAATTCTAATTTGATATAATTATTGTAACGTTATAAAAGGCGTGAAATATTAATAATACTTCAAAAGTTTGTATTGTAAAATAGGTGTACATTATACTATTTTAATAAAAAAAAAACATGTTTTCGAGGTGATTTATTTTATACCAAATTGCAAGTAATTAATCAAAAAAATTATGAAAAGTTTATTTTTTGAAACAAAAACAACGAAATTCTTCCAAACTAAAAATATAATTCAAGAAATATAAAATAATACATAAATATAAATAAATAATACAAACAAAATATTTACAAAACATGCTCAAAAAGTCCACCCTCCTGGGCAAGGCAGTAACCCAAATGGTCATAAAAACTTGACTGTACATTAGCAAGCATGTTAGGGCTAATATTTTGGAACGCACGTTCAATTTTTAATTTAAGTTCTTCCAAATTACTACCTCTGTCATGACCATAAATAGATGATTTGACATGTTCCCATAAGAAAAAATCATTGGGTGACAGTTCCGGTGATCTCTCTGGCCACAAGATAATTCCTTGTCTTCCGCATATTAGACGATTTGGGAAGGTAATATCTAAATATTGCCGCACCAAAGCATTGTTATGTGCAGGGCACCCGTCATGTTGGAACCAGATGTCATCAAATCTGTCGCCAGCGATTCTATGAATTTCCGGCTGCTGTACTAGGTCCAAATACTTTGCTCCAGTTAGGTTTCTATCTATAAAGAATGGTCCAATCATATTATCTCCCAAAATTCCACCCCATACGTTTAACTTTCGGGGATACTGTGTACGCACTTCGAAAAAACGATGTAGATTTTCCCGAGACCAATAACGTACGCGGGATAAATTATGACGATTTAGTACTGGAAATGTCGATTCATCCGTAAAAACAATATTGTTGAGAAAATTATCGTCATGGTTAGCCTTTTCCATGTACCGTAATATTGTCCTCAGGAAATATTTCATGACTTTTTTTGATTTTATATGATCGATAACGATTTTTCTTCAAAGCTCTTCTAACTGTAGTAGCACTTGTGCCTACTACCTCAGCAACTTCATTGTAAGACATTGTAGGATTTTCATTGACACACGCACAAATCATCACTTGTTTCTGTTCCTGATTTTCATCAAAAACAGGATTACGCTTGTGACTACGAGGGTTGACACATACCTGACTTTCAAAATTATTGACTACACGCGATACCGTTTTTAATGCAGGAGTTGGACGGTTTTCAAATGCACCGGCAAATAATTCCTGTATTTGTCGAAGCGTATTACCTTGGTAATACCATTTGAAAATTTGAACTTTTTCCCCAGTTGAATATTCCATAATTAAAAATATATTTTTTTCAATGGAAAAACAATAGTTTCAACAATTCTGAATAGTTTCGCTACCCACTTGATTCTCCGCAGAAATCAGTCATAAATGAAATGCCATACGCCGATATCTGTGATCGACAACCGACGGCTGAAGTCACATGTGAGAGCGGGCCGGATTAGCCCAGTGGATCAAATAAGCCAAGAAATTAGGTACCCATGTGTCTAGTCGCGTGGCGCTTACTGTATATATATATATATATATATATATATATATATATATATATATATATATATATATATAAACCAAGTTAGACTCTTTGGGTAAAAACAGCTGAAAGGATAGGCTAAGTGTACTCTTTAGTCCTTTATTGATCCAATATTTCGTTGATAGTTATCAACATCATCAGGGATAAGCTACAATTAGTTTACATGAAAATTGACAATCTGTTATAAATACGTTGATCTTACTTACGATTTTGAGAATGGTGCCGTAAAAGCTGGTCAAATTTATAAAATTTTGTGAAAAAAATTGTATAAGTTTTTTTCTCACAAAAGAAAAACAGAAAAAACATGTAATTTTAAAATTCACTAAGACTGGTACAAAGACAATGCACAATTTTAACTAATTGTGTGTAGGACCGAATGTCCTCTCTCGAGAGTTTTACATCTTATAAATTCTTATTTCTTATTAAACTGTACAGAGTGTCATGTAAAGTGAAATAACGTGGTTGATTGTAGGTTGGAAGACACTAACCTCTAAAATCTTCTTCTCTCTTAGATGGTCAAAGTAGAGGGGAGACTTTAGTGGCCCTTGCCTTATTGGTTGTCTGTACCTGTATAGAATAGAATCTAAGGTAGGAGATATTTTAAGCAAAATTTTAAATTGTTAACATGATTGAAGATCACGGTAACAAGAGTGTAATAAATAGATTTTGGTTGATTCCAAGACCTAGTTATTTTGTAAAGGTTGAAGATTAATAAACTACTGTTGTATTTAAGTTTTGATATGAAATGTTAATTATTATAAATTGATAAAGTGCTGTATGATTTTTTTACTTTAAGAGTCTATTATTAAACTATGTGATAAACTAGAGTTAAATTTATTCTAAAATGGAAACTATTGAATTATTGAATTTCATATGTTGTTTGTCTACTGTTAGAAGAAAGGAATAAATTTCACTGAGGTGGTTAATGTCTGTTTTTTTATTTATGTTGTTTTCTGTTTGTGCTATACAAGCATTTCTAGTAAAAGACGTTTCTTGTAGTTGGTGTCTCTTTCTAGAACCTCTACTGACTTAAAGTCCATCTGATGTCCTTCATTTACTACATGAAGTGCTAATGAGCAACGGTCATGATGCAGTCTGCAGTCGCTTTTATGTAAAATTATGCGATTTTTTAGCTGCCTTTCTATGTGGCCTATGTATTTTTTATTGCAGTTTTTGCATGGATTGCTTTAGACTATACTTCATCTAATTTAGATAACGACTTACGTCATTACCTACGTCAGAGATCGAAGTTGACATAGTTGCCAAAGTATAAAAAAAATTCTGATTCCATTTTAAATCAAATAGATTACATAATTATTGCAAAAGTATTACCATCACTTTACAACGACTATTTAAATTCTTACGTGACATTTTTGAAATAAAACACACTAATTTTGTTCTAAAAAGAACAGATTTTATTAACTAGTTCAAAATATAAAACAAGAGATATTCACTTTAAAATTCAAAATAATGAAGTACAAAAAGTGTCAACACCGCAACTGTCAAATAAGTGTTACCAATTTATGCCAAAATTTTACCTTTGTTCGATTACAGTTACAGTGTGTTCCGAACAAATGTTCTTCATAAAAACGCTTTATAATGCATTTCTACAAATTAAATGAAACATATTATTGTGTATTTCTTTAAGTTAACATTAATAGACATTTTTAAATATTATTTCTACGCATATATAATAAAATATGTCTAGTGGCTGTAATGCCAGTGTACTCGGTAAAGTGATTCTAAAAAAGAACACAACTACACCCTAAATATTTTGTGTTGGTATCATGTGCCGTCACAGGCTATAACGCCGATGACGTGCATCGTTATATAAATTAGATGAAGTGTACATGTGACATCTGCTCTCTAGGAGTTTTGTCTTTTACTTTTGTGTGAAGGTTTTTTATTGAAAATACCGTTTTATTGGCAATTTTGAAATTATAAAAAGAATTAAGTACCCTTGCTAGTCGGTGTGAGCTCTTTGATATCAGTTAGAGAAATCATTGTGTATTCAGTGTTGTGTTCATTGGTTGTAATAAGTTTAACATTTTCTCCTATTTCTCGGTTATTAGTGTCAATTTGTTCGGAGCTACCCATTTCTCCTTCGACATTTGTATTGATGTTGTTTATTTCATCAACTATACCTTGAGGAAGGGATAAATGGGTGTCATAAAGGATTTACTTAACTAAATCAGAGGGATAAGAGTTATCTGTAAAAATGTTTAATAATAACTCTCTTTAAATTTAGTAATTTTTTCTCTAGCTGTTTAATTGTGTCACATTGTAGAGAATTTGTATTCAATGAATTCAAAGGTAGACAATTAAGAGTGTACAACCATTCTTTTTATAAAATTAAAAGAAAACAAATCAATAAACTAAACATCTTAAAAGAAAATACTATAAAAAATACACTCAAAGTCAAACCTAATTGGTTAAAAAACTTAACGAATGTAGAGATTCCTCACGATGTTTCATGTATATTAGCGTTAGGTCCAAAATTTAGCATAGAACCTGTTTTACATTATAATATCTCTGTAAAGCGTCTTATGGCCGATATAGACTATGCGACTCCTTTTATTAAGCAGAAAGAATTAAGATCAATTGCCACAGCCAGAGCAACAAACACTATGACTAATTATGTAACAAGTAACAGTTCAACTAAACCTTCATTCTTACAACAACTAGTAAATAAAACAAAATATTTTCTTAAACAAAACCCACAACTAATAGTTACTTTATCAGATACAGGTAACGTAACTGTAGTTATGGAAAAACATCAATATATGGAACTGTCCAATGAATTAATAACGAATAGTAATACCTATATTGAACTATGCAGTGATCCTACTTCTTCTGTTCAGACTAAAAGCAACAAACTCATAAAGTCATTAAACACAAAAGGCATGATAGACAATGCCACAAAAAAGAAACTTACGACATATAACAGTGTTACACCTAAATACTATTCTCTACCAAAGATTCATAAACCTCAACTGGCAGTAAACCTATAGTATCGTCCATGGGAGCGCCTACAGAGAAAATAGCCACTCTAGTAACAGACATTCTAACAACCTCTTATGACTTAAGCAATGAATATTACATTAAGGACTCGTTTGACGTAAAAAAACTAGTTGAAAATATCACCCTTTCACCTAACTATATTCTTGCTAGTCTTGATGTGGTGTCTCTATTTAGTAACGTCTACTTAGAAGCTTGTTTAAGATCAATACAAAAAAGATGGAATATAATTTCAACTCATTGTAAAATAGACCTAGATACCTTCTTGGAGTTGGTAACCTTTTTGTTCGAAAACACTTATTTCTCCTTTGACAATAAGATATATAAATCTACCTTTGGAACACCAATGGGTGCAAAAGTTTCACCAATCCTAGCTGCATAAGTAGTAGACGATATCCTCGACACAGTCATTCCAGTCTTACCCTATAACCTTACCTTTATAAAGAAATATGTCGACGACATCATTCTGGCACTTCCAAAAGATCAAGTAGAAGACATTTTATCAGTCTTCAACACTTATGATCCATATATACAGTTCACTATAGAAGTAGAGGATAATGAACAATCTGTTCCCTTCCTCGTCACCAAACTAATTAAAACCAAAAATAACAATATCCTAGTGGACTGGTAGAGAAAACCAATAGCATCAGGTAGATATCTCCACTACCTATCATATCACAAACATTCAATGAAAATTATTTATTAAAACAAATGAAGACCAGAGTGATGAAAATTTCAGATATAACCTTCCACGAAAAGAACCTCAAACTTTTGCACAACCTATTTACAGATAACTCTAATCCCTCTGATTTAGTTAAGTAAATCCTTTATGACACCCCTTTATCCCTTCCTTAAGGTATAGTTGATGAATTAAACAACATCAATACAAATGTCGAAGGAGAAATGGGTAGCTCCGAACAAATTGACACTAATAACCGAGAAATTGGAGAAAATGTTAAACTTATTACAACCAATGAACAAAACACTGAATACACAATGATTTTTCTACCTTATATCAAAGAGCTCACACCCAGACTAGCATGGGTACTTAATTCTTTTTATAATTTCAAAATTGCCAATAAAACGGTATTTTCAATAAAAAACCTTCACACAAAAGTAAAATACAAAACTCCTAGAGAGCAGATGTCACATGTAGTCTACAGCAATCCATGCGAAAACTGCAATAAAAAATACATAGGCCACACAGAAAGGCATCTTAAAAATTGCATAATTTTACATAAAAGCGACTGCAGACTGCATCATGACCGTTGCTCATTAGCGCTTCATGTAGTAAATCAAGGACATCAGATGGACTTTGAGTCAGTAGAGGTTCTAGAAAGAGAAACCAACTACAAGAAACGTCTTTTAATAGAAATGGCTTGTAAAGCACAAACAGAAAACAACATAAATAAAAAAACAGACATTAACCACCTCAGTGAAATTTATTCCTTTCTTCTAACAGTAGACAAACAACATAGGAAATATAATAATTCAATAGTCTCCATTTTAAAATAAATTTAACTCTAGTTTATCACATAGTTTAACAATAGACTCTTAAAGTAAAAACTTCATACAGCACTTTATCAATTTATAATAATTAACATTTCATATTAAAACTTAAATACAACAGTAGTTTATTAATCTTCAACCTTTACAAAATAACTAGGTCTTGGAATCAACCAAAATCTATTTATTACACTCTTGTTACCGTGATCTTCAATCATGTTAACAATTTAAAATTTTGCTTAAAATATCTCCTACCTTAGATTCTATTCTTACAGGTACAGACAACCAATAAGGCAAGGGCCACTAAAGTCTTCCCTCTACTTTGACCATCTAAGAGAGAAGAAGATTTTAGAGGTTAGTGTCTTCCAACCTACAATCAACCACGTTATTTCACTTTACATGACACTCTGTACAGTTTAATAAGAAATAAGAATTTATAAGATGTAAAACTCTCGAGAGAGGACATTCGGTCCTACACACAATTAGTTAAAATTGTGCATTGTCTTTGTACCAGTCTTAGTGAATTTTAACATTACATGTTTTTCCTGTTTTGTTTTTGTGAGAAAAAAACTTTTACAATTTTTTTCACAAAATTTTAAAAATTTGACCAGCTTTTACGGCACCATTCTCAAAATCGTAAGTAAGATCAACGTATTTATAACAGATTGTCAATTTTCATGTAAACTAATTGTAGCTTATCCCTGATGATGTTGATAACTATCAACGAAATATTGGATCAATAAAGGACTAAAGAGTACACTTAGCCTAACCTTTCAGCTGTTTTTACCCAAAGAGTCTAACTTGGTTTATTTTCTAACTTAATCAGCTGTGATTAACACAATATATATATATATATATATATATATATATATATAATATAATATATATATATATATATATGTGTGTATATATGTGTATGTGTGTGTATATGTATGTACATGTATGTATATATATATTAATTCAGATAAGTAGAATAATAAACAACAAACATTTCGAAGAATGAAAGTCTTTTATCTTTGGATTGCCTATATTGAACAAAACGTAAGATATGCATAAATTATTTTCTTTGTTAAAATATATTTGAGTGACGTGAATAAGCTGAAGTGAAATCCTAGACAATGGAAGCGGGTTTTCCAAATAAATTTGTGCAGTAATTAGGACAATAGAATAGATTTTAGAAAGAAATGTTTTTGTTAGTTCATAAGAATTGGTAGAAAAAGATTAGTTTGTAAATAAGTTTTAGGAAATTTTATAATTGTAGGTAAAAATTTGTTTGTGTTATCGAAATGAAGAAATGGGAGATGTATGACGCGTTTTGATTGGATGAGATTGAAAAAGGTGGGATGGTTGGTTTGAGAATGAGACTTTAGTTAGCTTTTGAAGAAAAAAAGATAGTCAGTTGTTTTCCAAGTGTACAAGGCGAACAGTCATTGTTCTCTGGTGGTTCCCGAGAGGTAGCAAGCAGTAGTGTTGAATGTTAGTTAGTTTTTGTGGAGTTAGTGTATCTGACAGAAGCTGATGCAGCAAAATATTGTAAGTCATATTTTTCTACTTATATTCCAAGAGTCACTGTTCAGGCCAACGAGAGATTTAGTTTATCGTAAAGAGAAGATATGCCAAGAGTCATTTTTCACTCAGGCCAACAAGAGATTCAGTTTATCGAGAGTAGAAGAGGCTAACATAATTTGAACGATTCGTGCATTTGAAGGAGATCATTAAGGACGATAAACTTGCAACAATTTGTTGTAAGATTGCTGATTACCTAGAAAGTTGCTAGAAAGAGAGATAGTTTTGTTTCCCTGCAGTTTTTCTTTTATTGATAACACAATTTTACAATTACTTTAGAAAAGATATAAATATTTTGATTAGAAGATTTAGAATAATAATTGGGATTTTGAAATTTTAACTAATATTTGTTTGTACCAATAATTTTAAAGGTTCACGTACGTAGAACAAAATTTTGAGAATCATTATATGAGATATTGTTTATTGAAAACATTTGAGTGTGAATTTTATTTTATTATTTTTAGTTTCAATATATAATCTTCTATCATATATGTTTTTTTTATTAGTCCGGTATTCTTTGGACCTTACCTTTAACATGTAAAGCATAGATATTGAAGCACGAATATAACCCCGAGATGAGAGAATTAAAAAATGTGATAGAATCATAATCATATCATTTAAATAATTTTAATTAATTAATTAATTAATTAGCTAATTAATTGCTTGGCCCACTAAGACTTTGAATATCGCAATAACTGGCTTCCAAAACGTGGGGCTTGAAAATATCGCAGCTTTACATTTGAAGGAAGGGAAAGAGATCTGGAATAAGTACAGGTGATCCAGAGATAAAAACATATAACATTGAGGGAATTTGAATTTGAAAGTATTTTGACAATTTTTTCCAGCGGAAAAAAATTTGATTTATTGATTGATCGTAGTTAGTTGATATTTACTGCTATTGAATGATTTGATGTTTATTTTCTTTACCAATCGTACATTTGATATTTATTTTGAAGTATTTGAATTTTACTGATTGAATATTTGATATTTGTCGTGAAAATTTATTACAATTGGGGAGAAATATTGTCGTGTCCTGCAACGTATAGAGTAGTGTACAATTTCACATTTGGCGGGGACAAAAACATTAACGAAAAGAAACAACATGTCGACCACAAGGAGTCAAAGCAAAATGCAAGAAAGGAAGGAGGATAACAGAGAAGAGGAAACAATTGTTGAAGAAGGATCGGATAATGAAGAAAATGTTACAATAGTTGAGGAGAGAAAAGAATCATCAGGAATAGAAAAACTATTAGCAATGATGCAAATACAGACACAACAAATACAAGAGATTCAAAGGGAAGCAAAACAGGCCATACGAGAGAATCAAAGGGAAACAAAACAGGCCATACAAGAGAATCAAAGGGAAACAAAACACATAATGGACGAAAATAACCGCAGACTGGAAGAAAACCAGAAGGAAACAAGACAAGCAATAGAACTAAATAACAGGAATATAGAGCAGCGTTTGGAAAACTATGAACAAGAAATGAAAGGATGTGTTGAGGGGATAAAGAAAGAACTGATACAACAGATAGAAGAAATAAACCTAAAGAATGCAAAATAAGAGACAGAGATTAAAGATATCCAAAATACGATGAAGAAAATCACGATTGTCCAGAAAAAGGAATTAGAACAATTATAAGAAAAATTTGAAGTGGCGCTACAAGAAGACAGGAAAGAAGTAGAAAGGAGATTAAATCAAAATGAAAAACAAATGGCGGAAATTGAACTAAGAGGGGTAGAGAGAAAAGAAGTTATCATCCATGGAACAAGCGAGGCGAAAATACAATTTGGCGGGGATATTCGGAAAACACACCCAGTACCGTTTGTTAAAAATTTGAAAACCAAATTGCAATATGTTAGATATTTTGACGATTGCAAAGAAACAATTAGAAACTGAAAGAAGGAGCAGCGTTATGGTATGAAAGCAAGGAAGATGAGTTTGAAAATTGGACAGATTTTGAAAATAAATTTCTCAACTATTTCTGGGGGAAAAATAAACAGAGAGAAATCAATCAAGAGCTACAGAATGGAAAATATCACGAAAAAAATGGAATATCTGAAGAAAGATATGCTTTGCAGATATATAACAATTCAAAATATCTGGAATACAAATATTCTACCGAACAGCTGGTAGAAATGATCAGCAGACATTTTGAGGAAACTTTGGAAGATCACGTGATTTTGAGAAACTATCACGATATTGATAGTTTGTGCCAATTCCTTCAATTAAAAGAAGCGAAAAGAAGAGAAATGAGAAATAGAAGACAACATGACCAATATAATGGACCGGAAAGAAGGTATTCATCAAATTATGACCAGAGAAACCGACATCCCAGATCAACAAACGAATATAGGCCGAGAAATTACAATAATTACAATAGACAACAAAATTACGATAACAGGAATGACACACAAAATAGAACATATGAAAATCACAACAGGAATAGAGCTGCACAAAATCCTCCGAATAGGAATACGAACGAACAAGGGACGATAGAAATTATCAGAGATTCCAACGACAAAACAGAAGGGAGATGAATCATGTAGCAATAGAAAACGAGGAAGAAGAAGTATGCAATGAATCCAGACAGGATTTTCAATAAGGCATCCACTAAACAAAAGTAAAAAACTCTCCGGTATATTTTGTCACCCGAGAGAGTTTATACAGTTGGCGGGAAACGAAAAACAAAATTCTAATTCCAATCTAATTTTTTTAGATGCATTTATAAAACATAAAGCGATTAAAATTTTGATTGATTCTGGATCGGAAATTTCGTTAATCAATAAAAAACTAGTAAAAGAATTAAATATGGACAGATTTGTGTATAAGATTCCGAGGGTTGCTTTAGTGGGTGCAAATAATAAAAAATTGACGACAGTAAACGAAGGTTTGGGAGTACGGATCAGAGTGGGAGACCAATTCTATATTATGCAATGTGTGGTGATCGAAGATCTAAATCATGATATGATAGCGGGAATTGATGAATTGAGTGAAAAACATATCACCATCAATTTTTCGGAAAATCAACTGGAAATCAGAGCAGAACCAGACAACACAGAAGAAGAAAAGGAAACAGATAGGAAAAAAATTTCTGAAAGGATAAATGGACAGAAAAACATAAAGAAATCAATATGACGGTAGAGGATAAATCGAAAGTTCAAGAAAAAAATCAATCCGAAGAGGAAAAGAGAATAAAAAAAAGAAGAAGAGTTCGAAAAGAAAGCAGGAAGAAAAGGAAGTTATAATCAGAAAAATGGAAGGAGCCGAAACATGGTGCTCGGAATACCAGATAGAAATTAAAGATAAAGAAAAAATAGAAGAAGAAATAACGGAAGAGGACAGAGAAGAAATGGCAATTATGGACGAGAATCCAGAATTTTGTGAAGAAGTAATATGGACAGTGAACACATGTGAACAAACTGAGGATGAAAGAAAAATAAAATGTGGAGAAAACATGGAGAAGGAAATAGAGAAGATTTTAGAAAATTATGGAGATCTTATTAATGAAGAAAGCCGAGTGGCTAAAAATTATGAACATTCTTTTAAAGTTAAAAACTTAGAAAATTTAAAATCGAAAACATATCCAATCCCGTATTAATACAGGCAAAGCGTCGGACAGGAAATTGAAAATATGATCAAAGACAAGGTGATCGAAAGATGTGACTCTCCATATATCAACCCGATAGTATGCGTAAAAAAATCAAATGGTGATTTGCGATTATGTTTAGATGCAAGAAACATTAATTCGCACACAATCGCGCAATACGAAGCGCCTTTGAACATAGAAGCCATTTTTGGACGAATCACAGGATCACACATTTTCTCCAAAATCGATTTGAAACACAGTTTTTGGTTAATACCTTTGGCAGAAAAGTGTCGAAATTATACCGCTTTTTCTATCGACAAAGTGGTGTACCGATTTAGGGTAGTACCATTTGGACTACAGAGTGCATGCGCTGCTTTGGTTCGCGCATTACACACAATCTTAAATAGGCATGGAGAATTTGTTGTACATTACATAGATGATTTCTTAATTTTCTCACCGGATATAACAAGCCATCTACGACATATTCATACTGTTCTCGAAGAACTTGATCAAGCCGGATTAAAATTAAATATTCAAAAGTGTCAGTTTTTCCAAAAAGAGGTATTGTATTTAGGATTCAAATTAGACACAAAAGGAATTAGTCTTGCAGAAGCTAGCAAATGGGAGATGTATGACGCGTTTTGATTGGATGAGATTGAAAAAGGTGGGATGGTTTGTTTGAGAATGAGACTTTAGTTAGCTTTTGAGGAAAAAAAGATAGTCAGTTGGTTTTCCAAATGTGCAAGGCGAACAGTCATTGTTCTCTGGTGGTTCCCGAGAGGTAGCAAGCAGTAGTATTGAATGTTAGTGAGTTTTTGTGGAGTTAGTGTATCTGACAGAAGCTGATCCAGCAAAATATTGTAAGTCATATTTTTCTACTTATATTCCAAGAGTTACTGTTCAGGCCAACGAGAGATTCAGTTTATCGAGTGGAGAAGAGGCTAACATAATTTGAACGATTCGTGCATTTGAAGGAGATCATACGATAAACTTGCAACAATTTGTTGTTTGCTGATTACCTAGGGAGCTGCTAAGAATAGATAGTATAGGCTACAAGGAACAAGGATTTGGACCACTCATCATCAGAGAGAGATAGTTTTGTTTTTCTGCAGTTTTTCTTTTATTGATAACACAATTTTACAATTACTTTAGAAAAGATATAAATATTTTGATTAGGAGATTTAGAATAATAATTGGGATTTTGAGATTTTAACTAATATTTGTTTGTACCATTAATTTTGAAGGTTCAAGTACGTAGAACAAAATTTTGAGAATCATTATATGAGATATTGTTTATTGAAAACATTTGAGTGTGAATTTTATTTCATTATTTTTAGTTCAATATATAATGTTATGTCATATATGTTTTTTTTATTATTCCGGTATTCTTTGGACCTTATCTTTAACATGTAAGGCATAGATATTGAAGCACGAATCTAACCCTGAGATAAGAGAATTAAAAAGTGTGATCGAATCATAATCATATCATTTAAATAATTATAATTAATTAATTAATTAATTAGCTAATTAATTGCTTGGCTCACTAAGACTTTGAATATCGCAATAACTGGCTTCCAAAACGTGGGGCTTGAAAATATCGCAGCTTTAACAAAAGAACCCTTACAAGACATCAACTTCATTCCCATTATTCTTTCCCTATATTTTTTGTTTGTTTGTTTTTAAAGGAAAAGAACAAATAAATCCTTTTTTCAAAAAAGATCTGTCCCCGTTTCACTCGCTAATGTCCTTTATAATCGTATGTCCTCACTGCATTCCAAAGAAATACATGTATATGACAACAAGCCACATGTGAAAATTATGACATCCTAGAGCCGATACAAAATTGAAATGATTAGTGTGGTTTCATCCTCGAAAGAGCTTAAACCAGCATTCAAATGAAGACATTGGTTGAAATTAAATGAACAATAGTATTCTTACTGTTTTTCTTGTATTTTTTTTTGTTTCGTTTCTCTTGTTTAGTTAGCCAATTATTGACCGATAAAACCTCTGCTATTCAACCATTGAATATATTTTAAATTTAATCGACGGTCGTATTTATTTGGTTTTAGTATTTTGCTGCTATATATATATATATATATATATATATATATATATATATATATATATATATATATATATATATTGGAATAATAATACATATACAAGAAATTAGCAGTTATATACTAGCGAATATTATTAAAAAATAATTATATGATGGTATTTTAAGAAGTTAGCATAATAATAAATGTTAAAAGTTTTTTTTTATTTATAAACATAATTAATAAGCCAGATGCATAGGCAACCAAATATACACTGTGTTATTTGACATTTTTACATATTTGACATATTTATTAGTTTGGGATTTTAATTTAAATATAATTGCGGATGTAAAATAGTAGTATATTAGGTCAAGATATTTAATATATATATATATATATATATATATTATATATATATATATATATATATATATATAATAGTGAATTCTGATCTGAAAGGCCTAAATGTTCATAAGCTTCTCACTAGAATTTTCTGGAAAGCGTCAATACACAAGCCAGTTAGCCCTATTTGCATAGTCGATGATTAAAGAACTTTCATCTATGGATGAGATGAAAAGTTTCGAACATGGTTTATTGCTAGAAAAGTCTGGAACCATAAAATAATGGTTTCGAACATGGTTTATTGCTAGAAAAGTCTGGAACTATAAAATAATATAAATACCAGGTAATTTGGAGCAAAAGAAGTGAGTTAGTTAGAAGAATTCAAGAATTAAGTTACATGAAGTCGTCAGAAATTAAGTCACAGTTACTAAGTCAGTTACAGTCAATTATTAAGATAGTAGAAGGCATTAATTAAGTAAGAAGAAGTCATTCTTCTTACTTAATCATTCTGTCAATTACAATTGATTAAGTGAGAAGAATTCATGAAGTGATTAAGTTAAATTAAGTTAGAAAAAAGGATTAAGTGAGATGAAGTCAGTCAGT
>OU898284.1:69983544-69991044 GCA_918026665.1 Diabrotica balteata | reverse complement strand
TAAAATGATTAAGATTATGATAGATACTGGTTCAGAAAGTACTTTAGTCTCGGAAAATTTTATTTTTAATACATTAAAACTATCAGATATAATGAAGATTCCAAAAATTAAAATAGTTGGTGCAAATAATAAGAAGTTGGGTGAAATTGATAAACTAGCCAATTTTAAAATTAATATTCTTAATAAAGAAATTAATATGCAAGGATTTATTGTCAAGGATTTATGTGTTGATATATTAATGGGAAATGATGAATTGGAAAAGAAGAAAGTGAAGATAGATTTTGAAGAAAAAGTTGTAACTTTGGAAGGGCAAATAATTAAGTTTATGCAGAAAGATGAGGAGGAAGAAGAAATAAGAATTGATAGGATATTATTAAAAGAAAGTAATGATGTTTATGAAGAAGAAATGTATTTTGATGATAGGGAGATGTCCCAAAAGAATGTAAAGAATAATTGTAATGAATATTTAAGGAATGGAAAAAAGCAGATGGATGCCTACGAGGCGGAGTGCGTAAAACTGGAAGCAAGGAATAATGATTACATAATGAAAAATAATTTTATTTGTAAAGAAGAGGATATAATAAAAGTTTTAAGTTGCCCTGAAGAATATAAATCAATAGTCATTTCCATATTGCAGCAACACAAGGGACTTGTTAATAAAGAAAATAGAATTGCACACAATTATATTCATAGTATAAAAGTAAAAGAAGAAAAAGATTTTAAAACAAAATCGTACCCAATACCATATAAATACAGAGAAGAAGTAAATAGAACAATTAATAATATGTTAGAAGATGGAATCATTGAGAAGGCAGATACACGTTTCATTAACCCTATAGTGGTAGTACGAAAAAGATCAGGTGAAATCAGGCTATGTTTGGATGCAAGGAATATTAACAAGATCACTGAAAAGCAATTTGAAGCACCAATGAGCATAGATGGAATACTAGGAAGAATTACAGGAATGTCATTTTTCACTAAAATCGATTTACAGCATAGTTTTTGGTTAATACCTCTAGAAAGGAAAAGTAGACAATATACAGGATTTCAGATAGATGGAGTAGTATATC
The DNA here is from genome assembly GCA_918026665.1 of Diabrotica balteata. Classification (NCBI taxonomy): domain Eukaryota; kingdom Metazoa; phylum Arthropoda; class Insecta; order Coleoptera; family Chrysomelidae; genus Diabrotica; species Diabrotica balteata. The sequence goes on along the minus strand of OU898284.1, from coordinate 69,989,974 downwards.
AATTCAAAGTAGTACCATTTGGACTTCAATCATCGTGCAGTGCTCTATGTAGATGTCTTCATGATATTTTGGATCAATATGAACAATTTGTAATTCATTACATTGATGATATATTAATTTTTTCTAAAACTGCTGAAGAGCATGCGAAACACCTAAAAATAATAATGAACATATTAGACAAAGTTGGACTAAAAATAAATCAAGAAAAATGTACATTTTTTCAAAAAGAAGTAATATATGTAGGTTATAAACTTAATACTAAGGGAATTGAAATGGATCCAGAACGGACACAGGTTATTCAGGAATATAGAACACCACACAATTTAAGAACTTTAAGAGGATTTATTGGAATAATTAATTATTATAAAAGGATGATACCAGATCTAAGTATAAAAGAAATTCCATTACTTGAACTACTGAGGAAAGGTGTAAAATGGAAATGGGACCAGCGAAGAGAACTAGCATTCCAAGAAATCAAAAACATTTTTCTGTCAAATTTAAAAATATACCATCCTGACTATACAAAGCCATTCATATTAAGAACAGATGCCTCAATAGAAAGATTATCAGGGGTATTACTACAAATACATGATGGGGTCGAATACCCGATACAATTCATATCAAGAATTACAAAGCCACATGAAAAAGGTTATTCAGTGTCAGAACTAGAACTAGCTAGTATCATACACTGTGTCACAAAATTAAGATTTTATTTGTTGGGTAATGAATTTACTATAGAAACAGATCACCAAGCTTTAACATCTATATTAAATAACAAATATGGAAACAGTCGAGTACATCGTTGGAGCCTAATACTGAGTGAATACAGTTTTGAAATCAAATACATTTCTGGAAAATCCAACATAGTGGCAGATGCTTTGTCAAGGTTAGAAAATACATCACAAAAAAGGCAGCGAACAATAAAAATTGGATTAAATCAGTTAGTAGAAAACACTGGATTATATTCTAAAGAAGAAATCATAAGAGATCAAATCAATTTGAATGAAAAACAAAAAGTCCTTAAGAAAAATGGGGTGTTTTATAAGATAATTAATGGCTTAGAAGTGTATGTAATAAGTAGAATTTTGGCAAGAAAGATATTGAAAGATTTACATAAAAGTTACATGCATATTGGTTCAAGAAAACTATGGATGTTATTTAGAGATAATTATTTTGCAAAGAATGACATAAGTATAGCAAAAGAAATTACTACACAATGCCAAATATGTCAAATAAACAAAGAAAAGAATTTCAAAAACCAGAACACATATAAATCCAATGTTGCTTATGAAAAACTAAATACAGTTGCCATGGATTTCATCTCAAATTTAGTTCCCAGTCCAACAGGAAACAAGCATATATTAGTGATAGTTGATTTATATACAAAATTTATTAAACTATATCCATGCTCAAGAACAAATGTTAAAACATTGAAATTATGTATTAATCAGTTTTTCGAAGAAATAGGACCATTTAGAAATTGCATAATAGATAATGCTACATATTTTAACAATCAAAAATTTCAGACATTTTGTGAGAAAAAGGGGATCAACATTCATTTTACAAGTATTAGACATCCTCAAGCAAATCCTGCAGAAAGATATATAAAAGAAGTTATAAAATATTTAAGGATACTATGCCAAGGTGAACAGGTCACATGGCAGGATTATATCGAAGAAGTGGAATATTTTTTAAATAATACACATAATTTAAACACAGAGGAAGTACCAGAATATTTAATGTTTGGTCATATAGGAAATAGAAAGTGGATTTCTGAGTGTACACAAGATATGTTAGAACAAGTCATGCAAAAGGTGAACAGAAGAATTCAAAGAAAAGCTGAAAAATATATCAGAAGACAAAATCGAACAATTAAAAAACCAATCACATTTCAAAAAGGAGACAAAGTTTTAATTCGTTCACTTAGACAAGAGAATTTAAGAGAAAACCGTTGTAAGAAATTACAACCACTGTTTGAAGGTCCATACATAGTTCAAAACCAGAATGGACTGAACAGCTATGTGTTGATAGATGCACAGAATAAACTAAGAGGAATTTTTCATATTAATGACATTTTTAAATATCATGAAGAGATTGAATAATGTTTTATATACTTTTAACACTGTTAACATCACAAACAGTTCACTAAACACTTAACTCTATTCCATTAGACAATCTTGATTGTTGACAAGACAGATTTGTAAATCTCAATTATTGTGGGATAATGTATCAATTATCATTTTGACATCATGTTTTGAGCAGCTATTGAATTTGTCCTTTGTTTGGGTTCTAAAAACCATAATTTTAATTAGAATTAAGTGTAAAATCACTATCATTTAATAAATCTAGCATATAATAAATGTAAAAAGTTTTGTTTTAATAATTATAAATATATACGTCAGCCATATGCAACCAGATATACACTGTAGTGTCAAAGTCAAAAAGGAGTTTATTTTTTTTTAATGTTAATTGAAAATATAATTACATATGTAAAATAGTAATAATATAAGTTACACATAATAGTGTAATTCTGATCTGGAGAGCCTAAATGTCAGTTAAATTGTACATGTAGACCAGAGAAAATTCCAGAAACGTCAATAGGACTATTTGCATAGTCCATCACATAAACAAAAACCATTCCATTGATTCCAGAATGTTCAGATAGAAAAAATAGAACGATTCGAACCTTATTTATTGCTAGATTATTCTGGAACCAAAAAAAATATATAAATACCATGTAATTTGGAGCAGATCATCAGTTAGTTCAGTTAGATCAGTCAGTAAAGTTAGAATTCAAGAATTTATTTACAAGAAGATTATTAATTGAGTTAAAGTGAGTTAGTAAGAAGAAATTAAATCAGTTAGAGTCAATCAGTTGATCAGTTAAGTGAGTTAGTTAGTAAAGTTAGAATTCAAGAAGTTAGTTACAGATTATGATTAGTTACAGTTGATTAATCAGTTAGTAAAGTGATCCAGTAAAGTTAGAATTCAAGAATTTAGTTACAAGAAGATTATTAATCAGTTAGTATCAGTTAGTGGAGTTAGTTAGAACAAATTAAATCAGTTAAGAGAATCAATTAGTGGAGTTAGAGGAAGTCAAGTACAGATTATTATTAAGTTTGAGTTGATTCGTGAAGAGAATTAAGAAGAATTTATGAGGTTATGAAGAGATTATTAGCTAGAAGAAGGCATTGATTAAGTTAAACGAATTAATTAAGTCAAATACAGTTGGAGATTAATTATTACTACAGTCATATAGTGACAGTATGAAGTTAATTCATTGAAGTAAGCATTCAATAGTAGTACAACCACAAGATCTAGTATATTTGAAAGTACATTATATGGAAATTACAAGGATTTAAATTTATATATTTATATGGTGAGTGGAGATAATTAAGAAGAAACATATTAAAATTGTTGGATAACCAAGGCTAAGTAAGAAGAAATCGAGTGGTGATAATAACTTTGATTGTGGAAGACTTTAGGCGTTCAGTGATAGAAAGGTACCAAATTTTGTTAATAATTTAATAATTGTAAGAATTTCAAATTTTAGATAGATTGTTTTAAATTGATATTGCTTATATTAGATAGATATGTTTGTTTCATAATGGTTATAATAAAGATAATTTAAAAAAGTACTTACAAACTAATTCTTTGAGAACCGCGATAAAACCCTATACTTACATATATCATTCAAATTTACTCATAGCTAATACAGAAACAACACATCATAACAATTTATGTATATATATATATATATATATATATATATATATATATATATATATAAGTAGAGGGCAAATGAGAGTTCTAGCCGCACCGTTCGTATACCCCCACCACCAACCCCCCACCATTATTATACCCCCCTCCAATGGTAAGGTAAGGGGTGAGAGTAGCCGCACCGTCCGTATACCCCCCACCATTGACCCCCACCATTTTGTATACCCCCACCACATCGCATACCCCCCACCACTGACGAGGTCAACGACCGGTCAAGGTCAAGGGGTCAACGACCGGTAAAGGGGTCAAAGACCGGTCAAGGGTCAATGAACGGTCAGGGGGTCAATGAAAGGTCAGGGGTAAATAACCGGTCAAGGGGTCAACGACCGGTCAAGGTTAACGGTCAAGGGGTCAATGAACGGTCAAGGTTAACGGTCAAGGTTAATGGTTAAGGGGATAATAAACGGTCAATAAACGTTCAATGGCCGTTACACACGAACGATTAAAATATACATTACCATTGAAAGGTATTTAGAAACAATAGTAATAGATAACGTTGTTTTCATAAGGTAAAAAACAAGAAGTAAATATTCCATATTTATTTTATGTAATACATTTATGACATTGGTATTTGTATGGTAGGTAAGTCTTAAATAGCGAGATTGGATAGTGCTCCAAACAAGGTAGCTTCATTTGGACGACTTCATTACGTCGAATATGTGGTGGAAGTTCATTCCATTTATCCAATAGATCAGACCCATCAACATGATTCAGAAGGTACCACGCCGGAAATCGTTCTAACTCTTGTTTGTTAAATAAACAAAAATTTTTACGGCGAAGATAATGATCCGTTATCACTTGTTCTAATAAAGGATCGTGTTGAATAAGATTTAGAATACAAATATAGCAGTCGCTGACGGAAGGTGGGTACATCACTCCATCAAAGGTGGAAGGCCAATGATTAAAACAGCGAGTAATTTTCGTTAGAATATGTGGATCATTTTTCACTTCATCTGGCAGTTTATGTTCAATATCTCGTAACTCTGACGCTTTCATATACCGGAGATATTGTAATGGAAAATCTCGTAATTCTTCGAAAGAAAATGCGCTCAATGGAACAGCAGGAAAGTGTTTACTGTAAGAAGTCATGTTGAATACTGTTTGATTACATGTAAAATATTACCGCAAGAATAACTGGTTATACCCCCCACTCACAGATACCTCCCTCTTACTGATACCCCACTGAGACCCCCACTTACTAGACATAAATGATATAAGGTAGGGTGACCTGTATATCGAGTTAGTAAACATGTCTCAATACGACTTTAGTGATAACACACCCGTTCAAAAATATCGGGTAGAAAATAAAAAAGATGTAATAATAGGAGAAAAAAGTTTTCAGTTAAACAGATCGAGAAGCAAATTTGTGTCTATTGGGTTAAAGTACGGTGCGGAGTGTACACCAGTGATATCACTATATGGAAATCAAGGACAACGAGTAGTATTCACGGAAGAAGATTGGAAAGAATTTTTATACTACCAAGGAGTAATTACAAATTATCTGTACACGGTAGAAAGCAGTGAGTCTATAAGAAGAAAAAGCTATAGTATAGAATTTGAAAAGGTACTGGAAGCGAAAGTAATAAAAATATCACAAAGTAACTCCTACATATATTTAGGATATGAAACCATCTGTAAATTATGGGAGGTGTTACCGCTTATACAACATCATATTAGCCATTTGAAACAAGGAAATTTCTCGGAATATTTAAAGAGTATATATCCACGATTACAAAACAACAAAGGTGATTTTTATGAAAACGTGTTAAGAAGTGTCAACGCAAACACTCAAGTTTGCTTTGAAGATATAAGTAATATTTTGGAATTGGTGTACGTGTATCCAGAAGCATTAAAAGATGTCTGCACAAACGGGAAAAAGAGTAACTTTTAATGATCATCTTAACAAAACGCATGTTCTACGAGTTTGGAACCACGCATATCGTCAAGCACGACAAAAGTATTGGGAAATATTTGTAATAGATTTAATAAGGTTTAAAAAAAGAATCGAAGAAACTTCGAAAATAATATCACCCATTTTAAATATAAATCATAGAATTTTTGTATACAATAGTAGGTTTAAATAAATATTAAATCACAAAAGTTTTTTATTTTAAAAATTTATTAAATACAAAATGTTTAACATATCTAATAATTACATTAAAAAGTAAAAAAGTAACACAAATAACTAAATACCAGGATAAACAAATATTTGGCAGATAATCCCCACCAACTTGAGTAGCAGCAGAAGAGATGTAGAGCTGACGCCATTCTGTTTCATCATTAAGGTAATTGGGGAAAGGTAATCGTAGTTTGTACACTGTACTGTTATATGGTATATAGGCGAATCTAAGATCTACCCCATTTAGCTTATAAAGACTCATGTTAGTCCACTGCGATGGCCAACTATCATTTTTTATTCCATTTCTATCAAAACATATATGAATATCGTTTACAGCATAAGGTTGGTAAATATAAAGTACTCCCTGCAAAACAGCATGTAAAATAAGTAGACCTGCTCCAGGCATTATTTTATCACGAACTAAATTCTGTTATAGTTAGATAAATTTTCTATATTTATACAACATTATTTTTACTAATCCACGAGTTGTGACTTTTATCCAACCCCAACCATTTAACATAAACTTGTTAC
>OU898284.1:69972304-69983044 GCA_918026665.1 Diabrotica balteata | reverse complement strand
GATTTTAATTTATTTACTTGAAACAATCACAAAAATATACTTTCTCGTTATCAATGTCCTAAAAAATAAACTTCTGATATTTCTTATGTTCAGTGAGTTCAAAGTTTTCTAGTTGTATTTATCGGGATAGGAAAAACAAAGGATAATAATAAAAAGTATAATACATAAAATACAGATATTTTTTATTTTATAAAAAAAAACAATTATTAATTTGCCGTTATCTTTCAATCAGCGAATATGCATGTAATGAAATTAATACAAAAAGAAAATTTTAATTCTTATTTTCTTCTTGAGACAAAACAATTTGAAACTAATTTAAATTTGGATACCTTTATAAACTTTTATCTTCCTTATATTTAAAAAATCTATTTTATTATGGAAACAAAACTTTAAAACATTTGATAAACGTAAAAAGGTCTAATCATGCTTTAAAACTTGTAACAACAATGAGTAAACAAATCGCATTTAAATTTACACACCTTTCAACTTGAAAAAGGAAAATATCTGACCTTCTCCCTGGATTGTTTTTAGGACCACACAAAGAATTGTCCACCTTCCACAGCAATGTGTTCTTCCACCTTGCGCCTCGGCTTCTTGTTTCAGTATCTGCTCCTTCAGCCAATTTAACTGACTTAATTTAACCTCCTGACTCAATTCTCCAACACTTAACACACGAGAATCACTTCTTCACACATTCATATAAACTTCTTCGTGACCCAAGGATCTCTTTTCTCACCTGGTGCCACAACTATTTAACACGTATTCCAGAAACTGCACACTTTAGATTCAAGATTTCTTTACATCGACTTGCAATCTACTTCTTCCACAATTCTGCTAACAAGACTGGTAACTTTAATCCACTTAACAATGCCGGCCTCCAACTCACGAACACACCCGCCTGTCGAGACGCAAACCTTTCTTTCGATCACTCAAACATCACTGTCTTCTCGAACCAACAAAAACTCTATCAACCCTCGGTCTGTCGATTTCCCCTTCCAAAAAGATCGTCTCATCACAAAATCCAAATTTGTTTACACACTTGTTGGAATGCTAATTACCGTTTTCAAGCAAGGAACTTTAATCTTTTAACAATGGTCATTTCCTTGTAAACAAATATTATTTTAGACATTTCAAAGATTTTTTGCCTTAGTCATAATAGAAGATTTATACAAACACAATACCGGACTAATCCTTAGCGGTAACAGCTTATTTTCTATAATGTACAAATGGTTTGTCAATAACTCGTTTAGAATGGCTTAGTTTCTTTATAAGTTCATAAAATTTCGGTACTAATCTATCTATTTACAAATATACAAACTTTCTATCTTAAAATTAATACATATTTTGTCTTCAGATTTCTTAAAAACTTACTTCCGATGGATTCCTTAATTATTTTTGTTCCTTCCGCGTTTGTGGAAGAAGAAGTATAATAAATCCCCGCCTTTGCATATGATAAAAATTACTGAATTATGTAGGGATTTTTCTCTTATGCAAACATTCTTTGTCTCTTATTCATAATATTTATAAACATCGTTGATATTATATATTCCCCTAATCTTGTCTGAATCCAAATGCTTCAAAACATAACTATTTATACCATTATCATTGTTTATTACGTAAGGACCCTCAAAAACAGCGCATTAACTTTGCGCATACATTGCCAGGGATGTTGGACACTCGCAATGCTCTCACCATAACCTTCTCACCTTTTTGGAAAGTAACTGGTCTTCTTTTTCCTATTTTGATCTTGTCTCTGGATATATTTTTCGTTTGCTCTCCGCAATCTCCTTTGCACATCTTCCATTATCTGTGTGTATTCCTTTTGTTTTATATCTTCCCATGGCCTTATCGGCATTATCCCTTTTCATTATATATTCTGGGTTTCTTTCGTTTACGGTGCTTGGGATGGTATTTAAAATACATTTCTACTTCGGACACTTTCCGATCCCATCGTCGATGTTGACCATCTGTTGTAATTCGAAGAAATTTCGTCACTTCCTGTATACATCGTTCCGAAGGATTACTCTGAGGATGTCTGATGCTAACAAAATTTGTCTCTATCCCCGTTCTCGAAGTTGTCCCTTGAAACGATCATTCCTGAAGTATGTTGCATTTGTCTAGAAGAATCCTTCTTGGTGTTCCTACGGTGGCTATAAAATTGTCGATGTTTCTCATTATTTCTTCGCCTTTCGTGGTCCGGCAACTGTATAATTTTACATATTTTGAAAATTACTATCTATCATGACTTAAAACATGTTTATTCCTCTTCGTTGTCATAATTAGATCGCTTAATATATCTATTGCTACAATATCTAAATTTGTTCCGGGATATAATAATTTTTCGTAACGTTTTCATTCTTGAAATTCCTAATTTATACTTTTGACAGATTCGCGGCACTTTTGTGTAATCTCCTTTGTAATGCGGTAATCCTGTCGGCAAATATAATTTTCTCGAAAAACACCAGCCAAACTTTTCTGCTGCCGATATGTCCCATTTGTCTTCATGCAATTTCTTTATAATCTTCTCTGCCAAGGTATTGTGTCACCAAATATAGTTCCCTTCCGTCTATTCTCTTGAAATATATGTCGTTTTCCATCTCGCTCTTTCTTTTTTCTTTTTCCTCTAATTCTCCTTGATCTCTTCTTATTTCATTTAATGAGAATACACCTTCTTCTTCTGTCAAGATATTTAGTCCCACATGTAACGTAATTGCTTCCTTTTTTCCCGTGTCTTCATCCCGTGTTTAGTGCGTCGGCTATGATATTGTCTTTTCCCTTGATATACCGAATTCAAAATCGTACTCCTGTAATAATAGAATGCCTCTATGTATCCGATATTCACCAATCGGTTCTTCATGATGTGAATCAACGCGGCATGATCCGTCTCGATTGTGAATTTGGCTCCCAATAAGTAATATCTTAATTTGTTTACACAAAATAGTACACTGGCAAATTCCAATTCTGTCACGCTATATTTTCTTTCGTGAGTCTTTGTCACTCGAGATATAAAACATATTGGCACTTCTTGATCGTTTTGTATCTGTGAACAAAACTCCTGCAAATTTTTGTATTGACGCATCAGTTCGAGTATAAATGGTAGATTATAATTGGGTGGTATATTTTCGTTCCTTTCGCAAATTCTTGTTTTAATATTTGAAAAACCTTCTCCTGTTCTTCTTTCCAATTCCATTTTATCCCCTTTTTTTAGTAATTTTATTAGAGGAATTTCCTTCTGGCTTAAATCGGGAATTAGTTTTTTTAAAATAATTGATCGTGCCAAGAAAACCTCTCAATGTTTTCAAATTGGTTGGTCTTGGATATTCACAATGAGCTTGACTCGATCTTCGGCTAGGCTGACTGTTTTATGTGTCCAATTGAAAACCCTAGATAAATTACTTCCTTTTGGAAAAAATTGACATTTTTTCGATGTTTAATTTTAATCCCGCTCTATCCAATTCTTCCAGAATTATTTTTATATGTTTCATATGGCTCTGTACATCTCGTGAAAAAATCAACAAATCGTCGATGTAATGGACTATGAAATCTTCGTATCGATTTAAAATCGAATGTAAAGCCCGTACCAGTGCTGCACAAGCGCTTTGTAAACCAAAAGGCACTACCTTGAATCTGTAGACAATACCATCAATTGAGAAGAGCGGTGTAGTTTCTAACATTTTTCAGCTAAAGGTATCAACCAAAAACTATGCTTTAAATCAATTTTAGAAAATATGTGTGACCCTGTAATTCTTCCAAATATGGCCTCGATGTTTAGAGGTGATTCATATTGTGATACCGTGTGCTGGTTGATATTTCTGGCATCTAAACATAGTCTCAATTCTCCACTGCTTTTCTTTACTATTACAATTGGATTAATATCCGGTGAATCACATCGTTCAAATTATTTGATCTTCCAACATTTTATTAATTTCTTCTTTCACCTGTTGTCGATACTTATATGGAATCGGGGTACGTTTTCGATCGAAAATTTCCCAAGTTTTTTACCTCAAATGAATGTTCGTACTTTCTGGCCACTCTGTTTTCCTCATTTATCAAACGTTTCGTATTTTTGTTAATATCAAACGCAACTCATTTTCTCTTTCTTCTCCACACATCAATTTAATTTCTCTTTCCTCAGATTCTTGACACATATTTATCGTCCATTCTTCATCCTCTTTTTCATTAATCTCTTCCCTAAAAACCACTGTGTTTCAATTATGTCGTTTTCATCTTCCTTTGTTTGATATTCTTTCTTCTTCTTCTTCTTCGGGGCTCATCTCTTCTTTTGAGGAATCCCCGGTATTGACTTCCTTTATCCTTTTCATAAGTCTTTTCCTTTTTCTTCTTTGTCCTTGCTTCGTTGCCAGATTCATTTCCACTGTTTGTTCTTTCTCCGAAATATCAATTTCTGTTTCCCATGTTCGTTTTCCTGTTCTCCTTCCTTTTCTTCAGTCAGTTTCATCGTGTTATTTTTGAAATCTATTACTACATGTTTTTCTGCCAGTTCGGTCCACTCCTACAATCATGTCATGCGACATGTTTGGCATTATTACACATTGTAATGCATACATTTTTTTTATCCAGTCGTACCATCACTCGTATGCCTTCATTTTATCGTTGCCAAAATCCGTTTATTCGCACCCACCAAAGTTACCCTTGGTATTTTGTATATTAAATTTGTCAACTGTACTTCTTCTATTAATTTTCTGTTTATTAAGGTTATTTCTGACCCGGTGTCTATCAAAATCTTTATTGGTCTATTGTTAATGAAACCATCTACAAATTTTAAATTAACTCCTCTTCTTTCCTCATTATTTTCCTGCCAATTTAATGAATTCCTTCGGTGACAAAAAATTCCTGCGCTGGTTGTTTTGTTTTTAGTGGGTTGCTTTCGTGGAAAAACCGACTGTTGTTCTTCCCGTATTTCTTCTCTCATCTCTATTTCTTTCATCCTCATTTCTTCTATTTGTGTATGATTTACCCTCTCTTCTATTTTCTTTTGGTCTGTCATATCCGTTTCGGTTTTCCACGATATTCCTGTTCATTTCGTCTATTGTAATTTCTGTTTTTCTGGATATGTGCGGGTGTTATTTCTGTTTTGATTTTCTCGATATCTGTCTTCATTCCATGGCCGATTTCTGAAATCATCATTTCCTCTTCTTATTTTCCCGATTCTCGTTTTCCCTCCTGGGAATAAATTCTCGTCTAGTGTAATCCCTCCTAAAAATTTTGTCCTCTCTCTCTGTATTCCTGAGTTTCTCGATGTCTATAATTCTCTTGTGACCTTCTTGCTCTTCTTTTCCTGTATCCGTGATGCCCTTATTTGTAGGAATTGGCATAAACTATCGATATCTTTGTAGTTTTGTAAATTTATGTGGTCTTCCATTGTGTCTTCAAAGTGTCTTGCAATCAACTCGACTAATTTCTCAGATGAATAATTGTATTGCAGATGTTTTGCGTTATTGTACATTTGCATATGCGTATGTTTTTTCTGATATACCCATCTTCTCATGGTATTTCCCCATTTTGCAATCCTTATTTATCTGTAATTGCTCTTGTCTTTCCCCAGAAAAAACTCAAGAAATTTGTTTTCAAATTCTTGCCAATTTTTCAAATTCCTCCACTTTGCTGTCAAACCATAGACTTGCCTCATCTTTGAGATGATTTCTGATAACTTCCTTAGCTGTCTCAAAATTTCCCATGATATTGTATCTTCTTCTTTTAGATTATTCATGAACGGTACGGGGTGTAGTTTCTTACATCCCCGCCAAACTGTATTTTTATTTCGCCGGAATTCTGGATAACTATTTCTCTTGTTTCTCCGACTCTATTTTGGTGTCTTATTTCCTTAATTAAATTTTCATTCCGTTTCAATCTTATTTCTATTTCTTCCTTTATCTTCTTGCAGAGCGTTTTTCCAAACTTTGTTTCTAACTCTTCTAATTCCTTTTCCATTTTGTTTTTCATTTTTTTAATTTCCACCTCTTGTTCTGCCATTTCTTTTTTAACATTCTCTAAGCAACTTTTAACTTCTTTTATCACTTGTTGTGTTTCCTGTCGGTTTTTTTCTATTGCTTGTTTCGTTTCACGTTGATTTTTCTTCCATTCTCTTGTGAGTTTCTCTTTGATTCTGTTCCATTGTTTTATCCACTTTATCCATTTTTTGCATCATTATTTGTAACATTTTCTCTATTCCTGACAATTCCTGTTGTTTCTGATGCCATGATTGTTGTTTCAAAAATGTCTTCTTGTTCTATATGTTCTTCTTGTTTTTTGTTTTCTTTGCTTTTGCTTCTCGTGATCGACATGTAGTTCAAATTTATCCCCGCCTGATATGAAACTCTTAAAATTTGTGCAATAATATCCCGCCTAATATGAAATTCGATGTAATGTTGCAAAGACGAAAAAATTTTCTCTTATCCCAAATGCAATAAATTTAAATAAATGCAATAAAATTTAAAACTTTTGTCAAATTGTAAAAATCAATCAAATATAATAAAATATATCATGCAAAACTTGTACCTAGAGAAATTTGAAATGTTATGTCATAAAATGCAGTTATTATAACTTTGACCATCGGAAATAAATTCTCAATCAACCTGCTTTCTTTCCCTATCCTTTTAAATTCCAACTAGAAATACTTTCTAAGCCCCACGTTGGGCGCCAGTTTGTTATGATTTTGTATTTTTGATTTTAATTTATTTACTTGAAAACAATCACAAAAATATACTTTCTCGTTATCAATGTCCTAAAAAATAAACTTCTGATATTTCTTTATGTTCAGTGAGTTCAAAGTTTTCTAGTGTATTTATCGGGATAGGAAAAACAAAGGATAATAATAAAAAGTATAATACATAAAATACAGATATTTTTTATTTTATAAAAAAAACAATTATTAAATTTGCCGTTATCTTTTCAATCAGCGAATATGCATGTAATGAAATTAATACAAAAAGAAATTTTAATTCTTATTTTCTTCTTGAGACAAAACAATTTGAAACTAATTTAAATTTGGATACCTTTATAAACTTTTATCTTCCTTATATTTAAAAAATCTATTTTATTATGGAAACAAAACTTTAAAACATTGATAAACGTAAAAAGGTCTAATCATGCTTTAAACTGGTAACAACAATGAGGTAAACAAATCGCATTTAAGATTTACACACCTTTCAACTTGAAAAAGGAAAATATCTGACCTTTCTTCCCTGGATTGTTTTAGGACCACACAAAGAATTGTCCACCTTCCACAGCAATGTGGTTCTTCCACCTTGCGCCTCGGCTTCTTGTTTCAGTATCTGCTCCTTCAGCCAATTTAACTGACTTAATTTAACCTCCTGACTCAATTCTCCAACACTTAACACACGAGAATCACTTCTTCACACATTCATATAACTTCTTCGTGACCCAAGGATCTCTTTTCTCACCTGGTGCCACAACTATTTAACACGTATTCCAGAAACTGCACACTTTAGATTCAAGGATTTCTTTACATCGACTTGCAATCTACTTCTTCCACAATTCTGCTAACAAGACTGGTAACTTTATCCACTTAACAATGCCGGCCTCCAACTCACGAACACACCGCCTGTCGAGACGCAACCTTTCTTTTCGATCACTCAAACATCACTGTCTTCTCGAACCAACAAAAACTCTATCAACCCTCGGTCTGTCGATTTCCCCTTCCAAAAAGATCGTCTCATCACAAAATCCAAATTTGTTTACCACACTTGTTGGAATGCTAATTACCGTTTTCAAGCAAGGAACTTTAATCTTTTAACAATGGTCATTTCCTTGTAAACAAATAATTTTTATACATTTCAAAGATTTTTTGCCTTAGTCATAATAGAAGATTTATACAACACAATACCGGACTAATCCTTCAGGTAACAGCTTATTTTCTATAATGTACAAATGGTTTGTCAATAACTCGTTTAGAATGGCTTAGTTCTTTATAAGTCATAAAATTTCGGTACTAATCTATCTATTTACAAATATACAAACTTTCTATCTTAAAATTAATACATATTTTGTCTTCAGATTTCTTAAAAACTTACTTCCGATGGATTCCTTAATTATTTTTGTTCCTTCCGCGTTTGTGGAAGAAGAAGTATAATAATATATATAGTTATATATGTATATATGGGGATTAAACGTTGGAATAGTGGTATAGGTTTCGGAGGGGTTGTTCTTCTGCTGTAAGAGCAAACCATTAAAATCTCCGGTAAATGCCTAACTGATAGTGGCGAATGGGTTGCAGCTGATCCAACAAGTCAGTCAGCTCTGCCAACGAATCCTACCTCCTACGTTCACGAAGACATAAGTTACGTAATTCCCGGTAATATATGACGTATTGTGGAAGTACGTTATATGGCAGAAGGAGGAGGATAAAAGGCGAATTTAGACGCCTTTTAATTGGAACACACCAGCGAACTCTCACCAACCCGCACTGAGGCAGCGTGGTAAGGTACACCTCACAACCCCTAACATAAACGAGACATTCAAATCATTCAAACAGAAAATGGATTTGAGTAGCACCAAATGGAATCACTAAGAACGAAATTGGCTTTGACGAATTCTAACCAATAAGATAGCGACAATAAAAGATGTCAGTATAATAAATAAATTTCAAACAGGCAGCGACCGACTAGTCAGATTAAAAATTGTTCTAGATCTGAAACTGTAAAGAATAAAATTAATCACAAAACCAATAATATCTGGTATAAATATTAACAATCTAAAAGAAAACTCAGATCACTACTAAGGACAACTGATAAAAGAAAGAATACATCACCAAAGCTCCCAATTTATAGAAGCCATTCTCGATAGTATCAAAGAAATCGAAGGCCCCAGTAACAAAATACACATAGTAAACTGTCTGATAAAACTAAAATAATGCTAAAACAAAGAAGGGAAATGAAAGTAAGCAGCAACATACAGAGAATACAATACAAAGAACTTTGTAAGACAATAAGGAAAAGTAAAGACTGCTATAAAATGCAATCGACAACAAGAAAAACTATAAGAAAACAAGAAAATCAATAATTATTGGGAAGAAGCCAATCGTTGCTCTAACAAACGAAAACACCAGAATTACAGACAAAAATGGAATAATACAACTCGTAGCTAAATTCTACAGCGAACTATATAAAGCTTCTGACACTTGAAGAAGTAATCAGTAACCAAGAATATGTACCAGAAATCTTTCCGAAAGAAGTAAAATTGACAATTGCAAAAATGAAAAGCGATAAAGCAGCTAGAATAGATGGTATAGCAGTAAAACTGCTTAAATATGTTAGCAATAAAACCTGAAAAATCTTAGCAGTCACATATACGAACTGCCTAAAATTGAGATGCATACCAGAGCACTGGAATACAGAAAATATAGTTCTCATTCATAAAAAAGGTTGCAAAGTGGATATCAAAAACTACAGACCTATAAGTCTGCTACCAATCGTATACAAGATATTCACAAAGATAATCAACAACAGATTAACAAACGTATTAGATGCTGCACAACCGAGAGAACAAGCTGATTTCAAATATGGATTCAGTATGGATATATCATATTCTTACACTTCGAGAACTAATGAGTAGAGCTAAAGAATATGAAATAGCGTTAGCATTAACCTTCATAGATTTCTAGAAGGCTTTCGATTCTATATATTCCAAGGCAGTAAAAGAAGCTTTGACTAACCAAGGCATTGACAAACCGTACATAGAAACTTTAGCCAATATATACAGACAAGCAAAAGCTAAGGTAAAATCCACCTAATCCACCTGAAGAAAAAGCATTCGATCAGTGTATACTACCAATCATACAAAAAGTAAATTAAACAAATTTTGTTTTTTGTTACTACCAATCATGACATACGGCTGCGAAACTTGGACACTAAAAAAAGAGATAATATCGAAACTCAAAGTCACTCAAATGTCAATGGAGCGATGCATGGTAGGTATAATAAAGAGAGATCGAAAAAGAATAGAATGCATCAGACAGAAAACCAAGGTTGTTGATGTAATCCATAGAATTAAATCTTTAAAATAGCAGTGGGCGAGATATTTAACGAGAAGAACTGACAATAGGTGTTCCACTAGAATTACAATGTGGTATCCAAGAAGAATCAAGAGACCAAGAAGAGGCTAAACCATAATCGGTAAAATATGCTGAGCATGCTGATGATAATGGTGATATATGTTAATATATATATATATATATATATATATATATATATATATATATATATATATATATATATATATATTGTTACGTTGTCTCTGTGGGCTTTTAATAAGATTGACGACCAGTTTCTTTTTAATATCTTTTATTAAAAACCAACTAAACTTAATATATATATCTAACGAGCCATCTTCTGTTGTTGTCCGCTGTCAATGTCCTTCACCTTTCACCCATGTTAAGGTAGGTTTACAAATATTAAGGTAGGTTCACATAACGTAACATATATATAATTTCGAGTTTATTGTACTCTTTTTCAAACGTACCTTGTGAGGATTGTGTTTTAAAATTAGCAAAATTAATTACCATAATGACATTATTAAATTTGATTTTCTTTTTCGTTCTGTCCTTCTGTCTTCTGTCTCGACAGAACGAAAAAGAAAATATTAATATAAAAATGTTCTATTCAAATAAAAGAGTCTCTGAAATTTTTAATATAATTTTGAAAAAGTTTCTTAACAAAACCAATAGAATTTGTAAATAAAATTGAATGGTTACAATTATAT
>OU898284.1:69847215-69971804 GCA_918026665.1 Diabrotica balteata | reverse complement strand
TTTATAAAGATTTATAAGTTTAATTATATATACGAAGTTACTCGCAAATTACTAGTAAAATATAAATTGAAAAATAAACTAATTTTTGTTATTACACTATTCGTAGTGGATAAAATATATACGAGGTTGATTAAAAATTACACACTTCTTCTCTTTGTTTTTCAACGTTAATTCGTCTTCTTCTTTTCGTGATACGCCTCCACCAGTCGTTATTATTGGTGTACGTTGAGGCGTATCTTCGTTATTATTGGGAAATGGAGGGGGGCCGGGGCGTTTGGGTGTCGTTTCGTGATAGCCTCCACCATTGGTCCACATGAGGATGAACTCAATTCGATGTCATGATGCCGCTATTAGACGTAGATATGTTCAGACATCACGAGTGGGGCGTTTCTGTGCTGCCATTGGTCGAGGATATGTTTTAACGTCATTAGGGGATGTTCCTATGCCACCATTCGTCGAGGATATGTTCTAACGTCACAAGTGGTTCGTTTCTTTGCCGCCATTGGTCGCGGATATGTTCCAACGTCACGCGGGGACGTTCCTATGCCACCAATTGTCGAGGATATGGTCTAACGTCACGAGTGGGGTGTTTATGTGCTGCCATTGGTCAAGGATATATTTTAACGTCACGAGGGGACGTTCCTATGCCACCATTGGTCGAGGATATGTTGTAACGTCACGAGTGGGGCGTTTCTGTGTCGCCATTGGTCGAGGATATGTTACAACGTCACGAGTGGGGGTTTCTGGGTCGCCATTGGTCAAAGATATGGTCTAACGTCACGAATGGGGCGTTTCTGTGCCGCCATTGGTTGAGGATATGGTTTAACGTCACGAGTGGGGGTTTCTGGGCCGCCATTGGTCGAAGATATGGTCTAACGTCACAAGTGGGGCGTTTTTGTGCCGCCATTGGTCGAGGATATGTTTTAACGTCACGAGGGGACGTTCCTATACCACCATTGGTCAGGCGTTTATGTGGAGGCGTTCCTATGATACCATTGGTCGAAAATATGTTCTAAAGTCACGAGTGGGGACGTTCCTGTACCACCATTGGTCAGGCGTTTACGTGGAGGCGTTCCTATGACACCATTGGTCAAGAGGCGTGGCCTAGAGACACGAGGGACGTACCTACGTCACCATTCGCCGAGGGCGTGGCCTTGAGACAAGATGGACGTTCCTACGACACCAGGGGCGTGGTTACGTCACCATTGGCCGAGGCTGTGGTATTAAGACAAGATGGACGTTCCTACGTTACCAGGGGGCGTGGCCTAGAGTGACAGGTCGCTTCCGCTCCAGAACGAACCTGTCACATCTACTTTTGAAATCCAGTGTTTGACTGTTATAGTCAAGATTATTATTGTCTGATACTATTTTGGTTATCTACCTAGTAGATAACCATAGCGAAGTTTGGTTGTTGGCCTCCCGCCTTTGTTTAGCTGGAAGCATCCCTCTTGCTTCCAGAAATTTCAGCACTGGTCTGTTCCACGTTTTGGTTAGGCTAGAGCCATTTTTGTAGAAATCTGCCATTGGTCGTTGTGCTTAAAAGCCAACGAACTGTACCTGGTGCCGATTCGTCAAATGGAGCATCCAGTTTTATTTTGAGTGTAATTATGTTAGTACCATAGACAGTTATGACAAGTAATTTTTGGTTATGACTTTTGTTTGTTGTTTTTTTTTGTTTTGTTTGAGTTATTGAAGTCATTATGTATTGTTGCAGTAGTTAGAAAATGCTGTTGTTGTTCCAACCTGATTGTTGTTTGCCCTAAACGTAAACTTTTCCTGTTTGTCCAGTTTTCGCTCTTACGTGGGGGTATTGTAGCATTTGCGATTCATTGATTTTTTGGTGTATATTGAAATCCCCTCGTATATATATATATATATATATATATATATATGAAATCCCCTCACATATGTTTTAAAAATCGCAGAATATTTTTTAATGTGTTTCAATTTCCGATTCGTACGTATTAAAACACAGAATTCTTTCAATTCAATTTAGCGTTGCCAAGTAATAAAAACCATTTTAGAGTTGTTTATTATTTTAAAGATGTGTACGCTCTTGGCATTTTCTTTTAATGTTTTATTCGAAGTCGCCTTATAATTTTTGTACGTCGTAGAAATGGAATCTTCTGCGTTTTAATTCATGTCAAGTGTTTGTTATTTTAAGTTATGCGATCAATTTCTAAAGACAATTTCGTTACTCTCGGTAAAGCCAGCCGCTGATCAAGGCGTGTTCAGTTTTGTTGGAGTCCGAATTTATTTTCAAAGTCGAAATCTTTTCGTTTTCTTTTTCTAGTCATGGAAATGTAGCATGAAGTGACAGTAGCAGTTGGATACTTGGTATTGAGCAGTTTTACATTAGTTTTTGAAGATGGCCTCATGTTGCCATTGTGCTGTGCCTGTTCCAGTCTTTAAAGGAGACGAGTTTTCAAGGTTGTGTTCCAGCTGGTGCTGGCTTCCGCCCTCATCTTGTTATCCTTGATGGTCATCCCGGATCTGCCTCCAGTATATTTCCAGCATGATTCCAGTTGCCGACCCCAGACATGCAGATTGAAGTTTAGTGAGGTTCAGGTAACTTTTTCTGAGTCTAAAATTTAAAGTCAAGATAGACATTTAAAAAATAATAATAATTGCTTTCATTGTTTAAAAATATAATTTTTTTTATTTGTAATAATTTTTATATTTGTCACAGTTTATACGTCAGTAACATTTGTAAGTTTTTGTAACATCTCCTGAGTTTAAAAATCAGTAGAACATATGTAAGTTTTCTTTATTATTTTGGTAAGAATCTCTGTAACTAATATAGCATTTTTGT
This sequence comes from Diabrotica balteata, assembly GCA_918026665.1. NCBI lineage: Eukaryota > Metazoa > Arthropoda > Insecta > Coleoptera > Chrysomelidae > Diabrotica > Diabrotica balteata. The sequence continues at coordinate 69,968,992 of OU898284.1, read as the reverse complement.
GCTGTCTGTATTTGAGCAACTGTTTGTGGTATGACACAAAAATAAATGTTAAATTTTGTTTTCTTAACATTTTGTTTATTTTTTAACTAACCCTTTTTTGAGTTTTATTTGAAAAAGATATGTTTTTATGTTTTGATTTTTTTATAATTATTTCCCTAGTTACAACTAATGGTTGTAATAGTTATAATTAGGCATCTCAAAGTGGCGCTCTATACTAAATTACTAGAGGTGTTTCCTGTTTCTTTTTGTGTTGTTATTTTGAAGAGGTTATGTTAGTACCCCTTTTGTTATTTTTTTCTGTAGTTACCCAATCTGACCCCTTGTCATTTACTTATCCACGAGTCTAGCTCTCCTAACAAACCCTGAGTGCCGTTCGCACAAGTAGCGATTATTTTGCTTGCCTTATCTCCACCCCCTTAGTTTCAGTCCCCAATTTTCTACCCCTTGTGGTAGGCAAAATATTTTCGTTACAAATTTTGAAATTGTCGGTTCTACTTCTTCCAGAAAGACTTCTGGTACATCTTCTTGGTTACTAATTACTTCTTCAAGTGTGTCAGGGGCTTTGTATAGTTCGCTGTAGAATTTAGTCATGAGTTGTATTATGTATTTCATTTGTGTCTGTAATGCTAATGAGTAGAATAATACAACATTTAAACATCACGGAAGCAGATTATAGTGCTGCCTGAAAAATGTTTAGCAAAAAGCGTCAGAAAAGGCACTGAAAACATTACATGACAGTTTCCATGAATGCTTAGAAGCGATTAGTCGACTGATGACCAGAAGTATTAGGTTCATAAATCTAAATTTATAATTCTCAACAGTAAATTTTTATTATTTTTATTTGTCCATAAGTGGTACGCACGTTTTTATAAATTACATTCTTTAATAATCCAGTCATTACTTCCACTGCAATATTGGTCATAGGTCGTCCAAGCTTTAAAACCATTACCGTTGGTTCTCTTGAATTCGTTGAATACTTTTCTTACACATTTAACATCGTCGTGAATATCATCATCTCTTAACTTGTCACAAGTTACATGACACCCTTCAGGATGTGATGGTGGATCGCACCTATGAAATAAAATGTTACAATCAAACTTTGATATAAATAAAAAAGAAATTCTACAAATATTTATTTATTTGCCAATAAAAACAACATAATTGGGAAATAGGTGATAAAGAATTACAAATCATAACGGAGATTCTGATCGTTTTGGTTATCTTTTCGTATGCGCATCTCGTGACCTAGGTATTTATAGGCCATTACCTAGTCCATGCATCTAAGGCATCTTATTAAGAGGTACGGAAGGAGAAGGGATATAAAAAAAAAACTAGCAATTAAAATGACTTTATAAATAGGAACGTGGAATATTCAAGGATTAGTAACAAAAAGTGAAGTAAAGTATATAAAAAACGTTTCGATATGAATATATAATAGTGGCTCTAGATAGAAATAGAGAGCTCATAGAGCTCATAAAGATAATAAATACAAAGAAAAAAGGAAAAGAGACAGAGGAAAGAAATGGATACGTACATCTACTATCGTAATCTTAATTAATCGTAATCTAATAAAGATTGTTTTATAAAAACATATAACAATCAATTCATAGAAGTTACAGCAACGAAAAATATTCTCATATAACAGGCATAATCACAGTAGGTGAACTAAAATATCTTGAAAACCGAAAGAAATTATTAGAGAGCGGTAAAACTAGGGCAAGGAACCATATTTTATCTGTACTCTTATATGAAAATCACTATACAAGAAGATAGTCACCGATGGAATATTTAACTTCTACACATTTACGTTATTTATTAAGCTTATAAGAAGATCTCTTCTACACGTCATCATGCAAGGAAGAGTAGAGTAATAAAAAGGCTTGAGAAGAAAGAAAAACTTTTGGCTGAGGAATATCAGAAATTGGACATGTTGGACAGATATTTTACGTTGCAAAATAGGGAAGTGTTTAAAGAAGTGATCGCCAACCTTCGTTAAAAGACGACACCATAAGAAAAAGATAAGAAGATGTACTCAGATATCAGATAATTTTGTTATTCGTTAAATGTACAAAAAAATATTTCACAGCCTAAACATAAGTATAAAGCAACCAGCGAACGAAAGACGCATGTTCAAGGATAAAGGTTAAAATAACCCAACTAATAGAACAGTTAAACGAGCACTATTTACAAGGTTATGAAGGGTATAAACACAAAGAAGATGATAAACTTACGAGTAAAGAGCATGCTAAAATCAAGACTATTGTCTCCAAAATCAATCCTCCAAAGTAATGACTCGTTTTTACAATGTGGACATTTAATCTTACGGTTCACGACTGTTGCAATTCTTAAGCTCACTGCTATTTTATCTAGTATTAATCTTTAGCAAAACGTGGTGGAAATGAAATTGGGTCTTGTCTATATAAATACTTTATAAAGGATGTCCTGATCAGAATAAAAACACTTTCAAAACAGTAGCTTTGACTGATTTACATATATATATATATATATATATATATATATATATATATATATATATATATATATATATATATATATATATATATATGTATACAGGTTATATATTAAATGGCCAAATATATGGCCTAGGAGGACAAATTTGCTAAACTTACCGTGTTCGAATAGGTATCAATAAAGTGTTATGATCATTTCGGCCTATCCCAGCCTTATCAAACACGTGGGCTGATACCAATTCAAACTCGGAAAGTCCAACGAATGTCTCCCAAAACTTCACTACAGCGTAGTTAGCTTACAAAGGCGCCCCCTGCTTTGGCGACCGTGAACGAAACGATATGATAATATCGTTTTCTGTATCCTTTGTGCTAAGCTAACTACGCTGTAGTGAAGTTTTGGGAGACATTCGTTGAACTTTCCGAGTTTGAATTTATATGAGCCCAAGTGTCTGATGAGGCTGGGACAGGACAAAATGATCATAACACTTTATTGATACAGATTCGAGTACGGGAAGTTTAGCGAATTTGTCCTTCTATGCCATATATTTGGCCATTTAATATAATAAAGCAATAGCGGCTTTCGGTAAAAAATTTATTCTTTTACACATTTCACATAGCACAAAGAGTACAGAAAACGATATTATTATATCATTTCGTTCACAGCTGCCAAAGCAGGGGGCACCTTTGTAAACTAACTACGCTGTAGTGACGTTTTGGGAGACATTTCCGAGACTTTCCGAGTTTGAATTTGTATCAGCCCAAGTGTCTAATGAAGCTGGGATAGGCCGAAATAATCATAACACTTTATTGATACAGATTCGAGCACGGGAAGTTTAGCGAAGTTGTCCTCCTAGGCAGTATATTTGGCCATTTAATATATTAAAGCGATAGCGGCTTTCGCTAAAAGATTTATTCTTTTACATATATATATATATATATATATATATATATATATATATATATATATATATATATATATATATATATATATATATATATATATATATATATATATATATATATATATATATATATATATATATATATATATATATATATATATTGGAATAATAATAGATATACAAGAAATTAGCATAGAAATATTATAATTTTTAATAATTAATAAACTTAAATAGGTGTGTAAAGGGGTAGTGAAGCGCAATACATGATGTCGTATCCTGTTGGCATCACTTAGCCTCTCCTACTCAATTTCTATCTTCACCTCCAAGCTGGTACACACCGGTAACCTGAGCAACCCCACTGGAGACTAGGTAACCAACCCCAGTGGATTGTTGGGTCAGGGCGGACGAAGAAGGGAGCCTTAGTCCTCCGATGAAAAGGGAGTTGAGCGAAGGGTTAACAACCCTTCCTAGTAGAACTCAATTGTTGCGAATACAATGGCTAATGGAACAAATGGACGCATCTCACAACGACGAACTCAGCACAGAAAAATGGACATGATTATGGATTTGAAATGATGGAAGAGCCAGGGAGAAATTCATAACAATAAATTCTCAGTATGCTACTCCGGAAATGAAATGAGACAAGGTGAAAGAGGAGTAGGGTTTATATATATATATATATATATATATATATATATATATATATATATATATATATATATATATATATATATATAATGGCTATACACCCCAACGTGGGGTTAAACCGCAAATGCTTTCTAGATCCTATTTCTTAAGTGGATCAGTCTTTTTTTGTTTATCTTATCTTCTTGACAATATCTCTCCATTTTTTCCTGTCTCTAGTTCTTCCTCTCCATTCACTGACTCCTGCCCTTTGGAGGTCTTCTTCAACTTCTTGCAGCCACTTTGATCTCGGTCTTCCCCTTCTCTTTCTTCCTCCTGGATTCCATTCTATCATTGCGTATGTCACTGCCTCGTCGCTTGCTCGCCAAATGTGACCTAACCATCTAACTCTGCATTGCTTTATTTTAGTTACAATGTCTTCCTTAAGTTCTTCCTTAATTTCTGCATTTGTTCTGCTTCTATATTCATTTTGCTCTGTTCTGATTGGTCCTAGTATGGTTCTCATAATCTTTCTCTCTGCAATTCTTAAGTCTTCTTCATCTTTTTTAACCATCGTCATTGTTTCCCCTGCATATAATAATATTGGTCTAATTATGGTGTTATAAATGCTCATCTTGCTTTTTTTAGTCAGTGTTTTGCTTTTAAGTAATCTTTTGTTTGCAAAATAAGCTTTATTCGCTGCTAATATTTTTTCTTTTATTTCGGATTTCCTTTCTCCGGATTTACTTATTGTAACTCCTAGGTATTTGAAGTATTCTACTTCTTCAAACTCGGAACTTCCTATTTTGATTTTTTCCTTCATTGGTTTTTTCCCTAATCTTAATATTTTTGTCTTGTCTTGATTTAATCTTAGCCCCATTACCTCCCCTTTCTCTCTTATTTCTTCAAGCATTTCTTTCATTATTTTTCTGTTCTTTGCAATAATAGCAATATCATCTGCATATGCAATTATTTGACCACCTCTTGTTCTGAGATTTCCTTTATTTATATTTCGCAGTACATATTCTAATGCTAGATTAAATAGCGTTGTTGATAAGGCATCTCCTTGTTTCATCCCTTTATTTATACTGAATTCCTCTGTCTCTCCTCTTTGTGTCTGTATGCTTATTTTTGTAGTTCTCATTGTCATTTCTATTAATTTTCTGAGTTTATGTGGAATTTTTAATTTTTTAAGTGCTGTCATTAATACGTTCCTTTTAATTGAATCAAATGCCTGTTTGAAGTCTATGAATAACATTTCCAATTCTAATTTATACTCGTTTGCTTTTTCCATTATTTGTTTTATTGTGTGTATTGCATCTATTGTAGATCTTCCTTCTGTGAATCCACATTGGTACTGCCCTACTGTCTTCTTTGTGATCTTTGATAACCTCTTTTTTATTATTGATGTCAATATTTTATATGTTGTATTTAGTAATGTTATTCCTCTATAATTTTCACAGATTTGTTGGAGTAGGGTTTATGGTAACCAAAAAACTGCAGAAAGCCATTATCGCATTTACACCAATATCAGATAGAATTTGCACCATAAGATTTAAAGGTAAATTTTATAACGTGACAATGGTTAATGTATATGCACCGACGGAAGAGGCTGATGAAGAAGACGTTAAAAGATTCTACGGAGAACTACAGGATGTATGTGATAAAATCCAAAGACACGATGCTGTTATAACGTTAGGCGATTTTAATGCTAAACTGAGGAAAGAAAAAACGTTTGCAAATATATTTGGGAAACACAGTTTGCACACTGAAACCAGTCAAAATGAACTCAGGGTGGCACAGTTCACAGCAGCAAATAATTACGTAGTTGTCAGAACTAACTTCCAGAGAAAAGATATTCATAAAGGAACATGGAAAATACCAGGAACTAACGAAGCAAATCAAATTGACCATATACTCATCTCAAAAAGATGGGCAACAGACATAACTAATGTCAGAACGTATCGCGGGGCGAACTCTGACTCAGATCACTATCTTGTAGAGGCAAAATTACGGCAGAAAATATCGACAGTAGCAAAAGGGAAAAATATTCAAATAAAAAATGGAATGTCGAAGGATTCCAAAGCGCAACAAAGAGAAAAGATTACAGAAATGCTCTCCAAATAAAACTCAACCGAACTAGAGAGGAAGATACTGCAGAGGAGGAATGGAGACAATTAAAAACAATTATAGGCATAATAATAATAATAAAGGAAAGGTAGAAGGCCGAAGATCACGAGGAAGATCCCCAACAAGATGAATAGATCAAATTACAAGAATATGCCAAAGACCTATGCATAAATTAAAAGAAATGACCAGAGACAGAGATCTCTGGAGACGGACAATACACGACATCACGTCGACCACTACACTTCCCCTGGGGGGTCAGGATTGAAGAGAGAGATAATGGAGTCAGCAGAGGAAACTGTCGGAAAAGCCAAAAGGCAAAGAAATGCGGAATGGTATGATGATGAATGCAAAACTGCAGTAGGGGAAAAAAGGCAAGCTAGGCTTAACCAACTTCAAAGAAACACAAGAAATAGCAGTGAGATTTATAACGAAAAAAGAATACAAGCCACTAGAATATGCAAAAGAAAGAAAAGAGAGGCTATGAAAAAACAAGGACAAGAAATCGTAAAGCATAACAACAGACGCGAAAGCAGAAAATTCTATAAATGCATAAAAGAAAGCACACAGTCATTTAGACCAAAGTTAACGATATGCAAAGACAAGGACGGAGAACTAATAACAGAGAAGCAAAAAATTATAACTAGATGGAAACAATATTTCTAAGAAAATCTAAATACAGACAACAAAAATGATCAGAACGAGACAATATATTATACGGCCGAGCTGCACATCGAAAATCCGAGTTATGAAGAAGTAGTTCAGATAATAAATAAACTAAAAAACAATAAAGCACCAGAAACGGACGGAATTTTCGGCAGAATTATTAAAGCATGGAGGATCCGAACTCTGGACAAGAATCCATTACCTAATAACATTAATATGGACGAAGGAGCAAATGCCAGAGGAATGGACAGTTGGCCTCATACAGCCAATATATAAAAAAGGAGATAAGAGGGAATGCCAGAATTATAGGCCAATTACATTGCTAAATGTAATATACAAAATTCTTTCTGGTATAATCTACAATAGATTATTAGAATACTCCGAAAATATAATTGGTGATCATCAAAATGGATTCAGACCAAATAGAGCCACTACAGATAACATATTCATACTAAGAACGATACAAGAAAAAGCTTATGAATACGACATAGACCTATATAATAGGTATATAGACTTTAAACAAGCTTTTGATAGTGTGAAATGAGACAGAATGCTGGAAGACCTTTGTTATCTAGGTATACCTAAGAAATACATCAGCCTCATAAAAATGACGTTGCAGGGTTCCAAAGCCGCAGTCAGAGTAGATGGAGAACTGACTCCCCTGTTTAACATCAACATGGGAGTAAGACAGGGATATGCCCTATCAACCATGCTATTCAACCTAGTTCTTAAGGCAGTTATCAAAAAAACCAATATAACCGGCCGTATAAACACCAAATCAGTACAAATTACTGCATATGCAGACGATGTAGCCATCATTAGTAGGAATAAGCCACGACTAATAGAAGTGTTCAAACAAATTGATCCTGAAGCAAGAAAAAGAGGTCTCAAAATAAACGAAGCAAAAACGAAGTATATGACAGTCAAAAGAATAACTGACAATGAAAATATCACAATGGACAACTATACTATCGAACGAGTGGATGCCTTTACATATCTCGGCACAGAAATCAATCAGAAGAACTCCGTAAGTAGCGAAATTAATGCACGTATTTCCAGCGGAAATCGTACATACTATGCTAATAAAAGATTGATGACATCGAAATTATTAGACAAAAGAACCAAAATGACTATCTACAGAACAGTGATTAGACCCGTAGTAACCTATGGATGTGAAACTTGGGTAATGACGAAAAAAGATGAAGCCCAACTTAGGACATTCGAGAGAAAAATACTGAGGAAAGTATATGGCCCGGTACAAGAGGAAGATGGCACATGGAGAATCAGGAGAAACGACGAGGTTAATGAGTTAAATGAAGGTTATGACATTGTAAGATTTGTGAAAAGTCAAAGACTGTCATGGCTGGGACATGTGCAGAGACAAAACGATGCAAAAACAACAAAGAAAATGTTACAATGGAAGCCCATAGGAAGGTGAAAAAAGAAAGGCCCAAAACAAGATGGTTGGATGACGTGGAAGACGACCTGAAAACAATGAACATAAGACAATGGAGAAGAAGGGCACAAGAGAGATCTGAATGGAAGGACATAGCCAGACAGGCAAAGACCCATCCAGGGTTATGATGCCAAAAGAAGAAGAAGAATAAACTTAAATAATGATTAAAGAGATAATTTATAAGTTATATACTAGCGAATATTATTAAAAAATAATTATATGAGGGTATTTTTAAGAATTTAGCATAAGAATAAATGTAAAAAGTTTTTTTAATTATAAATATATTTAAGTGAGCCATGTGCATAGGCAACCAAATATACACTGTGTTAGTTGACATTTAGATGGTGGCGGATGTGAAGTAGGGTTATTTATTAGTTTTGGATGTTTAATTTAAATATAATTACGGATGTAAAATAGTAATAATGTATTAGTTTAAGATATTTAGTTTTTATATACTAGTGTATTCTGATCTGAAAAAGCCTAAATGTCCATTCCAGATTCTCACTAGAATTTACTGGAAAACGTCAATATAGAAGGCAGTTAACCCTATTTGCATAGTCGATTATTCCAGAACTTTCATATATGGATGAAACAGAAACAATTCGAACACGATTTATTACTAGAACAGTCTGGAACGATAAAAAAATATAAATAAATTAATTCAGTTACAATTCATTAGTTAGTGACAATAAATTAGATTCATGAAGAAAGTTAGTTCAAGACAGTTATAATTAAATTAAGTTGGAAGAAAGGATTAAGTTAGAAGAATTCATTAAGTCGGTCAGTCAATTACGATTAAGTTGAAGAGTATGAGAGTAAATTAATTCAAAATAGATAGTTCTAATACAGTGATAGTTAATTATTAGTACAGTAATAGAGTGACAGTATGGAGTTAATTTATTAAGAAGTTAAGCAGTCAATAGTACAAGCACATAGTATACAGTATCTTTAAAAATATATTATTAGGAGATTACAAGAATTTTAAATTATACTATCTATATGGTGAGTAGAGATTATTAAGAAGAAATATATTTAAAATTGTTGGGAGCCGATAATTACAATATTTTGGTATATTTGGAAAAAAGCAATTTCACAAATACAAGAATAACCAAGGCTGATTAATAAGAACATATTGAGTGGTGATTATAACTTTAATTTTGGAAAACTTTAGGCATTCAGTGATAGAAAGGTACCAAATTTTGTTAATATAATTTAATAATTGTAAGAATTTCAAATTTTAGATAAGTTGTTCTAGATTTATATTGTTTATATTTAGATATATATATATATATATATATATATATATATATATATATATATATATGCGTGTTTTATAATAGTTATAATAAAGATAATTTAAAAAAGTACTTACAAACTAATTCTTTGAGAACCGCGATAAAAACCCTATACTTATATATATTATTCAAAATTACTCATAGCTTATACACAAACAAAACATCATAACAATATATATATATATATATATATATATATATATATATATATATATATATATATATATATATATATATATATATATATACAGGGTGGTCCTTAAGTAATTGTACAAAAAGAAACCGCAGATTCTACACTTTAAAATATTACGACTAAAGCCAAATTGCGTTAATAAAATGTTGATAAAATTATATTAAGAATGATACTGGATGCTACAGAATATCAGGAATTATAATTTAATGCATACTTTGATATAGCTGATACACATGCCATATATGTGGCATACATTTGCACTTAACTTTTTTGCTCTTCAAGTTATCGCCATTTGTGATAAAAACTATTAAAGATACTTTATTTTAACAAAAGAAAGGTATACCTGTTAATAACTTCAAAACTCTCAACAGTTTTTGAGATAATCGCATTTTACAAATTAATCAACTGCAGAATTCTGATATACCGCAATTACTCCAGGCAACGAAAGAAAAATAGACAAAAAATTAATACTTTTGAATTTTGTTATAAAACACCTTTAATAAATTTAATATATAATGAAATATTATATAAAATAAATATATCGACAGGATAATTAATAATAGGATTTGACAAAATAACAATTTAATATGATTTTACATCAAACATTTTACGTTTTGTACTAAATTAAATTTATATTCAAAACATTTGATTTACAAACCAAATTAAAAAATAGTTAAAAAACTAAATAACATTAAACTTTTTATCAAAGTAAGTGTTCAATATGTCCACCATTTTCTTTAATTCAGTTTTCAATACATTCTATAAAATATCGTCTCATGTTAAATAGCATCATTGATTCTAAAGAAACTGCTGCATATATAATATTAATATTATTAAGCTAACGTATTAGAAGAGATCATATCGATAAATAATAAATTTAGAAAATCCATTCGTCATTAAGATATTGCCGATCTAACTATAGTTGTTATAGGTAACTATGTTGCATCTCAATAAACTAGTCCAAAGTTTCCCACCTTAACAGCCCATCATCCAGTGGCGGATCCAGAAACTTGGGTCGGTGGGGGAGGGGTTGAGTTTTTGCACCTTTCAGTGGTTGATCCACAGAAATTTGTCTCCGCGGGGGGGGGGGGGGCATGGGTCTTTAGAGTATTAAACTAAAATTTTGTTAAATATTCTTTTTTATTTAATATGATTGATTGATGATGATGATATGATTAATTTATTTATCATTGATTGATGCCTGAAAAAATGTAACAGGTATGTGAAGAATTAAATTAAAATGATATTTTACTGGTTTTATAAATAAACTATAGAGAAATAACATAATTATAAATTTTGCATAGATTTTGAATTTCTGATATTTTATTTAAATTATTATCACTTCTGCTAATACAAAGTATTTAACAAAATTTTAAGGTATCAAAATCCATAATATGGTCTTTGTCGATTACATGTTCTACTAGAGCACAAGATGGTTTTTTAATTCTACATTCACTTTTGCGGGAAATAATACGATTTGACTGATTTCTACCGGTGTCACTAACTTTTTTAAAAAACAATTACATGAGTTACGCACAAAGGCTTATAGTGTCTTAAATTCTTATACATTGAATGAATTTATTCTTAGACAGAGACTCAAATACTATACAGAATTTCATAAAATCAAAAGAATACAAATAAATAAGTTTAATAAATTAAAAATAGAAGCTTTTGATAAAAGAAAGATAAAATTTCAATAAAAATGTTTTAAAAATCTATTCATTTTCCTTTTAAAATTAAAAAAATTTTAGCACTAGGATCTAAATTTTCTTTATGTCCTTCTAAATCAGATATTAGAGTCCCAAATTTACTTTCTGATATTGGATCAATAATAAGATGACAGTCAATGATAGTCAAAAGGATTTTATTAGATCTAAATGTACAAACCTTATTACCAATTTTTACGTAAAGAAGTCAAAGATCATTTTTTAAAATAAATACTATGTACAAACTAAACTTTTCCTTAAGAACCACCCTGAAATTTATATTGTCAAAAGCGATAAAGGTAACGTAACTACTGCAATGTATAAAGATGATCACCTATAAAAAACTGGAGAACTCTTAAATGATACACAGAAGACATTAATTGATAATAAAAAAGCAAGAGAGCTTAAAATATATATTTCTATTGCTCCACGGTTTTATGCTCTACCTAAAATACATAAACCAACTTTATCAATGAGACCAATAGTTTTATCTTTATGCCCTACTACAATATTTACATTAAAAATTAATTTGATTTTAGTTCTTTCATCAATAATTTTCAATTACCAGACAATTATGTTTTAGTTAGTTTTGATGTAATATCTCTTTTTACCAATTTACCTTTAGATTTAATCATAAGTAGTGCTAAAAAAATTGGAATGAGATTTCGTAACACACTAATATTGACTTATTACATTTCAAAACACTTATCAACTCTGTTTTTGATTATAATATTTTTATATTTAATGATGTCTTTTATAAACAAATTTTTGGTAGTCCTATGGGATGTATCTATCTAGTCTTTCATCCATTCTAAGTAGCTATGTCATGGATGATGTTATTAGTGATTGTATCAACAATTGCACTTTTTTCATTATTTTTCACTTATTAAAAGATATGTAGATGATTTACTTTTGGCACTTCCTAAGCACAAAATTCATGAATAAGTTAACATTTTCAGCACTCATAATCAAATAGTTTACAGTTAAGGAAGAGGTAGATAATTCTCTACCATACCTTGGCATGAGAATTATAAGAACTACAGATAATGTGTTGAAAACTAGATGGTTCAGAAAACCCATGTGTAGTAATATGTTATAAATTGTAAAGGCTTTCCAACACAAATGGGAAAGGACAAAACAAAGAAAATGGGAGAACACGATTATTTTATGTCCAATGATATGTCTGTTGTTAAATGGAAAGATCGAGGGCGCAAATGCATTATATTCGGCAGTACTATGCATAATACAGTTACCTGTATTTTAGAAGTGTATTGGCCAACGAGCTTATAGGAAATTTACATAACAGAAAGAGGCCAGGACCTAAGGTAACAATGGGAAGAAATAAACTGAAGAAAATGGGAGCAACACATAATGCTATTAGCGTTGACAGCACGATAGGACTACGCGATATTGGCAATCACATATCAGAAAAAGTAAAATCAAGACGTTGTACACTTTCTTCAACGAGAGCGAAGCCAAAACGTTCAAGTATTAAATGCTCAGATTACCAGGTTGCATTAGGGGAAAGGTAGGTAAAGTGAAACGGTCGGAACACTGAGACAAACTCGATACAGCTCACTACGTTCAGTATTATGTGAACCACCTTGAAGTGAAGCAAACAAGAAACCAACAAGAAATGTTGGTCATTCAACAAGAAATGGTCATTCAACAAGAAATGGTCATTCGAAATAAGTGCGTCGTAGTAAGTTTACCGTATCTACGTGGTCGGTGTTTTCACGAAAATTGAAGTTTTTTAGACAAGGTAAGTTAATTTAACTGAAAAGTAAACCATTTCACTGTTCTGTTATAGTTGTATAAGCCAGATCATTTTCAAAATAATTTCTCTTACAGAAAGAAAATGCCAAGACAAAATAAAACAAATCGGAAAATAGATAGATTCTCTGAAGATCTGATGAGACAGACTATTGAATTAGTACAAGGTGGCACCTCTATATGGCAAGCAGCGCGAATGAAAGGACTATCTTTCCAAACAGTCCACAGATATGTAAAAAAAACATCAACAAGACAAGAAGATCCGTTTATGTCCTAATTACAAAGTAAAACAAATTTTTACTATCTAACAGGAGAACGACTTGTGCGAATATATAATTAAATGTTCTAAAATGTTTTATGGTCTATCAAGAGAAGATACCCGAAAACTGTCATATGAAGCCGCAGCCTACAATAATATAGTGTAGTAGTTCCAGCAAACTGGTGTACATCAAAAACTGCTTCAGATTCAGAAACGTCATTCCAATAATTTATCCCTCCGAAGATTGTAGTCTGGCAAGGGCAACCGGTTTCAATAAATTTAACAATTTGAAATATTTTTCGGTAAACTTGAAACTGCCTTAAAGCGTTTTCCGGTGTTTGGAGGTAGTAGTCGCACCTATAATTTAGATGAGATAGGAATCGTTACCGTTCAAATGTCCCAAAAAGTGTTTGCAGAAAGAGGTATACGACAGGTTAGTAAGACTACAAGTGCAGAACGTAGAACGCTCGTAACAATATGCTGTATTGTTGGAGCATCTGGAGCAGCTATTCCAGCTCTGATATTCCCGAGAGTACACTTTAAAGATTTTATGATAAATAAGTCGTCACCTGGAATTTTAGGACTAACTTCAAAATTAGGTTGGATAATTATTTTATTAAGCACACTGGTAGTACCAGAGAAAATCCTTCTTTAGTGCTAATGGATAATCATTCATCATTTATCGATTGAGGCAATCGATTTATGTAAAAATAATGACGTTAGATACAATCCTAACTATACAGCCACACTGTACGAACAGATTACAGCCGTTGAACGTAGACTTATTAAAACCATTTCAAACTTTCTATAATGCTGCAGTAGGTGCATGGATGACGAACCATCCTGGTCAGATATTTACAATTTATAATATAGTAGCCTGTGTGGGCCCAGCATATCCACGAGCAATGACGCCAGTTAACATTTTTTAGAACTTTTCGAAAAACCGGAATATTTCCATTTTGTCGGCATGTCTTAACCAAAGATTTTTGTCAAGTTTTGTGACAGACAGGCCACTTGTTGCAGTTGAAGCTGCTAAAAATATAAATTAATATCTAGATGTAGAAAATACAGGTCCAAATAATACTGATACCATGAAAACCTTTGTTAGTTCAATAGTTTTTAAGGGTTATCCTAAAGCTCCCACAAGAAAATCTGGGGAGGGTAACAAAAAACGCAAAGAAAAGGCGATGATATCCCGGACAAAATGGAACTGAATAAATCTAAAGAAAAAAACACCAAAACAGAACAAAGTAACTAGGTGCGTATTAGATAGTGATTCTGATGAGTAAGTTGAAAATGAGATGGAATTACAATATTCCAGCGGAGGAGAGGATTTTATTGGTGAAGATCCCGAACCAATTAGTTTCGAAGATTTTAATCGCTGTCCCAATAATGGGAATTACGTGCTTGTTGAATTTAACTTTAAGCAAAAGGCATACTATGTAGGCAAAAAAATCTTGTCTATAATAAAAGAAAATGATTTTGAAATATCGTTTTTAAGAATAAGCGCCAAATGTGAAAACGGGTTCTTTTTTTTTCAGTTTTCTCAGATGTCTCACATGTATTAAAACGAGACAATAAAATTTTGCCGCCCTCTGTACTGCAAGGGTTACCTAAGGGCCAAAATTCGCTTTTAAAATTTGAATTAAACTTGGATAGTCTTAAGGTAAAAGAATGTTAATTGTTGCGTCTCAGTATTCTCATATTGAAAGGAACAGTGAGACATTTAGTAATTTTTAGTTTTAATATTTTCGAGGTGTTAACTTTAGTTTTTATCAAAAAACACCATGATTTTTCAGTTCTTAGTTATATACCAAATATAGAGGTGCAATATAGGTTTAAAGTAACATTTAATAAAAAAGTTATTGTAATTAAAATTGTTGCGTCTCAGTGTTTCTACCACTCTCCTATGTATTTAATGTTTTCCATTATTTCATAATAAAATCGTTTAATTAATGTGTTTTTTTTCTGCGGTCGATTATGAAACTACAACTACATAAACTAAAGTCAACGTACCTAATCGGGCTGTCGTCTAAGTTTCAACCACTTAAAAAAAAAACAAGGAGTGAAAATAAAATGGAGAGACAATGAAATGGATTATTCTTTAATTATAATCTGCAAAGAATTTGTTTATATTATTAAAAAATAATTCACCATTGTTAAACACTTGTGAAACTTCTACAAGTGGAACTGATGAGAGCTTAAGTATTAGCATTAGTCTGTTCTAATTATATTACAAACTCTTGGCATCTATATGTTTCTTAGTTCTCAAATATTATGTTTCTTCTGTATTTGTATTAATCTGTTCCATTTCTTTTGAAGTTATTTTAATATTTTCTGTCTCTTGGACAACCATGCTAATGGCATTGTGGTCTTTACCAACGATATCAGATATTTATTGAACTGCTTTGTGTGATTGGATCTTTATTAAATTATTAACTTTTTCATTTGTTGTCGTTGTGTTTTCTTCCTTAAGTATAAACGATTCAAAATCAGTTTCTTTTGCAGTTTGGGTTGGTTCCAATTCAATCAATTGAAATTATGCTAGACTGCAGAAACTTCTATATTGCTAGTAGTTGATGTTATTTCATTGATGTTTGTTCCAATAAATTCCAAATCTTTTTGTATATTTATAGTTTGCTCCACAGATTTAGTTTTAGATATTTTGTAATCTCTAATCTCTATAATATGTTCTTGCTGTGCTATCGGTGACATTATCCAACTCCATTTAGTATTTTTGACCAAGCAAACCCTCCTTGGTTCGATCCACTCTGTCAAATAATATCAAACTATATTCTTTGGCTTTTTACAGAATATCTACTGAACCATTTTATTGAAAATTTAATGCGACAGGGCTAAGTTTCTATAGTTTGTTTCTTTTGTTTGCATTTCATTCTCTGGTAGATTCTTTGTTATTTGTCGTAGCACGTGATTCGGTTTTCGGATGACAGGGTAAATGTCAAGCTCAATATTGATGTCGCTTGGTCCTCATTGTCAATTCCAGATATTGCGCATGGACAGCCTTTCTTGTTATTCTGAGACTTGTAGCGGCTTGCTCTGTAATGAATGATGACTGCAATCCCTGACCAATTCACGCTCTTATCAACTGCAGGCTTTCTTTTAAGACACTTACTCGTACTAATGCGGTTGCAAGTAGCACTTCTTTCTTATGATGCCTTAGACAGCTCACGGCATTCTCCCGTTTTTTTGATGATCCCTAGTAACTGTTGTTACCTATAGTCCCATTAAAATTGGGTTTACGTTGTCTTCTATTATTTATATAAGTCTATATTGACCTTCTGTCCCACTAGAATTGGGTCTATTTTGTAGTCTTCTGTTTTCAGAATACATTTTGTTATCATGCCGACCTTCTGCTGCGTGAAGCAATGAATGTAGCTGTCCGTTACATTCTGCACATTTATGAGAGGAATAATATGGTACTTCCCTTTTTTTTGTAGCCTTCTATCGCACCATTGCTTTTCCTTTAAAATTTTATTTCGTTTTCATACGTGTAGACTTAAAAACTTCGTACATTTAAACAGTTTATGTATGTTCTTTATGACATAGCACGCAGGTTATCTTCTTCTTTGTCTGTTGTCTGTGGTATGCCATTTTTCTTTCATTTTACAATATCTTATATCAATATCTATAAACTTATATGTTGAAAGGTCCCTGCTATCTTAAATTGATTTTTCATATAATCTCTTGGTTTCTGTCTTACTTTAACATGCTTATTATGATATGAGAGGGCTCCAAAGCTCTGTCATTATACCTAGTCCACTAATAGTTGCTAAGCATTCGTGGAGACTATCATGTAATGTGTTCAGCGTCTTTGCTGTTGCTTCTTTTATATCTACAGCCTAAGGTATCTTGTCTATTAATGTAAATAAATTCATCCTATGGGATATTGTACCAATTTTGCAACATTCTCCAGGTAGCACTTCTGTGGTGTTTAAATGTTGTTTTATTCTGCTTGTTTCTCCTTGGATGCTTGTCTTCAGATAATGCATTTTTTCCACATTTGATAGTTGGTTGTTCTCACGTATCAAACATTAGAACAAATCATGGAACGTTACCCATAATTCATATTTACTCTCAAATGTATTTTGACTTAAGTTAATACTATTTTTTATTTTATCTAGTGGTCGACTACACCCTCATTTTTATTATGTGTAATCTTTCTATTTCTCCTTCTTGTGAGAATTCCGTTCGTTCTCTAGGGTTAATTCCATTATTAATGAATCTAACTTTTGTACCTCTTCCCGTTGTATGTCTTTATCACTTCAGTTATTTACCAGTAATTGATAAAGATTCTCGATCCCAATTTTTATTTCTCTAATTTTTGTTAAAAAGACTTGTATGAAACTTCTAACGTCCTCTTACCTTCGTATTTCTGTTGTAATTGATCGTAATATTTAAATGTAAAATATTTATTATATTTTAAACCACTTTAATCTTATTGTGTTAAGTTTTCTTCAGACAGTTTCATGCGGTAGAGTCGGATCTATTGGATTGGGATATAAGTTAGCCAACTGAGAAAGAAAATTGTCTCTTAGCATGCTTAAATATTTTTCCCCTGTCAAATTACCATCTACAAATATAGTACCAATAATATGATCTCCTATAATACCTGTCCAAACATTCAACTTTTGAGGATACTGAATGTGTGTCTCACACATCTAATGAAGATTCTCTGCTGACCAATATCTACAGTTTTATCGGTTTACCTCTCTGTTCAATGTAAATGTTGATTCATCAGAAAAAAGAATTATGCCAAGAGCTATTTCATTTGTGTTAATTTTATCCATCATTCTTTCGCAGAAATCTATTCTACGACCTAGATCGTCTTCTGTTAACTCCTGCACAAAAGTCGATGTATATGGATGAAGTTTTTCTTCATGGAGACACCTTAGGATAGTTGTGTGACTCGCATTATTTTGACATGCAATTTGACGTGAACTTGACGTTGGATTTTCTGCGACACTTAACAAAATATCCACTTTAACCTCATCTTCAATGAAGTTAGGTTTTCTTTTTAATGATTTGATATGTCTAAGTTCTCTGAATTGTGCATAAATTGTAGACACAGTTACTTGTGAAATATTAGGCAACTGAGGATACCTTTGATTAAATAAGTTTGCTACTTCAACTTGACTTCTACAATTCTTCCCGTAACCGATCATCATTAAAATCTCAATTCGGTGAGTCTCAGTTAAATATCATTTTTATTTCTGCAAAAAATTAGCTTTTAATTAGGAATTTATTATTTTAATGCAAAATGTCAACACACCAACAACTGATTAAAAAAAATCCGCATTATTTACTGATTTAGTTTAATTAGCAGACTATCTAGACAGTTATGACAAAAAATGTTAAGGTTACTAAATAGAAATTTTCCTCAATATACTAACACTTAGAGTAGAAGTGTAATTTAAAATAATACCATAACACGTGATAAATTATTAATTTCAAAATTTCACCTTGTATTATTCATTATAGACCCTACATGATATAGTTCGTTGAAATCAGTTTGTTAAGAATATTTTAAAAACATAAAAATATACAAGGTGCTACATTAAAAATAAGGATTATGGACTATGCCAGACTTGCGTGTATCACCCTGTACATTTAAATTTATGTTTAAAAAGCGCACATTTAAATTTAATAGTTAACGTTTTCCAGGGTTTTTATTATTTTCTATAATAAGGACACAAACAATTTTATTCCATAAGTGGTTTCCACACTGTATAAATCAATACTACAATATATAATAACAACTTTACAAACTATGTCTCCAATTCTTATCGATACTCAAAGTATTGGGGTTAAAATTATGGGTTGCGCCTTAGATTTCTTACTTCTGTTACAGTCAAAATATACGGCGTTGCAAAAAAAAAATTACTGATCTGAAACTTTGTGTAGGAATGCCGTACTCTTGGAAGAAAGGAATTTGTTAGAAGATCTCTTGTTAGGGGTAGGGACCTGACCAAGACGGATCTTCAAGGGACCTTGATCTTGACCTTGAAAAGAAGCTCCCCACTTAAAGAAAAAGACCTGGGGAAGAGGAGGAGAACTTTGACATAAAGCCCTTAGTAAGGGCAATGAAAATGCTAACCACCATTACAAATAGTTTATTGAAACTAATGTCCGACCATACAAACACGACGGTTGGGATTAAAAACGAAATAAAAAACTTAAGAGAGTCGCCCTCTGCAACATTGAGAAACGAAAAAAGGTAGTGAAGAAAACTGGTTAACAGGTCACGACGAAGATGACGGCAAGCGTGTTCACACAGATGGACTTTGAAAAGTTTGAAAAGTTCTCCCCCGAAAAACTTGGGGAAGAAGACATAGAAATGATCGCAAAGGTCTTAAACTCAGGTGAAAGAGGCTTTCAGAAATAAAGGAAATCATAGAAATCAAATGAGAAAGAAATGACTATACTGTCACCAAACCGGCCAAAGGGAATAAAGCTGCAGGCGACTTGATACTGGTTAAGAAAACTTCACTTTTCGATAAGGGGGAAAGTTTCCGCGACCTAATTAAGAAAAATCCGGAACTGGGAACATGTAGAGAAGGTATATATAGACCAGGACAATTGGAATACTTTTAAACTCGGTACTATGACCACAATTACAGGAAAGGGCCAGGAGGAGAGAACCGGGGAAGCCGTGAGTTTTTATTAAACAGAGTAATGAAAACCTTGGGATTAATTTTTCTTTATGATAACGTCGAGAAACGGTAGAGATGAATTAATTTCCATCTCCATTGTGAACTGGATATTAGAATGTACACCATTCAGATGGGTTTGAAAAAACACCAAAGCATCAATGTCATGGGGCCAAATGACGAATATATCGTCAACATATCGTAGCCAACATATGGGCTTAAGCACTGATGTAAATAGTCGAGTCTCAAAGTCTTCCATAAAGATATTGGCAATTACTAGAGATAGAGGGGAACCCATTGGGGCAACATTTATTTGTCTGTAGAATTGGTTATGGAAGTTGAAATAGCTGTTGGACATACAATGTTTAATGAGAGATAAGTGGTCTTGTCGGATACTGTATTTAGCTTTCAGAATGTTTAGAGTTTCATCTATAGGAATGTTTGTAAAGAGTGAGACAATAGTCTAACGGTAATATAGGGTATTGTTTAAGAAGTTCGATGAAATATAAAGAGTTTTTGACGAAGAATGGAGCATTTTCGGCGAAAGCTTGTAAGGTTTTGACCAAATATTTGGCCAATGGTTGTGTAGCGCAGTTGTATGCACTGATAATAGGACATAGAGGAATAACGGGTTTGTGAATTTTTGGAAGGCCATATATTCAAGGTGTTCTAGAAGACTTTTCACGAGGAATTAGAGAGTTTTTTATGTTAACAGGAAGAGAGGTTTTATTGATAATGGCTTTTGTAGTTTTCTCTAGATAGGTTGTTGGATTATTAAGAATTGGTTTGTAGTCAGGAGTATTAACAAACTAACTCCTAATTCCTAATAAAAGAGATAACGCCATACGGTTACCTTCTACATGGAGATCTCTCATAAAGAAAATATCGTCCCTCCATCCTCGAATCAAAATAACACTGTCTAAAATGTTCACCCCAACTTCCGCGCCCATCCTTACCCTAACCCCCACCCACCTAGGCCACGTCGCCATCGACGGTATAAATGAGCCGTCCCTGTTCCCAGTCATAGTAGTGAAGTGAATAGTAATCAGTGTAGTAGTGTCTGGGGCTCGGTAGACTGAGATCTCAGAAGCTCTGAAGAAAAGAGACAGCAAAGAGGATGTAGAAATCTCGGCCCAATAGAAATCAATGCGGTTCAACCGAAAGACTGGTGAGTTTAATATTGATTTTTATAATAATATTAATCTAAGCTCTAGGTTTAATATATATATATATATATATATATATATATATATATATATATATGAAATAACGAGAAGTCGAGAGACCTCTCTGATAGCAAATTAGGTGAACGCAAATTTAAAGCCTCTTGCTAGAGGCTTTCAACGACGCTAGAAGTACATTTTTACTTCGACATGCATCTACGATTCACCTTTGAAAATTACCATCTTTTTTCACTCTTTACGTAGAGAAAGACGTTTAATGAAAGTAAAAGATTGCATTTCATTTCGATAGGAACTCCACCATAGCCCGACACGTGTTTCGAGTTATTCAACCCATCGTCAGGAGCTCTTGTGGAAGTTCAATCGAAATGAAATGCAGTCTAGTATTTGGCCATTATAACTACAATAATAGCCAGGGTACGCTAGCAGCGAATCTATATGAAATAACGAGAAGTCGAGAGACCTCTCTGATAGCAAATTAGGTGAACCGCAAATTTAAAGCCTCTTGCTAGAGGCTTTCAACGACGCTTGAAGTACATTTTTACTTCGACATGCATCTACGATTCACCTTTGAAAATTACCATCTTTTTTCACTCTTTACGTAGAGAAAGACGTTTAAATGAAAGTAAAAGATTGCATTTCATTTCGATAGGAACTCCACCATAGCCCGACACGTGTTTCGAGTTATTCAACCCATCGTCAGGAGCTCTTGTGGAAGTTCAATCGAAATGAAATGCAGTCTAGTATTTGGCCATTATAACTACAATAATAGCCAGGGTACGCTAGCAGCGACATCTATATGAAATAACGAGAAGTCGAGAGACCTCTCTGATAGCAAATTAGGTGAACCGCAAATTTAAAGCCTCTTGCTAGAGGCTTTCAACGACGCTAGAAGTACATTTTTACTTCGACATGCATCTACGATTCACTTTGAAAATTACCATCTTTTTTCACTCTTTACGTAGAGAAAGACGTTTAAATGAAAGTAAAAGATTGCATTTCATTTCGATAGGAACTCCACCATAGCCCGACACGTGTTTCGAGTTATTCAACCCATCGTCAGGAGCTCTTGTGGAAGTTCAATCGAAATGAAATGCAGTCTAGTATTTGGCCATTATAACTACAATAATAGCCAGGGTACGCTAGCAGCGACATCTATATGAAATAACGAGAAGTCGAGAGACCTCTCTGATAGCAAATTAGGTGAACCGCAAATTTAAAGCCTCTTGCTAGAGGCTTTCAACGACGCTAGAAGTACATTTTTACTTCGACATATATATATATATATATCCAAGAGTTTGGAATATTGGAATATTTCATCTTTTTATTGATTTGTATATATAAGCTCTTCTGATAGTTAAATATTCAACTTTTTTTGTTGAATTTTTTGTTTCAATTCTCAACAATACTAAATAAATCTCAAAACAAAATAAACGATATGCAAAATAAAATATTTATTCCCTTGGAGTGAAAAACTTACAAAGTACAACTTACATTTAAAAATAAATTAGTGTAGAAAAAAATAATTTTTAATAAAACTTAATAATTAGTGTTTCCTCCATTGGCCTGTGTGCATGCCTGTAGGCGATTTGACATGCTGCTGATTAACTGGTCGAGCTAAGCTTGCGGAATTTTCTCTCATTCTTCACGAGCAGCATCTTTTAGTTCTCGAAGGGTAATATGGGAATTGTTTCGCTTTTTGATGCGTGTTTTGAGAATGTCCCAAGTATGTTCAATAGCGTTCATGTGGAGGATTTCGAGGGCCACTGTAATGTAGATATTCCTTCTTCTTCTAGAAAATGTTGTACTACTGCTGTTCGATGAGGAGGTGCCTTGTCATGCATAAACACAAATTCATCACTTATTGCCCCTCGGAATAGACGTACGACAGGATTTAAAACTTCCTCGATGTACACAGCACCAGTGACTCTTCTCCCGAGAACCAGCCGTGGCGTCCGTGTACAACTCATAATACCAACCCAAACTATAAAACTGCCACCTTCTAATGGGACACGCGGTTGGGCTGTTTCTAGTTGGGCTTGTCATCCTTGGGCCTTGCAAACCAGAGTTCTTCGCGAGTCAGTTACCAAGCCAATTTTTGACTCATCAGAAAACATCACGTTACTCCAGTTAGGACCATGATGCACCATTTCTTTAGCCCATTGAAACCTTACTATTTTGTGTTGTTAGGTTAGTTTAGGAATACGTAGCGATCTTATAGGATACAAATTTACCGCATTTAGTTTGCGTGTTATTGTTTGCCATGAAATATTCAGTTCTTGAAGCCTAGAAATTTCTCTGGATATACCACTTGTAGATTCCAGATGATTTGTACGAGGTATCAATATTATTTGCCGGTTTTGGCAATAATAATATTGATACTCGCGATATAACAATATTCGCGATATAACTTTGTCTAAAGCACTGATGTAACAAAGCAATTACTCTAGATCCATGATACTTTAATTGGCAATAATAATATTGATACTCGCGATATAACAATATTCGCGATATAACTTTGTCTAAAGCACTGATGTAACAAAGCAATTACTCTAGATCCATGATACTATAACAAACAAGATATGCTCACTTGCCGTTCTAATTTTGACCAATGGCAAGTTGGGTCAAAAATGTTCTTCTGACATACATTTTATCTTGTTCTTTATTACATTTGCAGATAACAAATGAATTAATACCCGTAACATTAAGCAAAGCATAAAAAATTACCATAGGCCATCTCCTGGTGTTGCGCGCTACATTATAGTTTGAAGATAGCTGATCGATCATATCCACTCCTATTTTCGTCTTGTTGTAATCTACTATCATCTTGTTGTTCTTGCGAATTGTCCCCCAAAATGTTAACTTGTGCTCATTTAGTAATTTTTCACATAGCTCTACACTGGTAAACCACTTGTCGGTCGTCAGGTTCCTACAAGTTCCGCTAATGGGCTCAACGAGCCTATTTACCACATCAATCGCGGAATTGCTGACGGCGTGTGGAGAATCTATGGATTGTTTGCCAACATACACTTCTATATTTGCTGTTTAAAACATTATAGCATCAGCTAACGCAAAAATCTTAACGCCATAATCTGGCTTCGAAGAAATATACTGTCTGAATGAGCATTTTCCGCGAAACCCAACCAACATTTCGTCAATCGTTATGTGATGAGAGAGCCTGAAGTTTTTTTTTGCAGTTTTCATTCACTTGCTGAAAAACGTCGCGAATTGGAGCCAGTTTATCTACAGTTTTTCTAGCATCTCTTGTACCTTGATCATCAAACCTAAAATGTCTTAGAAGAAACAGAAAACGTTGCTGTGACATCGTCAAGCGAAACAGTTCAGGCGAATCCCCATTAGTACTGAAAATTTCATCACAATTCAGTCTATTCATCTTCTTTACTCCAGCTAGGTATAACAAGCCTATCAAAGCTTCTACTTCTAAAGCATCAGTGGGCCTTGTATATGTTTCTCTTGCATATTTTCCTCTGGCAAATTTTTCGATGTGCTGATTTGTAAATGTTACAATAGTTCCAATAACAAACTCATCAAAAAACTTTTTCCAGATTTCTACAACGTCAGTCAAATTTAGGGTAGGAATTTTAGGACCTGGTAATTGAGTAATAACATTTTTCGATCGAGTCCTATGGGATCTTAGTTTCACTGCTGGGCAGTATTTGTTCCAAAGTGTTGTTTTGTCTTTTCCGGTATAAAATGAGCCTCGTTTATGTGCTCTGGATTCGTTGGACGTCTTTTGATTATCTTCTTTTTCAGTATCTCCTTCATTGTGTTCTCTGTCAGTGTATACCTCTTCGTTTACAGCTTCTGTATTATCAAGTTCTTGTTCGCTTTCGGAATCTCCATCTCCCTGTTCAACATAATCTTTCTTATTATCATCGCTATTGTCGTCATACTGGGATATGTCTTCCTCATTATCAGGCAAAACTTCATCTAGAAGTTGCTGTAACCACAGTTCATTTTTCTCGTAATTCATTTTTTTTTCTAAAACAAAATAATAGTATTTTACTTTACAAGTCCGGTAGGTGACTTATTACAGTACGAGTTGTTTTACGGACGAGGCGACGATAGGAGCCGAGTCTGGAATATAAACGAGTACTGTAATAACACCTAACGGACGTGTTTCGTATGATATTTTATTTCATTCTGTATTTATAATATTTTGGAATATATTAAATTAAAAATTTTATTTGATAGTTTTAATAATATTTGCTTGCCACTGTCAAATAGATAAAATCAAAGTGTCACAAGATGGATCCTTTTCAATCACGACCAACGTAATTGCTTTCTAAAAAGGTTGCTAGGCAACACATTACGGTATCAGGTACTGTAATGTTCGATTTACCGGCCGCAAATGAGGCAATGGTAAGTTGATTTACTGGACAGAATGAAATAACAAAAATTTCAGTGGGTTATCTACTGTCAAAATAAAATGTTGCATATTGCTATAAAAATAACTTGAAATAGTTTTTATTATAGGATATGAATGTATAGTTTTTGTTTAATAGTTATAAATCAAATAGGGTTCAAATTTATCAATAATAATTTTTGGAAAACTATCTTACCTTATGAAAAAACACTCCAACTTTGGTGACGTCGGTCTGGTATTCCGTATATGACTTAGGTGAGGTACGGTTTGAGAGACCGAAACACGTGTACGTACCCTAAAACAATCGCTACCAAACTGAATCGCAGTAACTAGATAGATGGTTAAATATGATGCATGTACTTAGACGGAAGCAGCGCTCCGCCCCGCGTCGGCGTAATAATGAATGTTTGTCTTTGTCATCGGTGTCACAGACCGTAGGTCACCACTGGAGAGTGAAAGAAATATATGAATCTACGATTTGATTGTGTGTATTATAAACAAAATAAATATTGCTACAAAACATAAATTAAATATAAAAGGCCGATGAAATGTAAAGATTTTGACCATAAAAGAAAAACGGGTCTTACTTTGAGTGACTACAGTAAAACTAGCCTGGTACGAGGTATTACTAGTTATCAACATATGATTTATGAGGTTATTGGTGGTATTATTTAACACCAAGCACACAAAAATTTTTTGATCTGTTTTTAGCAAGAAATTATGGATTCCTGTACTCCATCTACTTCAACAAGCTCTGAAATTCTGTCAGGGGCCTGCCACCTTTACAGCAAAACATTTAAAAATGTAAAATTACGAAATTGTCATAGCAAAAGAATGCATAACATAGATGTATGAAAGAAGAAAATGAATGATATAGTTTGTCCGTTATGTGAGCAAGAAAGTAATTGTGAAAGTCATGAGAAGTTACGGAAACATCTCAATAACCCACCAGGTGAATATTGAACGATTAAACTAAAAACTTTTGAATTTTCTAGTAAACAAGAATAAGAGACATGGAAAGATATGCAGAAAATTGAGACAAGTTATACAATGAGTAGAGTGGCTAAGGGAAATGATTATATATATTATACTATGAGTGTAACAGAAGTAATATCAACGGTAGGTGCAATACTTTGTTATATTTATTAATAATTAATTAATGTAATAATTAAAGCTTATCTTGTCTATCTTTAGGATATAAGCCCAACCATAAAATTAGGACATAGAAATCTGGTGGATCAATTAAAATTAAAAGATTGTGCCCTTCCAGGCTGCTCGGTACACTGAGAGATCAAGGACAAGTTTTTATCAGTTATTGGAAAACATATGCTGGACATAAAGAAGAATTAAGAACCATGCATCTCTCAAAAGCACAAGAAAAAACCAAAACCACCAAAACTAGAAAGACGTGCCCTATTAACAAGTCAAGATATCACAAATTTGTCCAGAAAGTATAATATACACAAAAAATAGGATTAAAATGATCTGGTAGCAACAGCCTTAAAGGTTCAGGAATGGAATGCTAACAACAAGAATTATGCTTTCTTATTCAAGAAAGAAGGTAAACACCAAAAATTTTTAATACCTACCACATTTATAATACTTAATCTTGTGTGGCTGCTGATGTAACAATCCTTTTTATACAAGTAATAAACATTTTTAAATAATATAACTGCTAAGTTTGTAGTTACTGGCCTTTTACATAGCTAATTTTATTGTGGAGGTGGTGATAGTTTATAGGTCAAATTTACTGCTTTGTTACCTTTGCCTCCCTCATGTGATAAATCTCACTTGTCAAAATCAACAACTTTCACCCCTTAACTAACTATAGAGTTTTAAGTTACTTTCTTTTTATCATCATCATTGATACAACTTTTTTTTGGTTCTTGGTCTATTTAAGAATATCTCCCAATTCTATTCTGTATTTTATAGTATGTTTGTCAAATTTTTGATTTTTAAAAGTGCCATGTATAGGTAATGGATTTTGGGAACAGCTATGACCTTGAAAATGCCACAAAGAATATAACTAAATATCTCTTTTCTTACTCAGACTCTTTAAAATCTTTTACAATATTTTAGTGTTGGATTTTGACAAGAGCTATGCATTATGCCTATTTAGTACAGAAGTTTATGTGAAATGTTCAAGGTCATAGCTGTTCCCAAAATCCATTACCTCTAATGTTTTATTTGTTCCTTATATATACTCTTCAGACTTGTATCCGTGTATGGACAATTTCAGGTAAGATCTTTTAGGGCTCCTAATAAATTATATAATATAAGACAACTGTGTGAAAATGAGTGTAAGACATTGTTTTGTAGAGTGTGTAAAATTTGTATTCATCGATACCGATGTGTGATTTGTGCTGAATATGACGTGGTCAGGAATACTCTGTGTAAGCATGTGCACTTGGTAAAAATGTATGAGGAACTTGTGGGTACTGACTCTGTTTTAGATAATGTTGCAAGGTGTTTGGGAGAAAATTTAATTATCAAATCAAGTCATGAGGAGAAAATTAATGAATTTATCAGAAAGAAGCTGAAACAGAGAAATGTAATCCAGGAAAACACTATCCAACATCTTCCAGGATTAACAGGATCTTAAAAAGAAATGAAAAATGGAAAATCAGCAATATTTTCCTTCCAATAAAAACAGAAACTGATTAAAAATTAAATTTGAACAATTCTTGTAGCTCACATGTATTTTTTGTTTTTGTATCTGTAGTGAATTTTTATTATAGCTTTATAGGCTTATTTACAAGAAAGTTAATTTAACATTATGTTTACTTGATTAGTGATAGTAAAATTTCATAAAATATATCTATTCATGCTTAAGTTAGGTCTGAATTTTAAATCATGTTAAGTAATTATGTTATTTGTAGACTTTTATATTAGAGTTGTATTTTGAAATAGGGATGTACTGGGTCCTAGAAGGGGTTTAGAGGGGTTTTACCTTCCTCGTTGCACCAATAAGGGCCCCCCCTCAAAGAATAAATTTTAAAAATAGCTATTTAGTGTTTTATTTGATTTGCAATAGTTATTTCCAGTAAACATTTGCTTCATTTTATTCAGAAAATTTTTCACCTCATAGTGAAATCTAACACAACTTAGTTTAACTTTCTAGAAATAAAAGTAGATAAAAGTCAATTTGCATATATATATATATATATATATATATATATATATATATATATATATATATATATATATATATATATATATATAGTTGACAATAGCAATTTTTATTATAAAACAGCTAATGGAAAAATTTAAAGTCAAAAGAAAAGACTTTACATAATGTTTATTAAACTTGAGATGGCATATGCCTACAAAAAAATTAAAACAATAATATCTACATATTTAATGAAAAAAAAAAACAGCACTAGGATATCATACAGTCAGCTTATTCCTAAAATATGTAGTACTAATACGCAAGTTTCATTTTAATAAACATGAAATCTGCCAAATTTTAATATACACCTACGGATCAATCACAGCAAATGTACCTTGTTATTTTCAGTGTAGGAAAATTAAAGACATTTTAAATAAAACTGTAATAAGTCTGCTTAATCCTAAAATACGAATATTATCCTCTTTCTACCAATACCATATATTCTAGGGGTTTCTACATTAAATTTGTCTCGCTGAATACATTTGGTGACTCATAGTTTACGCATTTGTTTATCTCTAGGAAACCCAAAAAACGACACGTCGAAAAAGTTTTACTTTTTTTATAATTATTGTTTAAACAACCCACCACTGCACAATACATTATGGCAAACAAATAATTATTAGTCTTTTTTATAAAGTAGCTACAGGTAGTCGAGAGGAAGTTGAGTACGACAAACAAATTAGGTGATATTACCACAGTAACCTGAATGTTTTCACCACAAGATTTATATAACAATGTAATATACAAAGATGTTACTACATCAATAAATAAATAAAAAAAAATCATTCACTACATTTAAAAATTTACAGAATATAAAACTCGATTAACACAGCAACATAATAAACATGAACATAGCAATTAACTTGCTGTCATTAAATTTGTCTCAGTATTACGTCACAGTAACATGCGCGTTGACTTATCTTGTTTGTTTTAGTATCATGCTCTAGATCTGTCAAAATAAAATATTACGTTTCTAGGCATTTTTGAACGGCTCAATTCAAATTTAAACAAAGACTGAAATATTGTGTTAATACGCTAATCAGTTGAATGTGACCAAAATCATACGAAAACGATTCAAATTTTTTATCATTTTCATTTAAAAACATTCTAGAATGAATATCAACAACAATTTTAAAACCACCATAGGCGTAGATATATTATATGTACGTATTTTGGACTTTTGGACATATGTGTAGATATACAGGCTGGTCCTTAAGTAATTGTACAAAAAGAAACCGTAGATTCTACATTTAAAAATATTACGATTAAAGACACATTGCTTTAATACAATGTTGATATTAAGAAAGATACAGGGTGTTAAAATGCAAATTTAAAATTTTAATTTTCGCTATAACTTTCATGTTTGTAAACATTTAAATTTTAAAATTCATAACTGGGAACTATTCAACATTAGGAATTATAATTTGATGCGTACTTTAATGTCGCTGATAGAGGGCGCCACATATGCCACATAAGTGGCATACATCTGTAGCGTTTTTTTATTTAATGTGTATATAAAAGATTTCTGTAGTACGTTCCTGTTGTTTTTACCAAGAAAACAATCGAAAAAATATTTCAAGTTTTTTTGACGAGATTTTTAAATGCGTATTAACGCTGGAAATATGTTTTTATCTCTGTGTTGCAATGTTAGGTGAAACAACAAGTTTTTTGTCGCCAAAGAGGTATTATGTTACATGAAGTCCCCCTAATATTCCGGTTAGAATAATCAATAATGCGTATAATTGATGGATTCGACCGTTACTTGATGGAAATTCATTTTATGTAACAATAAAGCACTGAAAACTTCTGTATTGATAAGATTTAAAATAAATTTTGTGGAAGTTTGAAAACAAAGTTTTCAGTGTTTTATTGTTACAATAATGCGTATATTTCTACCGATTCAAAAGTAAATATAGATGCTTTTGTCTGTTTTTAGATTCAAATATCGAACTCTTTGTTACATTTTCAGGTAAAAATAAAGATTTTTTATGGCAGTTCGTAGGGACCAAGCAGGGCAGACGTGTGACAATGTAAGTGGAAGGACAGATTTGAAACGGTGGTAGACGCTTTTGCGGATATATAATGCTGGGGCAATTGTGAATCGAAGAGTCGATTCAATTTTTTAGTAATGTCTTAAGACCAGCTAAAGTAATGATACTCTTTGCTTTGCATAAGCAGCTTTGTCAGAGTGGTCATTTGGGTTGAATGGAAACTGGCAATTTTTGAGAAGTATGGTATAGAATGTCCCCGTAAGTCAGCTTGATTCCTCCACCAAGTTCCTGTTTAGATCGTTCCTGCCTGAGTACGGAAATAGTTTCCTGTTTTCCATTTTGAAAATCTGTCCAAGTAGCTTCCCAGAGATGTAGCAAGTTTTTCCTTTTCAAAGTTAAGTGAAACATGTGAGAAATAAGCTAACTTTTAATATATTAATTTTTTTCCAAGTTATAAAGACGTTTTTAATAATTGCTTTCAATAAAATAAAAGGATTTGTAATAATTAAAGTTTTATATTATTTTTGTCGTAGAGGTTAAATTCAATAATATTTTCATAAAAAGGATATCCATAAAATTTTAATAATCTAAATTGGCCATAATATAACCTAGGAACTATTTCAAAATATTTGTAGCAATCTTTTATGTAAACAAAGAACATACATATAAGTTTGTGTTATTTGTATTATGTTATATGATATGTTTCTTTTATAATCTGTATTTTTGATAACTGTTTGTTTGAGACAAAAATAAATGTTTAATTTGTTTATCTGATCTATTTTTAGTTTTATTTGAAAAAGATATTTTTTTCTATATTTTTTATGTTCTATAATTATTTCCCTAGTTACAACTAGTTGTAATAGGTATAATTAGGCACCTCAAGTGCCACCCTATATTAAATTTCTTGAAGTGTTTCCGTTTATTTTCATTCTGTTTGTCCCAAGAGATTTGCATAAGTACCTCTTTATTTATTTTTTTTTGTAGTTGCACCAATCCAACCCCCAATATCTTCAACTTATCCACGACCCAGCTCTCCAATAACCAACTGAGTGCAGTATGCACTTGTTTCGATTATTTTGTTTGCCCAATCTTGTCCCCCCATATTCTTACCCTGTGGTAAGCAAAATAGTCGTTACACATTTTCACTTAACTTTTTTGCTCTTTAAATTACCGGTGTTTGTGATAAAAGATATAAAAGATCCATTATTTTAACAAAAAAAAAAGGTTACTTGTTAATACTTCAAAACTCAACAGTTTTCGAGATAATCACATTTTACAAATCAACTACATAATTCATATTTAACGCAATTACTCCAAGCAACGAAAGAAAATTAGATAAAAACATCAATACTTTTCAATTTTGGTTTAAAATTCCTTTAATAAAGTTAAAAGTTAACGAAATATTAAATAAAATAAATATATCAGCAGAATAATTTGCAATAGGAGTTGACAAACTAACAGAATGATTGGATTTTACATCAATCATTATACGTTTTGTATTCAATTAAAGTCATAATCAAAATATTTTATTTATAAACCAAATTAAGAAATAGTTAAACTAATTAACATTAAACTTTTTGTCAAAGTAAGTGTTCGATATGTCCACAATTTTTTTAAATTTATTTGTCAATACATGCCATAAAAGATCGTCTCATATTAAATAGCATCATTGGTTTTAAATAAACTGCTGCAGGAGCTGTTCTAAAAGAAAATTTAAAACAAGAAGACATATTAGAAACAACGATTGTAGAAACAGAAAGTCAGGAGAAATCAGGAAAGAATTTTTTAAAACTTATGCAGTTACAAGCACGAACAATGTAAGAAAATGAACAGAAAATCAAAGAATTTGATAGAAAATGCATAAAACAAAACAAGCAATAGAACTAAACAAAAGAAATATAGAACAGCGTTTGGAAAATTATGAACAGGAAATTAAAGGATGTATAGAGGGGATAAAGAGAGAAATGGTACATCAGATGGAAGAAGTGGAGAAAAGAATGACGGAGATAAAGAATGACCAGAAAAAGAAAACAGAGAATTTGAAAATTAAGTTAGAGAACGCTATTCTGGGAGACATGGAAGAAGTGGAGAAAAGAATAAAACAAATAGAAAAACAGTACACAGAAAACAAAAATCAAGAAAATTTTGGATACAGAAGAAAAAAACTCATCCATAGTACCGGTGATATAAAAATAGACTTTTACGGGAATGTAAAAAATTACACTCAGTGCTGTTGATAAACAACTTAAAAAGAAAGTACAATGCATTGGGAATTTTGAAACAGCTGAACGAACGATCAAAAATCATCTTAGATATGAGGCTAGTCTATGGTTTGACAGCAAAGAGGAAGAGTTTGGCAGTAGGCACCAGTTTAAACAGAAATTTTTGAGCTATTTCTGGGGAAGAATCCAGCAATTAGAAATCAACAAAGAAATGCCAAAATAGGAGATACAATGACACGATGGGTATCTCAAAAAAAAACGCATTACAAGTATAATTATGCAAAGCTTCTAGAATATAATTATTCATCTGAACAATTAGTTGAACTGATTGCAAGATATTTTGAAGAAAGGCTGGGACACCATATCACTCTGCAAAATTACAAATATATAGATAACCAATTCCTACAAATAAGAGAATCCCGCTGGAGAGAAAGAAAGGCGAGAAGATCGCAGGAAAATTACAGATGTAGAGAAACACTTACATGAGTACAGAGATAGAGGACAAAATTATATGAAGGACTATACAAAAACAGAATTCATTCCCAGGAGGGAAAACGAAAATAGACAAAACTGATGATGAAATTACGAACAAAGAAATCGGCAATGAGAACAGAATTAATAATGGACGAAATGAACAGAAGTATCGAGAAAGCCCATACAAATCCGACAAACCAAGAGGAAATAGAAGAGAGGTTAATAATACCCAGATAGAATATGAGGAAGGGAGACAAAGCGACGAAAGGAAAAGCACTGAAGAGAAACATGCGTCTTTTCACGAAGGCGCTCACTAGAAACAAAAAATCAAACATGAATGTTTTGTCACCTGAAGGAATTTCTGGGAATCGGCAATGGAACGAGGACAGATATCGAGAAAACCAGACTCAAAACACCACTAGCACAGATCATGTGAGCAGAATTAATAATGGACGAAATGAATAGAATTATCAAGAAAGCCGATACAAATCCGACAAACCAAGAGAAAATAGAAGAGGGGTTAATAATACCCAAATAGAATATAAGGAAGGGAGACAAAGCGACGAAAGGAGAAGCACTGAAGAGAAACAGGCGTCTTTTCACGAAGGCTCTCACTCAAAATAAAAAACCGGAATTTTTTGTCACCCGAAGGAATTTATAAAACCTGCAGGAAACAGTGATCAAAGAAATGGAATAAATTTAAAATTTGTAAATGGATTTATCAACGAGAAACATGATCGTAGGAGTGAACGAATTGACAGAGACACATGTAGAAATTGATTTCAAAAATAACAAGATGAAACTCACGGATGAAAAAGAAGAACACGACTAATTGGAAAGCGACAAGGAACATGAGAAACGTAAAAGGGACGATTCAGATAAAGAACAAACGGTGGAGATGAATTTGACAACGAAACAAGGACAAAGAAGAAAGAGGAGAAAGCAGCAGAAAAAGTTAAAAAAAAAATGAAACCTGGGATTCCTCAAAAGAAGAGATGAGCCCAGAAGAAGACGAAGAAAGAAGGTTTTAAAAAATAAAACCTGTGATTTCCTCATCTATAAAAAAACTACTTGTTCAGGAATAAATCTTCTTCGGATTGCGACAAATGGGCAACATCGACGATGGGATAGGAAAGTAGAGGCAATAGAGAATTATTTAAACATCAGACCGAGTAGGGTAACAAAAGAGACCCCTTTATACGTCATGAAAGAGGAAATGCCGAGAAGACCATGGAAAGATCCAGAGCCGAGAGAATACCAACAAGTGTTGGAAACTGTGCAGAGGAGGCTGCGAAGAAACAATAAGAAATATATCCAAAGGCAGGATCGAAATAGAAGACGAAGATCAGTGACTTTCCAGAGGCACGAGAAGGTGCTTATAAGGGCATTACGTGTGCCAAATCTCACACATGATAGTTGTGCAAAGTTCATGCTTGTTTTCGAGGGTCCATTCATGGTGAATAACAAAAATGGAATAAATACATATGTTCTGAGATATGTTGAATCAAAAAAGATGAGAGGAGAGTACAATATTCACAACGTATACAAATATTATGAGTAATGAAAGGAAAAGACATAAAATAAAATTACTTAAGGAAAGGAACTATACAGGGAGATTGTCTTGCCCCAATAAAAATCAGTTGCATATGCGAATAATTTTTGTCGTTTGCAAAGGCAGAGATTTATTATGATTCTGAAATAGACCAAGAATAAAATTAATTTTAGATATTAAATAATATTTCAAGAATAAAATAAAATAAGTATAAATAAGTAAGAAGTGTTTTAGAGAACAGTGGACTTCAATAGTGAATATTTTTTAAGAACAATTTGTACAGAAACAACCTTTCAGGGTTATTTCGAAAGTTTTAAATATTGTTTAAAATCTTACAAATAATTATACATGGTTTCGTATCAGATAAGAATTTCAAATTAATTTTTGATAGACAAGGTTTGTATATTATCTTCTCTTAATTTTAAGAAAAACTCAAAGTGGGTAAAACACGCTTGATTTCTTAAAATTTAAAAATGGGAAATTTTGAAAATAGGTAGAAAGAATGAATGTGTATGATTGGCTAGGAAGAACGAGGGGGAAAATAGGATAGTCGATTTGAAAATTAAATAAGGAGATTTTAATGATTGTGTCTTTACCATTAAGAACGAGAAGTGCAGTCTGAGAACAGTGTGAGAAAAATAAGTATGTTGTTTGTGAGTTAAGTTAAGTGAGTTAACCAGGTCAAGAATCTCAAACTCCGTGTGTTTGAAAATCCTAACTTCTAAACTCTATAAGTAAAGGAAAAAAATGTATGTAAAGTTTATATGAGATAAAAAGTTAATTACTATTTATCTGGGAATAAACCACAATTAAAGGTTAAAGTACGTTTATTAACGTTTCAATTTCCACTTCGGAAATCGTTCTCAAAATACAAACAGTAGATTGTTTATAAATACAATTTACTGTTTGTATTTTGAGAACGATTTCCGAAGTGATATGAGATAAAAAGTTAATTACTATTTATCTGGGAATAAACCACAATTAAAGGTTAAAGTACGTTTATTAACGTTTCAATTTCCACTTCGGAAATCGTTCTCAAAATACAAACAGTAGATTGTTTATAAATACAATTTACTGTTTGTATTTTGAGAACGATTTCCGAAGTGGAAATTGAACCGTCAATAAACGTACTTTAACCTTTAATTGTGGCTTATTCCCAGATAAATAATAATTCATTTAAAATGCTACAAGAAAATAGCTTCAGAACAATATTAAGATAAAAAGTTAACAAATGTAACTAACATTACATGTGTGTATTTGCTTTCCTGCAAACAATAAAATGCTCACTTTTTTCAAGTAAATTAATACTAATTTTATTTTAATTTTTGCTATTAACAGTGTTAATAAGAATGGATCCTAAACCCCAAAAAAAACAAAAATAGTTGAAGATAAGTGGAAGAGGAATAATGAGAACTGAATGAGGTAGGTTTATTTGCGGTTATATTTAGATATATATATTTTTGCTTCAGTTATTCAAACAATTTATTAATTTTATTTATTTCACTCATACAGCAAAAGGCTTCCAACAAACACTTATTCAAAAACATTTTATTGTTCAAATCTGAAACCCCAAGGCTCGAGGGAATGGTACAGGTATGTTCCAAAGCTTTTTTTTACAATTTTGAGCATCTCTAAAGAAATATTTATTAGAATGTCAGTCTTCAAGAGAATTAAGAGAAGGTGACAAAAAACTAAAAAATTTAAAGGTTAAAAATTTACTCTTTAAATTTTCTTAAAATCACTACAGTTTTTAATACCATTGTACAAGTACTATACACTATATGCCAAGTGATTGCACAGCAAAAAAACTCTGGAAGCAGTACAACCAATCAGTGATTGACAATCTACAGGTGAAGTACTCTTACTTTCTGTTTATTTTCAACTATTATTTTAATATTAGTTTCAAGCCTCCAGCAACAGATGCTTTTCGCAATGCATTTGTCTGAAATGCTAAATCAAAACGATGCGATGCCTGCAGAACCCAGGAAGGTTGGAGTTACGGCTGAACATGCGGTTTGTACAAAGAAGGCAGGTTTTTTATTCTATGCTGAAAAAAGACGGCAGACCTTCTTTACTTAGACTTTCTTTTGATTGTCAAAAAAACCTTGTGTTGTCACGTGTTTAAGACAAGGCTGCCTATTATAGCGCTATTGCACTTCTACAATTTTACCATCAGAACTGTTCTGATGAGACTATTAGGTCGAAATACGTATCAGCAGATATATAGACGCTTTAGGCGTGAAATCAAATATTTGCTGTCTTTTTAATTTTATTCGGATCTACTCTGTACGAGTACAAGAAACCAATTCGATAAGGATTTCTACTTATTTGAGGAGACATGTCGTGGAATGCAAAATTTTAGATTCCCCATGTCTCTTTTAACATCTTTATCAACGTCTGTTATACCTTGCAATTTTAGAAGGTTCAGATAAAGCAGAAATCTGAATTGTATTTCGAAACTATTTTACGGATGAATTACCATTACGTTTTTTTAATAAATAATATTGTTTTGTAAAAGTTTTATAATTAAAAAATATTAAGAAAATTTTATATATCAGCGAACTACACATTAAGCACTTCACATTTTGAGAAAAATGAGTTTTGAGTATTTGGTTTTTGTGATATAATACTGTATTAATTAAATTACCAATATATTTGAGAAATCTGAAACAGGCCATTATCATGGGATTGGGTGTTTATAGCAGTAGTATTAAAATGTGATTCATGTTGGACAATACAAATCCAAGTTGGAATTTCTTTACGAGGGAATTTGTAAACGTCACGTAATTCTTTTGCCAAAGTACATTTATCGTAGATTCTGCAATGTGCTAAAGGAAGCACTAATAACATAAAAGCGGCTTTGTAGACCATTTTGTAGTACCTGAAAAATATATATCGGATTATCTAAATGGTAGAAGATTCTTCACAAAATATTTGCAAATAATATAACTTAAATACTAATAAAATACTGATATTGATTAATATTTTATATTCTTATCTATGCTCTGAAATTTTTTCATTTTGGAATTTTACCTTTTAAAATAACTTTCTAGTAATCAACTATACTGTAGATAATAATCGATTTATTTAACATTTGCGTGTAAAAATTCAATTGTACTGTTGTACACGTCTAGGGTGTGGCTACTCAAAATATGTGATTTAAAAGAATACCAATTTTGATAGAATTTACTTGTGATGCCATGATTAGTTACATGGACATATCACATATACATTTTTTATGTCGATATAGCATTATGAGTTATTGTCCTGTTATGATTTATATCGTAATTACTAACCTAACAAGATAATTATAATATTATATACAGCAGATTTCAAGTCAGAATAAAATGTGAAGGGTGCTTGAAAATGTTAGTAACCTACGAATCATAAAAACCAATATTGCTTAAAGAAACAATGTATAGCCTCAAAATAGGATTGAATCCAAAACTCCGATGAAAATAACTACATGGAATATCGGGTCGTTTAATTTAATGGACCAATAAAAACCCAAGTTCTGAAAGAGAAACAAATATACATCAAAAGGACAATCAAAATTAGGTACTACATGCTAAGAAAGGCCTACATATCATCGGACTATACAACCCAAAAAATAACAAGCCTCAAACAATAAGGGAAATGTTTCATGACGAACTGCAAAAAGTAGCAAATCAAGTCAAAGGAACGTGATAATATTGGGGGATTTTAACGCTCGAATAGGCAATCAAGTTGTGGGGGGTTAACAAAATAATGAACTATTACGAATTAGTAATTAAATTAATAGGAACTATTCCTTCGATAGCTCTGGCAAGATAAATGAACTTTCACTCATAGGTGTAAATAACAAATAGTATCAAAATTTAAATGGTTGCAATAAACAATCAAAAAACAATACAAAGGTTTAGGTAAAACTAGGTGAACTTACCGTACCGCTAGTTACCATGATTCACTACTATAAAAAACAAAGAACAAAACGACTTCCCGATGCATAGCATACCCGAGCGGTACCAATAGGGATTGTAGGAATACAGGGGGAGGACAAATGTCTTGATTAATTTATACAACCATATTTAAATTTAAACATTCTCCCCCCTTTAAAGGCCATAAGTTCTTTAAAAAATAAAACGAATTCTAAATACTATCATGATTTAAACAACCAAATCAATAATTAATACAAACAATTCCTATACAAATCTTAAACAAATATTCAAAACTTAAACTAAATATAAAAATTAAATTAAAATGGTGGTTTCGTCGTGGTTCTATTGATAAAAGCCGAACAAAACAAAATCAGTAAAAAATGCTGACCATCTAATCTTTATCTATCGGCAAGGGACAGATTCGGATAAGAGGCGGTTTTAAGGTTCCGGTTATCGTACGCATGGTAGCCACTCGAGCTACACCGTCTTTACCCTCATGTAATTCAACAAGACGCGCGAGAGGCCGCTTACACGGAGCTAAATTATCCTCCTTTAAAACAACTAAGGTACCGATTTTAGGTACAAAACTAGGATCTAAACATTTCGACCTTTGTTGCAAGGTGTGCAAATATTCCTTTCGCAATCGAGCCCAAAAGTCTCTATGGATGCGCTGTAACAACTACCATCTGGCCAAACGATTAAAGGATAGCTCCGAAAAATCAGGCACAGACAAAAAGGTCAGGGGTTCAAGAGTCAGGAAATGTCCTGGGGTCAAAGCATTGAGATCTTCAACATCATTGGTTAATGGGGTGAGAGGGCGTGAATTTAAGATGGATTAAATTAACGTCAAAACGGTATAAAATTCTTCGTAAGTCAAAATTTGTGCCCCGACTATACGAACAATATGTTCCTTTACAGAACGAATTCCGCGTTCATAAATACCGCCAAAATGTGGAGCAGCAGGAGGAGCAAATGAAAACTTAATATTTTTCTTATCGAGAGCACTCTCCATAAAGCTACTAAGCTGTCGATAAGCATTATGAAAATTAGTGCAATTATCACAAAATACTTGCGATACTCGACCTCTCCGAGCGACAAAACGTTGTAAAGCGGCCAAAAAGGCTTTCGCGGTCAAATCACTAGCTAATTCAAGATGTAAAGCCTTTGCAGCGTAACATACAAATAGACACAAATAGGCCTTTGAGGTCTAACTCCCCTGTAACGAGACATGGTTATCGAAAACGGTCCACCATAATCTAGGCAAATTTAGGCAAATTACCCATAGGGGGTTGTAAGTTTTTGGAAGATTGTTTAAAACATCTAATACATTTGGACAATACTGAATTAATGGCTTGTTCAGAAGACATTATCCAAAACCTTTGACTAACCAAAAATTGAGTACTCCTAAATCCAGCATGTAGATACTTCTCATGATGATAGCGAACTAGAATAGTAGTAAGGCTAGATTTTTTTGGTAACAAAACGGGTGTTTTGCTTCATACGATAACGAAGACTAAGATAGACGACCACCTACTTTTAAACACTGAGTGCTATCATCCAAAAATACTCCCTACTTACGAAATGGTTTTGGAAAAGAGTTTTATTGAAGATGTTCTTCAAAATACTTTTTCTGTGTAAATCTGACAAGAATAATCAACGATTCTTCTAATTCTACGCTTTCGACCTTTTATAACGAGAGTTGTGCGCGAATCGCAACATAAAAGCCAAAATTCTTTGGATCGAGATAAAAGACAATTTATTTTTCAGCAAACAAGACAAAAAATGTTCCTCATGAGTGGAAACAAATACTCAACCTTTCTTTATCTCTTCTAAAGAGGATTTTTTCTGCAATGAGGGAGGAACCTCTGGAAAATTTAATGGAATATTATACAAAAGCGAAGGACCTGTTAACCAGTCTAATTTTGATAGAAAAGCGGCCGGTAGCATGCCTCGCGAAGGCGCATCGGCTGCATTATTTCGAGATTAGATATAATGCCAAGAATAATTTTGACTATAGGACTGGATATACGAAATGCGATTTGCGACGAAAGTTTTGAATCTCGAGGGGGAACTTTTAATCCAGTGCAATACGATTTGAGAATCTAACCAAGCATACACATTTTGAAATATTATATGCTTCCACGACTCTAACACATCTGTTTTATAGGAGCTACTTTCGATTTGGCACAGAGTAAATTGACTTGAACAAGGTTACGAGTATCAATACTACGAATATAAACGACACAAGCATATCCCTTTTCACTAGCATCGGCAAGTCCATGAAGCTCTAAGATGGGACATGAGGAAATATTCAAAAAACGAGGAATTTTGAACTGTGAAATAAGAGATAATTCCGTTTTATATTGTTACCATACACGAATTATTTCTGAAGGAGGGCGATCATCCCATTTAAGACCGGCTGCTCAAAGTTGTTGGATTAAACGTTTAATGAAAAACGTAATAGGTGTTAGGTAACCACAAGGATAATAAATTCGAGCTAACTCGGACAAAAACGATCTTTTGGTACAAGGGACGTCTTGCAATTTGACTAAAAATTGAAAGACGTAGGACTGTGCAATCCACTTCAAACCAAGGATTTTTAATGAAAGACCATTTGCTTCTGGATCAAAATTAATGGAATGAGGATTAATATGGGATTCAGGAAATTGCGACAGCAATTTGGGTTCATTCGAACACCATTTCCGTAACTCAAAGCTTCCTAACTTTAACAAAGTGACCAATTCGTCAACTAAAGTTTGTGCTTCTTCGAGAGTCAAAGCACCAAAAATAAAATCATTAATATACAAAGCATGACGAATAAGCGAGACGGCTTTAGGAAAATGAGAGCCTTCGTCTAATGCTAATTGTTGAAGGGTTCTTAAAGCAAGATACGGCGAAGAAACTATTCCAAAAGTAACAGTTAATAAAGGATACTCCTGAATTTCTCAAGGCTAGAAAATCTCCATAACACGCGTTGATAATCCGTGTGTTCAGGAGCGATTAAAATATTGCGATATATCTAACGAATATCAGTACACAGCGCAAAACGATTAAGTCTAAAATTTAACAAAAGAGAGACTATGTTTTGTTGTATCTTAGGACCGACCAGTAAATAATCGTTCAAAGATTTGCCAAGACTGGGACTTTTCTGAGACGCATTATACACAACTCGAATTTTATTTGAAACACTATCTGGTTTCACAACGCAATGATGTGGAATATAATACTTTCCTATTTTCTTTTCGGCATTAGGGACTAACTGCATATGACCTAAATCAAGATACTCCTGCATATGAAAAGAATATTCTTTTTTCAAACTTGGTTGAAGAGATAAGCGCCGTTCTAATGAAAGCAGTTTATTTAAAGCAATATCATAGCTATCTTGCAAACAAGGCGGCGATTCACGAAAAGGCAAAGACACCACATATTTACCTGAGACGTCCCGATTATGTGTTTCCCGATAAATGTTTTCGCACAGAACGTCTTCTGGTTCTGAAACTGGCTTTTCCGGTATGTTTTCCAGTTTCCAAAATTTCGATAATGAAGAATCTAGTGGGTCTTCAATATTTGAAAGACAAACAAGTGAAATCGATCAAAGGTTAGGTGTGCTAGTAGGTCCTAACAAAATATATCCAAAAACGGTATTTAGGGCATCAGGTTGTCCCACTTTACCTTCAATTTTACCTTCTAACAACACCTTCGAAAATATGCTACAACCAATTAACAAATCAATAGATTAACTACAGTTAAATTCGGGATCGGCTAACTTTAAATTTTTAATATAATTCCACGTCGATATGTCAATTTTGGTGCTAGGCAAATCCAAGCAAACCCGATCTGTAATAATAGCTTCCAAGTGAAACACCGGTGACTCATGATGACGAGGTTGGATAGAAAAACTTATTTGACCTTGATTCAGTTTCGTTTGCATCGAATTGAGTCCGTTAGCTTCAAATAAACAAGGAGTTTTAGGCCAGCCTAGTCTACTGGCAGCTTTTCGACTAATTAACGAACTCATTGAACCCGAATCTAGAAGACATCTCAAGGACTTTTTACACCCCTTACTATCAATTGCATGAACCAAAACGGTGCCGAGCAAGATTTCCTTTTTTGTTTCGTTTTTCCTCCCTACAAAACTAGCAGCACAATGTGATATTTCAGGCGAATTCTGTTCGACTCCCGATGCCCCTGGATTATTAGTATTTTCTGTGGACTACTGACTATTGAAACGATTTCTATCGAAGTGCAACAAACCATTATGAAGGTGACTATTACATTTACTACATTTAAGGGCCTTTGGACACGACTTGACAGAATGATTAGCCTGATTAAGACATCTAAAACACGAGGAAGATTCTTTACAAAATTGGTATCTCTCTTTTGGAGATTTTTTTAAAAACAACGAGCACTGGTTTAGAAAATGACTTTGTTTACATAAAGTATAGCTTATTGACGACGAATTTGTAACAAAGGATGAACTACGATTATGCCTTGACTCATTAGAATGTTTATAATTACACTTTGGCTCCGTATAAGTTGGAGTAATCCGCGTCTAGTTTCGACAAAAGTAAATTAAACATAATAAAGTCCTAATGTTGTGTCGGAAGGCCTAATGTTTTCAATGCGGCTAAATTTTCTAAAAACGTGTCTACTAATTTAGCCAGTTTTTTCGAATTAACTACCGATATTTTCTGCACGCCTATGATCGCATCCCAATGCGCGGCCGCACAACGACGAAGATTTGTGTAACGTTTAACAATTAGATCGTAAGCCATTTGATAATTATCGCTATTTATTGACAAATTACGAATCAAACTAAGTGGAGTAGTAAACTTAAACTTTTCTACGTCTGCTAGGCCTGCGTTATTATGTACAACCGAATTATATAAATATAAAAATGAACTAAACTCCTTAAAATCACCGTTAAATTAAGGCAGTTCTATTTTAGGCAAGCGAATATTATATTTTGGAACTACTACTGATCCAAACGGTTCTGGAGTTTTATATTGTGGCTTAAATAATTCCGCACTAAATAGTTTTATTTTATAAAATTGTTCCAAAAATAATTCCCGAACATTTTCTTCAGCCCT
Source organism: Diabrotica balteata (assembly GCA_918026665.1). Lineage (NCBI taxonomy): Eukaryota > Metazoa > Arthropoda > Insecta > Coleoptera > Chrysomelidae > Diabrotica > Diabrotica balteata. The sequence continues at coordinate 69,924,869 of OU898284.1, read as the reverse complement.
CGTATCCGTGTCTGGTACAGCAAGAATATTACCAATAATATTTGTGTGATGTTTTAAGAATTCTTCGCCAATTAAATCTAATTCTCCTACCCTAATTTTAAATAAAGGTCGGATCGAAATATCGGATAGCGATTTAAAACCCAAATCGAAAATTACCTGAATGTCATTTAAAGCAGTTTTTCTTAAAAATTTGACCTTTTATTTTTCTCTTCTAACTTCTCCATTGCAAATCTCCAATAAATTCCAATAATATACAAACGAAAATGTACAAGAATGTGGTCTAAAACCCCGAAATGCCCGAAATTAAAGATTTGAAATTCGATACTTTATTAAAACGACTATAATCTCCTTTAGAAAGTCTCATATGGTCCACTTTAAAAGGTCATAAATTATTCTCGAGCCTCGAATTTAATAGCTTTCGACAAGAGACGCAACTTAATCAACCCTCAAAACGATAAAAAATAGGACATTAGACGAAACCAACCATTCAAATTTACATTATAACAAAATATTTTTTTCAACAAATGAGTTCAAATCCGGCTAGATAGGCCAATGTGGGGGGCTAACAAAATAATGAACTATTACGAATTAATAGTAATTAAATTAATAGGAACTATTCCTTCGATAGCTCTGGTAAGATAAATGAACTTTCACTCATATGTGCAAATAGCAAATAATATCAAAATTTAAATGGTTGCAATAAACAATCAAAAAACAATACAAAGGTAAAAAACTAGGTGAACTTACCGTACCGCTAATTACCATGATTCACTACTATGAAAAAAACAAAGAACAAAACGACTTCAATCTGAATGCATCAATGCACTAGCGGAGGGTGGCGGCTTTTCTTCTCAACGACTTACGCTCTTGTCTTAGCGGGATGCATAGCATACCCGAGCGGTACCAATAGGGATCGTAGGAATACAGTGAGAGGACAAATGTCTTAATTAATTTATACAACCATATTTAAATTTAAACACAAGTAATACCCGGAATTAAGCAAAAACATAACGGGCATGTAACGAAAAGAAGGACTGATAAAAAACTTTTGCGCGAATATCGAATTTAGAATAAACAATACATTTTTTCACCACAAAGGTCAACACAAATATACATTTAGTAACACCCGTGGACAAAGATCTATAGTTCACACCTAAAAGGGCGGCGAAAGCAAAAACAAAACCAGAGTCAAAGGACTAAATACAGAATATTGGAATACTTATACAGAAAAAGAATATCAGAGCAGATAGTCGGAAATAAAATATTAGAAAACGATAACATTAAGGAAAGCTGGGAAAAACTTAAAAATAACATAATTAGGGCAGCAACCGAATTACTTGGAGAGAGGAAAGTAACAAATACTAAAATACCAACAAATAAAACCCCATGGTTTAGAGAAGTGAAGATGAAACATGAAAAAAAAATAAGAAAGCCTTTTTACAATACTGAACGTAATAAACACAACAGGCATACAACCTCTATAAACAAATCAGAAATAAAACAAATGCTTTAGTTAGACAAATAAAAGAGGAACACTGGCAAAGCTTACTAAAACAGATAGAATACGACTTCTACGAAATACAGAAAGAAATATGGAAAATAATTAAAGGACAAAGAAAAAAGATGAAAGAAATAATAAGATTAAACACATTTAGAAGGGCACATGGGTAGACTGCTTTCTATCCCTATTTGCTAAAGGTGACGATAATGAAACAACACCCCAACGATAATGAACACCAACAACAGAGGTGACTGCAAACGAACAAATAAATATTGAGGAGGAAGAGGTAAAAAAGGGATTAAGGAAATTAAAAAACAGAAAATCACCAGGAGAGAGCAAAATACCGAACGAACTCCTAAAGTACGGAGGACCAGATCTGAACAAACAACTACTAAAACTAATAACAAAAATAATAGAACGAAACAGAATTTCTCAATAATGGAGATAAAGCATCCTAATACCTCTCTTGAAAAAAATGATAACAAATAGACTTGGCCTGTATACAGATCCAGAATACAGACCAACTGCAATAAAAAAAGCAAAAAATACCCTTCTACAGAATGCATATCTCCAACATCTAATCGAAACTATTTTCAAATCAAGACTTTTAGCCAAATCTAAATCTTTTAGCCAAACATAACATAACGTGGCACACAAAGGCAACAACCTTTTAATTAAATATTTTACTAAACTAAAAACACAAACTCTAAAACTCAAAAAATCACATGTTGTTTACGAGATTCCCTGTATTAACTGTAAAGGTGTCTATATCGAGCAAACCAGTCAACTGCTTCTATCCAGAATTCGTTCTCACAAATACGACAAAAACAAAGTCACTTCGCTTACAAAAGATGAAACTGAGAAGAAGCATACATTTGACTTCGAAAACATTAAAATTTTACAAAACTGAAGAGAACAAAAAGAAAAGGGGAAATATACGAAAAATATATAAAAAGTTCTTAAAGTCGTATCTCTACTTTACCTTTTTCGAAAACATCAATGATACGCCCATATAGAAATAATTATACACTAATGACAGTAAACCATGAGATATCAGATATCAACTTTTATTTGTCACTTCATTAATGTCAGTGTCCCGTTTTACGTTTTGGTAAGTTATATATATATATATATATATATATATATATATATATATATATATATATATATATATATATATATATATATACAATAAGGATCACTCAAAGAGTGATGGGTTTTTCAGTCAAAGGTGGAGAAAAAAAGACAAAGAAGGTGGCTACTTTATCTATTTATTGAAGACGTTTCGCTTTCTATTCGGAAAGCAACATCAGTTCATTTAAAAAGAACAGTATGAAAAACCAAACATCCATAGAAAAGTTAATATAATTGTGTTACCCGAAAAAGACATGTAGTAATCAATGATCTTAAATGTGTAAAAAAGCTTACTGTAGTGGACATTCTGAGATCATGTTGTATAGACAATTAATTGAAACTAGATACAGTTTAAAATTAACAAACTTAGCACAGCAAAAGAACACGTGGTAAATGGACATGTATATTATATTACCACTCTTCACGTTGATTGCGTGGGTGTTAAACCTGTTGCTTGTCATTTACTTAGAGCACCTTATAAGCTAAGGGCTGGTAAAGTTGTTACGATATGAATTGGGAAAGAACAATTTTTGGAGTCCGGTCAGTAATTCTACGGCGAACATAGAAATAAAGATAAATCTTTGTAATTCTAATTATTGATTACTCCTGGTATTAGTCCACATGGATATTGGTGTGGCTTATTAATTTGAACGTATCTTATTGGGTAATACTGAAATGTAATTGGTCAAATTTTTCGGAAGTGCATACACTATAACCAAATCTGGCTTTGCCGTTAGCAGGTAAAAATTGCTTCTCATGTTTCAAAGGCGGCAAGCATTTAAATAAACACAATAACAGTGTCGTCGTGATACACTTATTTTATTTTATTTAAACTTATTATATAAATTATTTTATTTTTATACTAAAATTGTAGTCTCATTTTTTAGTTCTCAAATGAATAAGCACATTACATTTCATTTGCATTTTGTATGTATATACTTTTAATCATCAATTTTAAATTTCAATAAAAGTTAAACCTGTTGCTTGCCATTTACTTAGAGCACCTTATAAGCTAAGGGCTGGTAAAGTTGTTACGATATGAATTGGGAAAGAACAATTTTTGGGGTCCGGTCAGTAATTCTACGGCGAACATAGAAATAAAGATAAATCTTTGTAATTCTAATTATTGATTACTCCTAGTATTAGTCCACATGGATATTGGTGTGGCTTATTAATTTGAACGTATCTTATTGGGTAATACTGAAATATAATTGGTCAAATTTTTCGGAAGTGCATACACTATAACCAAATCTGGCTTTGCCGTTAGCAGGTAAAAATTGCTTCTCATGTTTCAAAGGCGGCAAGCATTTAAATAAACACAATAACAGTGTCGTCGTGATAAACTTATTTTATTTTATTTTAAACTTATTATATAAATTATTTTATTTTTATACTAAAATTGTAGTCTCATTTTTTAGTTCTCAAATGAATAAGCACATTACATTTCATTTGCATTTTGTATGTATATACTTTTAATCATCAATTTTAAATTTCAATAAAAGTTAAGGAATTTTTAGGGTCCAGTCCCCAATAATTCAGAAATATAAACATTATTTGTAATTGATCTGATATTGAAGAATTTTCTACGGTTGTATATCAAATAGAGGCTTGCCTCAACTCCAGACAACTTTATCCTCTTTCTAATGACCCAAATGACCCTAATCCCCTTACTCCTGCACACTTGTTAATCGGGTCTTCATTGACGACTATACCACAACAGAACTTAATCGACATGAATGAAAATCGTCTTTCAAGATTTCAAAGGGTGCAACAGTTATTACAGCACTTTTGGACATGATGGTCCAAAGAATACATATCCCATCTTCAGCAGCGGTTCAAGTGGAAGGAGAATTGCCAACAGCTGATCAAGCCTGGACGAATCGTACTGGTTAAGGATGATGGACTTCCTCCCTTAAAGTGGCAGTTAGGTAGAATTTTAAAAACTTATACCGGAAGTGACAATATTGTGCGGTCGGTTATGATAAAGACAAACACTGGTGACATTAAACGACCGGTTGTGAAAATTTGTGTTCTACCAAACCAAGATCAATAAATTCTTTATAGCTATAAGTAATATGATCTTTGAAACTTTATTTAAAAAACACTTTTTTTATTTAATATTGAAACCCGGTCTTTTGGGTTTCAAGGTGGGGGAGTATATGTTAAGTACGGACCTGCTCGCGCACATTATAGTTTAAAAACCTACAAATTATGCGCCTGCGTCACGATCCACCACGAACAACCGAATGCGAGCGAGAGACAGGGCGGTTTACGCCGGGAGGGAGAGAAGCCAGGAGAGATCGACGCCAACCCCGTTTGTGGATGAAGACATTTTTAAATTATATATTTAAGTTATTATTGTACAGTTAGTTTGTTGTTTATAGTGTTTTATTTAATAAAATTATACGTGAAATTCTCAAAATACTTCACACACGCTCATTCAGTAATTAAAAAAAAATAAAGGGTTGATACAGGGGATAAGAGGGTGCATTTTCCAGCAACCTTTAATATGATATTATGTCTCCCCCTTCAGATATTAATTGACGTGTTTTTGCGTTTTTCCAAAAAATTAGAGGTTCAAAGTTATTTAAGGTGGATAGTTTTATCTGAAAAGCATGTATATATATATATATATATATATATATATATATATATATATATATATATATTGTTTAACTGTTGATCGACCCCTGTATAACAGTTGTCGCACACATCATGGAACCGGTAACCCCTCCGCCCCGTGGAGCAACCGTGTGTTTGGCCTACGGCGTTGACCTTCGACCGACAACTAGTTTTCAGCATTCGAGATCCATTCACTTTGAAATAAAGACTTGTATTCATTTTCAGTGCATATTGTAAATTCAGTTTTTATACTTTATAACGTTTTTATCTTTTCAATTAAAGTTTTGGAATAACAATTATATGTATAATAATTCATACATAATAGTTTGGTCCTTCATAGAGCGGATGATAACTAGTGCAATTATAAGTTATCGTGTAAATTGGAAACCGAAAAAGTTCTACCGCATGCAGACAATTCCATGCCGGCATTTTTCGACGATTAGATGCAGATCAACCGAACAAGAGTCAAAGGTCAGTAATTAGCGTTTCATTTACCTACTCCTATGATTTTATCCTTGTTTCGACTTGATTTTATTATTTAATTCATTCTTAAAAGACTCGAATCAATTTTATACAATAAAATAAACATATTTTTGCTGAATTTACGTTACATTCATTGAATTATTTATGCACATATTTAATACTTATTAGCTACATATTGCATCATATCTTACATTTTAACCATTTCGTTATATTTGTTATAATATAACACTAGCATTTGAACTATTTTTAAACCTTATTTCTTTCATTTCCACATTCTAGCTGTTTTTCTATTGTACATTTCACTAATATTAAGGTAGATTTACAATTTAACAAAATAGAACACTATTAATCATTCAAAATGCCAAACGAGGTGCTTGCTTCTGAACTTAAAAAGCTTCATATCTCTCGTGGAAATTATAAATCTCAGATAACAAAATTTAAAAATTACTTAGATAAAGAAAAATCAAAAAATAATCCTGACTTTACTCAACTTGCAGTTAGATTATCAAAAATTGAACCTCTATTTCAAGCCTTTGATGATATTCAAACTCAAATAGAATGTTTAGAAGACAGTAATGATACAGTAAATCAAAACGAACGTCTAGAGTTCGAAGACAGTTATTATAGTGTCGTTTCTATAGGTCAAGCAATTTTAAATAACTCTGGCGATCAAAATGTAGATAATACATCAATCTCTAGCAATTCTAATATTTCAAATGCAGCAACACAACACGTTAAGTTACCTTCTATATCTTTACCATCTTTCGATGGAAAATTCGATCAGTTTTTATTCTTTAAAGACACTTTTCAATCGTTAATTCATAATAACAAATCTATACCTGATATTAATAAATTCCATTACTTGCGCTTATCGTTAAAGGCTCAAGCAGCGGATTTATTAAAATCGCTTGAAGTCTCAGCAAACAATTATATTGTAGCATGGAATCTACTTATTCAACGTTATGAAAATAAACCTTTATTGAAGAAAAATCATATAAAGGCTTTATTTGAGACAAAACCTGCTACAAAAGAATGCCATCTAGAATTAAGAAACATTCTAGATGACATGAATCGGCATTTAAGAGCCTTACAAGTTCTAGAAGAACCTGTAGATTCTTGGGATGCATTAATAATTCATTTATTTTCCACAAAACTGGATTCAATAACTCGTCGTGAATGGGAGTGTGAATATGCCAAACATGACACAGTAACGCGAGAAATATTTTGCAATTTTCTGTCCGAAAAATGCAGAATTCTTGAAACTTTAAATATTCAAGGCAATAAGGTAAAACAAAATGTAAGAAGCTTATTTTCAAGTAATTCTCCAACTTGTTATTTTTGCAATAAAGATCATACTATTTATAACTGCAAATCCTTTATCGCGCTAAGTCCAAATTCTAGGCTAGCTGAAGTCAAAAAATTGAAACTTTGTATCAATTGTTTGCGAAATAATCATTCAACTAACCAGTGTCGTTCTATGCACTGCAGAAAATGCAACAATAAACATAATACTTTGTTACACTTTGGTTTCAATAATCAACATAACCATCATAATTCTAAGTCGAATAATCATAATTCATCTAGTAGAAATGCATCGCAAGACAATCCTAATTTCAATCCTAATGCTAACAATTCTACTGAAACTTCCGATTCTCCTGAAATTAGCGCAAATTGTTTAATTGCAGGTAATGATTCTCCAAGCATTGTCTTATTGTCAACTGCCCTGGTAGACATATTTGATAATCGTGGAAATGTATTTTCTTGTCGTATATTGCTTGATAGCGGTAGTGAGTCAAGTTTTATCTCTGAGGAAATGTGTAAAAAATTAAATATAAGTACAACTCCAATACAATGTTCTATTACAGGAGTTGGACAAAAAACCACAAATATTTTAAAACAAACCGTTGTATCTGTTCAAGCACGTCAAGTCCCATTCAAAACAAGTTTTAAATGTTTAGTTATTCCTAAAATTACAAGCAGAATACCCTCAAACTTTATTAACACGTCAAGCTTAAATATCCCTCATAATCTGATACTAGCAGACCCAACATTCAATGAACCTGGTCCAATCGACATTTTGATTGGTGCTGATCACTTCTGGGATCTGCTCATGGTAGGGCAAGTAAAGCTTGGCAAGCATTTGCCTACATTGCAAAAAACTCAATTTGGTTGGATTGTCTCGGGCACTATACATTCACCCCAATTCATACAACCTCCTAACATTTCTATCTCATGCAATCTGAGTACTTCTGATCAGGCTATTCATTCACAAATAGCTAAATTCTGGGAAATTGAAGAAATCAATGTTCCTAAATCCTCATCTTCAGATGACATTCTCTGTGAAGAACTATTCAAAACTACTACTATTAGAAACTCGTTGGGTCAATTTATCGTCCAACTACCGTTTCAGAAACCGGCTTGCTCTCTTGGCGATTCAAAAGAAGTAGCAACCAAATACTTATTCAATTTAGAAAAGCGATTACAAAGAAATCCTGAACTAAAGGCAAATTATACAGATTTCTTAAGCGAATACGAAGCTCTTGGTCACATGACCAAAATAAATGACTCTGAATTATCAGACAAACCTTGCTATTATTTGCCCCACCACGGTGTGGTAAAGGAGTCTAGCACTACCACCAAGTTAAGAGTGGTTTTCAATGGATCAGCTATAACAACTAGTGGCTTATCACTTAATGACATTTTAGTAGCTGGTCCAACTATTCAAGATGATCTATTTTCCATAGTTTTGCGAGCAAGAAAACATAATATTATGCTGACTGGAGACATAACTAAAATGTACCGGCAAGTATTGGTAGATTCATCACAACGCTCGCTACAACTTATTCTTTGGAGACCTAATCCTGATTCAGAAATACATACGTATCAATTAAATACGCTTACATACGGTACAGCACCGGCAGCCTTTCTGTCTACAAGATGCTTAAAGGAACTGTCAATACAATGTAAAGATACACATCCAGACATTAGCAGAATAATCGCAAGGGACTTTTACGTTGATGATCTTTGCACAGGGTGTTCATCAATTGATGAAGCAATATACCTTAAACAAAACCTGTCTGAAATTCTCATTTCTGGTGGCTTTCCACTCCGTAAATTCATGTGCAATGCACCGGAAGTACTTTGTGAGCAATCTGAAGGGGATAATACTATATTAAATTTCGGTGAGGATTGCAATAACAAAACTTTAGGTCTTCTTTGGAACTCTCAATCCGACACACTACAATTTTCAATAAAGGCTACTTATAATTCCTGCCCAACTAAACGAAAAATCCTATCTTGTGTCTCTCAAATATTCGACCCATTAGGATTAGTTCAACCTGTAATAATCATAGCAAAATGCATTATTCAAAAATTGTGGCAGCACAAACTTGATTGGGATGAATCAATCCCACAAGACCTTTATACTAGCTGGATTAAATTCCATAATCAACTTCAAGATTTAAATGCATTAAAAATTCCTAGACATGTTCTACCTAACAATCCAGTGCTATTAGAAATCCACGGCTTCTCTGACTCCAGTGAAATGGCATACGGTGCCTGTATATACATTCGATCCTTAGATTCAGAGGGTACTTATCATTGTCACCTACTTTGCTCTAAAACAAGAGTGGCTCCCCTCAAAACAATTACGATTCCTAGGCTCGAATTGTGCGCCGCATTGTTGCTGGCAGAGTTGGCTCAGAAGGTCATAATCTCGTTAGATCTTCCTATTACTCATATCTTCTACTGGTGTGACTCAACTATAGTTTTATCATGGATCAAATCTGTTTCTACCCAGTGGAAAATTTTTGTCGCTAATAGAGTGACACAAATACAATCATTAACAAATTCGGATTCTTGGAGATACGTCAATACTCAAGAAAACCCAGCTGATTTGCTCTCTCGGGGTCTTAGCCCTACGTCTTTAATTGATAATTCTCTATGGTGGAATGGCCCTAAATGGTTGCTGTATCCTAAAGAACAATGGCCCACTAGTGCTTCAAGTACTATAGTCAATTCTGATGCACCTGAGAGACGCAAGGAAAAATTAATTTCTTTTCAGTCTACAGTTACTGAAGGACTGGATCTTATTAACAGATTTTCTAATCTTAACAAGCTTCAACGAGTCACTGCTTACTGTTATCGATTCTTTGATAATTGCCGCTTATCTAAGGCAAATCGAAAATCCGGAGCACTTGATGCTCAAGAACTTAATCATGCTCTATATACTCTTATTAGAACTGTTCAAAGGCAAGAGTTTCCGACTGAGTATCAAGACTTATCAAAATCTAAACCTATTAACTCTAGAAGTAAAATCTTACGATTAGCCCCATTCTTAGATGACAAGGGTATAATCAGAGTTGGTGGCAGACTTAAACATTCAAAATTTGATTTTCAAAAGAAACATCCTGCGATAATACCCGGTAAACATGTACTTTCTAAATTAATTGTAAAACAAGAACATTTGCGCCTTCTTCATGCAGGGCCACAATTATTACTAGCTTCAATACGAGAACGTTTTTGGCCTACTTCTGGCAGAAATTTAATCAAACAGGTTGTGAGGCAATGCTTACGTTGTTTTCGCTTTAGTGCGTCTCCTATCCCCTATTTAATGGGAGATTTACCAGAGCATCGAGTAACGCCTCAACGACCATTCTATAATACAGGTACAGACTTTTGCGGACCCTTTTTATTAAAGGATCGGCAAACTAGAAATTATAAAACGATCAAGGCTTACGTGTGTATTTTTGTGTGTCTCTCAACGAGAGCTATGCATTTGGAACTTGTAAGCAGTCTTACTACAGACTCTCTTATTGCCACTCTTCGTAGATTTTTCGCTAGAAGAGGTTTAAGCGCAAATATATATTCTGATCATGGCACCAATTTTGTTGGAGCTAAAAATGAGATTTATAAGTTTCTACACACGAGTGAAAATGAAATTCAATCTATTCTAAATTCTGACAATGTAAAATGGCATTTCATACCTCCTCATGCACCGCATTTTGGTGGTATATGGGAAGCGGGAGTTAAATCTACTAAATTTCATTTAAAGAGGGTACTCGGTCAAATCCCACTTTCTTACGAAGATTTCGTAACTGTTCTTCATCAAGTCGAAGCATGTTTAAATTCCCGACCTTTATCCCAGATTTCCAATGATCCCAATGATCCGCAGTCCTTGACACCTGCACACTTCCTAATTGGAGAACGCATTACTGCTTTACCTGACCATGACTATTCTGCAATTAAAGAAAACTCACTCAGCAATTTTCAACGCCTTCAAAGAATCATCCAAAGTTTCTGGAAGCGATGGTCAAAGGAGTATATTTCCGAGCTCCAACAACGGTCTAAATGGAAAAAGACCTACCCCACAATTTTAAAGCCTGGACTCCTCGTCTTGGTTAAAGAAGATGGAATCCCGCCAATGAAATGGAAAATTGGTATAGTTGAAGTCACTCATCCTGGTGCCGACGGTATAGTCAGAGCTGTTACCATTAGAACTGGCTCCTCCGTATACAAACGACCTGCCATGAAGATATGTGTACTTCCAGAGGATCTTCCTAACCATTAGTTGCTGTTGAAGCCTACCAGCTATCAAGGGGGCCGGTATGTTTAACTGTTGATCGACCCCTGTATAACAGTTGTCGCACACATCATGGAACCGGTAACCCCTCCGCCCCCGTGGAGCCACCGTGTGTTTGGCCTACGGCGTTGACCTTCGACCGACAACTAGTTTTCAGCATTCGAGATCCATTCACTTTGAAATAAAGACTTGTATTCATTTTCAGTGCATATTGTAAATTCAGTTTTTATACTTTATAACGTTTTTATCTTTTCAATTAAAGTTTTGGAATAACAATTATATGTATAATAATTCATACAATATTTATATATATATATATATATATATATATATATATACATATATATGTATATATATATATATATATATATATATGTATATATATATATATATCTATATATATATATATACATATATATATATATATATATATATATATATATATATATAATATATATATATATATATATATATATATATTTACGGCATAAAGTGAACTCCGCCCATGTTAAAATTCAGGTTCGAGTGAGCTCCGTGGTCAAGTGGACACCGATATACGGAGCTCACATGACCATTCCATAATATTGGCTCTGTCGATTCGTTAAGACGTATAGTTTCATAATTCTTAATAAAATTTTGGAGCTCATAAGTACCCCTGTATCGTAAATGTATTTCGCTTAGTTCACGTGTATATATTATAGGGGTCGTTCAGATCTTTTTCACTGTATATTGGAACTATAAGTATATCGGTTTAAGTAAGCTCTGATAGTTTGGCAACTATGCACTTAGGCCAGCGTTCTTGATATATATATTTTATATATTTTAAACGGTTCATACGGACTCCTTTTCATACGCATTACAATATGTAATCTTCTTCTTCTTCTTGATGTGCCTATCCGTTATGAATGTTGGCGATCATATTGACAATATGTAATAGATATGTATAATACCAAATACCTGTTTTTGGTAGGTACCTTCTATTCTAAAAATAGCTTTATAAATACAAAAGGATTTCATTACCCAGTTGGACGTGTTTTTTCATATGCGAATATTTCCTAATGTATTTTGTTAACATGAATATGTCTTTATACGTTTTATTTAAGAATACGATTAATAAGAACTTTTAGTTAATCCATTGTTTTACGATATCTTGTATACAGCTTCTTTATTATTTTATTTCTGGTTTTATCTCTGTACTACATATAATTCTGGATAGGTTATCTTAAAATAAATATTTAAGTGCAAAAATAGATATTTTTATGTAAAAATTGGTAGTATGCACAAAAGAGGGAATAATGCTTAATTTATATAAGAAGAATGTACCAGTTCACCAATATTACATACTTTTAAATGTTTTATCTGCTATTTAGGGGTAATATGTAATCAGTAAAGGTGGAGTTAGTGCCAAATTTGCAATAATCTTTGGTCAGTTTTTTCTCGATTTTAGTCATAAATTGAGCTGGACTTCGTTGAGTGGATGTTGCGATTCTAGACTTTGTATCTTTTATTCTCTAGCAGTCTAGCTACTTATCTTCGGATATTAGGTGAATTGATAACTACGATATTGTAGAGCTTATGTATGGATGTGTGTGTGTGTGTCTTAATATTTGCTGAATTTGGCTGTCTAATTTATAGCTAAATCTACGTGTTAAATATGTGTTGGTGTCATCCATACTTGCAAGGTATATTCGGTAGCAGAAGCATAGAGTGCAAGCGTCTACGTTTTAAGGATGAAAGAATGCTTCTCATTTTTAGTTGACAAGTTTGCAGAGATTATTTTTCTGGTCTTCAGTTTGCCTTTTAGTTTTAAACAATGTTCTATGAATGACACAGTTTGATACAAACTATCTTCAAGGTATTTATAGCAAGTCCAGAGTTTAAAAATTTCATGACACTATTGGATGTTTAGATTTTTAAAAGCATCTCTGTTAGGGACATTAAAGCAGGACATCTGACTTTTTCTGAGGTTTGGCTTAAAATTGATTCATAGTCTATTTTTATTGTGTTTAAAGTATGATTTAGATTTTTCTATACTTCAGCAACAAAAGTTTTTGGTTGTGCAACAATATAGATGTATCGTCTACATAATAAAAGTCCTAGTATTTACTGGTATGGGTTGTGTAAATATTATACAGTGTAGGTACCATTACGCTACCCCAAAGGAGACCGTTCTTCTGCGTTTTCCATCTGTTATTTTTACCATTGAATGATACGAAAAATCTTCTGTTGTGTAGGTATACAAGGACAATACAAGCCATTGTTGTATTTTTGATCCAAATTTTAGAATTAGTTTTGTGCTCAGATCTTTAGTCAGGAGCCGTAATATTGTTCATTATATACGTAGATAGCAGATCCAAGATCAACAACGTTGAAAGATTCCCTTAGCTGACTGGTTTTGTCCCCTCTCATTTTAAGTTTTTCTTTTCTTGTTTGCCTATGTTTGGCCCTTTGGCCCTCAATGTGTTTCCTGCACTAGAAATACGTCACATTTGTGTTAACCGCATACGTCTGATAAAGTTAAGTAAAGTAAAGTACCTATCTTTATCTCTGGATATTCCCTTCTCTAATATTTATAGACGGAATTAGGATAGTTGGCATTAAAAAGGCCGATTTGGCCGATCTTTAAACCCTATAAAATATGGCTAATCTTTTACTTTTCATTAAAAATTTTAATTTTACATACTGTTACTTTTAGACAATATTTCGATCAGATTTGTATAGTAATAAATGTAGTTAATATACATAGAGTCTCTTTGTGAAAAATAAATGAGTTTGTAATATCGGTCACAACTCATATATGGATAATAAGGAAATAAACGGTTAAAATAGGTGTACAAAATTTTAACTACATATATCGGCGCCATTGTTCAGGAGTTGGGTTTATCTCAGAGATCAAAGGTTACGTTACATGCATATTACAGGTTCTATTTACGTATTTTCATTCCTAAAAAAGTATATTTATAATAAAGCCCTGAAGCTACCTTTAGATTCTATGAAAAGTAGAATCTATGGAAATTAGCAAATTAAAAAATAAAGACATAATTCTGAATGGCCAACTTGAGACAAACAATTCTCCCGTCCTTAACTTATTCAGTTACAAACTATAACGTGTAAACGCATACATCTTTTATTGTTAGATAAAATAAATTTTTATCAAGTAACGGTCGGATCTATCACTTACTAAAAGAGTAGAAAATGACATGCTTATGCTTTAGAGTACGGCTACTTTAGTACAAAGTACCCTTTGCTTTTGCCAATTGCTTTCTCGATTTCTTAGCGATGGGCCTGGCTTTTCCTTATCAATAATGTTCTCATTCGTTATAGTTATTCTAAGATATTCAGATTTCACTATATGCTCTACATTTGGTTTTATCTAATATAAATTTACAACTATGACGAAATTTTTCTAATATTTTATGCATTGATATTAAATTGATATGAAACTGAGGATATAAAAATCAACAATAAGACCGATAATGACGTACATAGCGGAAACAAGAGCAAATACGGCGAAAACACAAAGACTGCTAGAAACAACAGAAATGAAAGTCTTACGAAAAATAACAAACTAAACTCTAAAAGAAAGAGTAAGAAGTGAAAAAATACGAGCGAGATGTGGTTTAGAGGAAATAAACGCGTTGACCAAAAGAAAAAAGCGGAATGAAATCAACACTTCGAAGGAATGACAGAAAATAGAATAGTACGAATAGCAAGAGACAAATCGCCAAACGGAAGGAGATCATTGGGACGACCGAGGAAAAGATGGTCAGACAACGTCAATTGAGGCTCAAAACCGAAGTAAAACAGGCATTAAGCCTATTTATAAAGAAGGAAGAAGAAGGAGAAGATATTAAACTGGAGTAGAGCACTTGGTAGATAATATTTATTTGTTTTGAGTATACTTATTTTACAACATAGTACATAAAATAATAAATATTTGTGTGCTCAGTTTTTTGCTCTGAATTGAAGATTTTATCTCAAAATATGACTGTACTTTATACAAATATTATTATTTTCTGAGATACCGGTATAAATATAAATTTTGAATTTCGTAATGATTTTTTAAAATTATTTTCTTGTGACGTTATGTCAGTGTTTAAGAAGAATGCTGGGAATAAGGTTAAATAGGTTTTTATATTTTATTTGACGTTTAAATATTTAAGTCTGAGTTCATTTTTCGAAAAACTATAAACTTGTGACAACAAATTGCTACATAACAGTACGAGGCAATATTCTTATGCTGTGACAAAATCATCATATTTGCTTTACATTGCCGTTTTTCCTGCCGTATAATATTTTAGCATAGTCTTCTGATTCATTTTATAGACAAGCGGTAATGGATATCCACAATTTGTCTAATAATATTAAGTTTTAAAAACAGCTGTGCTTTTATGCTCATTCGTTTACCTTTCGTAAAGCCACCTGAGTTATGAATAACTACTTTTTTGTATTTTTAGAAGACATACTTCTATCGGGCATATTTTAATGTGTGAATATTAGGGATTTATATAATCTTTTTGTATATATAATTTGTTTATTGATTTTACATTTTAGATAAAATTTCATAATTATAGTTCTCTTCCGTTTATTTACTATAGTAATACATATACAAACCCAATTCGAAATGGAGAAAAACCAGCGAGTTCTAGATTGAACATAGACATTCGTCTCTCTTTCTCCCTATATGTTATATAAAGGTCATCGTCATCATATAGTCAGAACGCAACAAGGTTCTATTACCTTTTCTTCTTTTTGTCTCCTCATTACTATTGAAAACTCAGCCACGTAAATGACGTTAAAAATTTATTTCCCTATTTCTGAAGTGCCTTTCCTGGGATAACTTTTTTAAGTCTAGTTCATTTGATTACTTGTAATTGATTTGATAATCCCTAACAAATAAGTTGTTGATTGTAGGTAGGATAGCATGTGATTGAACAGGGATGTGTTGATAAGATGTAGGTAGTCTCATTATTCCTAAATCTGACCATATATTACTTCCCTCCTTCATTCGTGGACGTCCTAAGGGCATTTTTTTTTTCTCGATCCTCCCAATTTAGCTTGACAATGGAGTTATTAGAGAGCCTTTGGATATAGCCAGCGCAACTTTGGCGTTGAGATTTAGTTTCTTGTACGACGTTGCTACCTTTGTATATGTGTTTAACCTTGGCATTAGTTCCGTTTGGTATTGGTTAGTACTCGGACCTATATAGGTTGGAAAATACTTCTGATGACATTTCTAGCAATCCTGATCTAATTACTACTTGAGTTTTACATGCATTGTTTTGACAGTGTTCTCGTCACATATCCACACAGTAGCACTGATTTAATTATCTTCTTATATATCCTGATTTTATAGATTCCTATTAGACTTCTGGATTTAAAAGTGTTATAAGGGTTATAATATATACATCAGTTAGCTACCTAAATATTCATTTTTATTTCTTATGTGAGAACGTTATCTACGATATACTAAATACTGCAATGTTTTAAAATGATATGGGTTTATTGTAACATTATGCTCTACTCTATATCATCTTTTTTAATTACTATTTATAACTGGGAATAAGCCACATTAAAGATAAAAATACATTTATTGACGTTTCAATTTCCAATTCGGAAATCGTTCTCAAAATACAAATAGTAAATTATTAATTATTATTATTATAAATAATATTTACTAATAAATTATTAGTAAATAATTTACTATTTGTATTTTGAGAACGATTTCCGAATTGGAAATTGAAACGTCAATAAATGTATTTTTATCTTTAATGTGGCTTATTCCCAGTTATAAATAGTAATTAATTTACAATGCCACAAGAAAATAGCTTCAGAACAATATCATCTTTTTTTGCATGTTAAAGGACATTTATTTAGTTTTTTTACTGATTATCAGCAAATTTTTTTGGTGCTAATAGCATTATTTTATAGCATTCCAATATTTATTCTATGGATTAAATCTGGATAGCAAATAGATATTCTTCACTTTCTCGGAGAAATAATATTGCTACTAATTTCAAACCTATTTTAATACATGGATACGAGTAATAGCAAATGGCTAAAGCAAGTGAGGAAGAACTCCGAATATTTGAAAAGAAAATAATAAGAGACAACGATTTGAACCTTCGTCGAAGCTAGATTTATTTAATTACCAGTCTAATCGCACCTAGTTTTTGTGCTTTTATTTATATCCAGTTAATATTAAAAGTGTAATAAATTGTTGTGATACCGTAAATAACAATGGAGAATAACAATGGAGAAAATCGGTAAGGAATTTTAATCTAATTAGATACTTACTTCAAAACAAGTTCATATTATTTATATCACCTGATGTCATTAAACAACGAAAATGGGTGATGTTAATAGTCCAGTCGCGTCGAGGCCCCAAACGTTATTGACATCATATAAAACTTCTTCATATTCTGTAGCGTTAATCAATTCAATTCCAAAATTCCAATATCTACTTGCACTGTGAAAAATTATAGAACCAAGATATATACATTTTTTCATCACGAATTTCAAATCACCGTATTTGTATTTACTAGTGAAGAATTAGAAAAAACTGTCATGAAGGCTGACAACGAAAGAATAACTATCAATCATCAAATAATTTATGCTCGACGCTTAATTACACCAAATGAAAGATTACTGATCTCTAATGTTTGTCCTAGTATTTATCACACATTCATAGAATATGAACTTAAAAAATTAGGCCTCAATTTATTACCTCCAATTAATTTTTTACGAAGAGGTACAACAAACCCAGTATATAGATATATATTGAGCTTTCCAAGACATACATTTATCTTTCCTTTGAAAGCTACATTAATTCCTCCCTCAATTGTCAGAAACCACGATCAAACATCTAATCGTATTTTCTTATCTTTAGAAAACAGATGTGTTACTATTGTAAAAAATCTGACCATTTTGTAGCAAATTGGTCATTCTGTACAAATCCAAATCAGAACTTTACAACAACAGTGCCAACTACTACTATAAATACAGTAGTTAATACTCTTCCACACATGACGTCCTGATCACATCAGCATCTTCAGCGAAGTCCTTTTCCTTACAATCCTCGACTATACCTACTTAATTAACTATACCAATATTAACTCCATCTCAAATATCACCCTTAACATTATTCCCAAGTTCTCAAACTACATACACAGATAAAAATATAACAACTACCCAGTTATCAACAATACCTAATATGTCACAACCTCATATATCAATCCCAACCTATTCCTCAACACTTGCATACCCTATCAATAACATATCAATAAATACTGTAATTTAAAAACTAAAATTGCGTAGCCAAGAAAAAGTAGTCATATCCCAAAGTGCTTTAACAAAGGTGAACGAATTATTAGCGTAACAGCTGTTTTGAAAACTAAATATTATGAGACGAATTGGATATTGTATTACATAAACTAAACCGCTTGATTATGGTTTGTTGATTAAGGAAAATATGATATGACAGGAAAGACTAATGACTCTCTAGCTAATTGCCATATAAATATCAATGTAACGCAAATCGTATGATTTTGTATATAAGACAAATAATATTATATTCTAAATTATACCTATAGAGATACAAACATGTATTTATTTCTTCTTCTAGTTCCATGACCGTTATCGATCGTTGGATATCATGTTGGCTACCATATTCGCTACCGTAACTTTATTGACAGCAGCTCTAAATAACGATGTAGTTGATTTTCCATACCATTGCCTTAGATTTTTCAGAAATGATGTTCTTCTTCTACCAGGACCACGATTACCTTGGATCTTTCCCTGAATGATCAGATGTAAAAGATCATATTTTTCAGGGTGTCTCATAATATGACCGAAGTATTCCAGCTTGCGTTTCTTTATTATATTGACCAGTTGTGTTGTTTGGTTCAGCCGTCTAAGGACCTCCTCATTTCTAACTCTGTCGACCCAGCTTATTTTCAGTAGTCGTCTGTATACCCACATCTCAAAGGCTGTCAAGCGTTTAAGCATAGCCTCAGTTAGGGTCAACGCTTCTACTCCATACAGCAGGAGTAATATTTATTTAGATAAACGTAAAGGTTAAAACATGTTTTTTAATTAGCGGTAAAAGATTTATTAGAGTTTAGCACATAAGATAAATTCGTAACAAAATTCATATACCAGTAAATGGTACTCGTTACAGCAGCGAAGTAATTTTAGCAACAGATATGTACTCTGACCTTACCCCTTGACATACAGCAACCACAAAAGAATCGGCGATAGCGCAAAGGGCAGCTACCCCTTAACCAAGACACGACTCTCTTGTTTGGCAGATAGCACTTGTCTCTTCGACGACTAGGCAGCCTTCACCCCTACTGGATAGAACGACTGTCTTTGATGACTAAGCAGTCTTCATCCTTACTGGATGGAATGATTGTCTTTGATGACTGAGCAGCCTCCACTCTTATTGGATGGAATGACTCTCTGTTAATGGGCTAATTATACGGGGAGAATTAAAACATGAAACATGGACGACGAAAAAAACAAAATAAGAGCCGATTGAGCATCGCAGAAAGAAGAATTATTAGAGAAATATATAAACCTGTTATCGATAATATTACAAATCAATACAGAGTGCGAAACAACCGCGAACTAATTGATTATTATGACCAACTAGATAAAGTAAAAACACAAATAACATCTTATACGTAATACCTTGTAAAAATAATATTGTACATTTTTAAGAACGAACTCCTATTTGAACATTGAGGCGTCAAATAAAATATGTAGTACATAATAAATATTGTGGCATATTTCTTTCATTCTATCCAAAAAATTAAAAAAAAAATAAAGTCAGACATATTGAGATGGATTACTGAATACTATTATAGCATACAAGTAGTGTGAGCTACCGGATATTTAAATACATTAAAACTTGGTGTGAACATTTTGGTTAAAAGAATAAATTTGATTTTTATATTACAGATGTAGTTGACGTTTCTATCTCCAAATTCTTTTTTAGAGTTCTTTTCTAGACACGTACTAAACAAATTTTGTTTATATTGCAGTTTCTTCTTTTTGCAGATTTAATAGTGATATGAGGATATCAGTTTGCTACATATACATAAAATACAAATAGACTGACTGTTGCAATACAGGTCCCTTTCCCCAGTGCGACAGAGAAAACTGGCGAAAAGCAGTCCCTGCATCTCTTTCTAATTTGCCAGGTTTATGAAACGCGTGACCTAAATGACCAATGAGAAGGTCACGTGGTCGATAAACCCGTCCCATTAGAAAAAGATACAGATATTGCTTTTCGTCAGTTTTCTCTGTCGCATTGCGGAAACGTGAATGTATGGCAGTATTCAGTCTATTTGTACTATATGTCTATGGTTTGCTACATGCATTTTCGCTTTTATCTTTTATGTGACCAAGTTATCAGCGATATCTAAATAGCTCCAATCCTTCAAAAGTATATGGTTTTATTGTTACATTAACGCTCTATTTTATATCATACCTTTTGTCTGTTAATGAACTTTTATTTGGTTTTCTTGTTATTGACTATAACACCGTTTTTTTATGCTAAAAGCATTATTCAATATATTATAATGTGTAATTTCTCTGGCTGCTGACGAACAGAAGTTTTTAATAACTTTTCTTTAATATAATTATGTATGCAGATTTGTATTTTGATCTCACGGTGCTAAAGAGCAAATGTAATAGTTTATTGTATTTTTCCATAAGCTTTCTAGTTTTTCACTGTGTCATGGCTCCTCTTATTTCTTTTCCTACGATTTACATTAATTCATTTAATTATTATTTCTGAAATTTCAAGTTTATACACAGTTTCTTTTGTTCCACTTATTTATCTAAGATATGTTATTCATTCTTATCTATCTATCTATCTATATAAGGATTTTTACAGCTGTCGCCGCCTTCCTTCTTTCAGCCAACGTCTCCAGTCCTCTCTGTTCTGCCATTCTCCGTCTCTAAGGTCTCGTTTTTCCATGGCCTCGTCCACTTCATCCCTCCATGATCTTCGGGGTCTACCTCTTTTTCTCCTTCCTATTGGGCTCCAATCCGAAATCCTTGCTATCCACCTTGTATGATCTGTTCATTCTTGTCTATAGATGTGCTTATTCCCTATCAATTATCTATCAATATTTGAAGTCTTTTTTTATTTGTTTTAGTCATTGTAATGATTCGCATCCGTACATAAAAATAGGTCTAAAGCTTGTATTATGCTCTAAACTCCTTCAGTGGTAGTATTACCAACTGCGATTATCGTTCTAAGATATTTAATGTCTTCCATACTTTCGAAATTGACGTTGTATCTAGATTTACTGACGGTCTCTTATGGTTATGCGCTGGTATTTGGTTTTCACTTCGTTGATTTTACTTGAAACTTTTTTCGTGCTCTCTGGACTTTGTTCAGTATGTCGTTTACATATTTATAGATGTAATCATCAGCATAACTAGGAGCTGCTTTGTACCTTGAGAGAATTTCTCTCTCAAGGTTTTTGTTTCCCGTATCAATATTACAACAATTTTGCTGGATGCCGACATAGGAAACCCGTTGTTATGTACATACTGTTTCGATATCTTTTTGTCCCGTTATAAAGTGAATATTAGTTTATTAGGAAATATGATATTGTCTAATAATAGTTAAGTTGTTTTGCTTTGCTTTCTCAGACTGCTACCATCGTGCCTTCTGGTATTTGAAGTTCTAAAATGTACCTGCTCTAAAATTTGAAAATCTACGACTAATACAACTACTGGCAACATCGCAGGAGCTTAGTTGTGTACGCTAAAAGCTGTATACGGATCCCAAAAATGTTTCATCCAGTTACGGAGTCCACTTGATCCGACGTGTTGGTCGGAGTCTACATAAAGCGCTACTCAGATAATAATATACACGGCGTATATTCTCCTGGAGTTAGTATAATACCGTTTTAGTACGGAGCCCACATTAACCGCTAGAAGTATATATATATATATATATATATATATATATATATAATATATATATATATATATATATATATAAGGATCACTCAGACGAGTGGTGGGTTCTTATATCGGTCTCTAGGTGGAGAAATAAAAGACAAAGTTGATAGGCTACTTTATCTATTTTGAAGACGTTTCGCTTTCGAGTTTTGAAAGCATCATCAGTTCATCTAAAAAAGTACAATATGAGAACCACACAATCAAGGAAACGATGTTAATTGTTACCTTAAAAAGACATGTAGCAGTCAATGTTATTAACAATAATGTGAATGAAACTAAGTAAATGGACATAATACGCTGATTTTGTATAAACAATTATGTAACTAACAACATATATGAACTTATAAAATTAGCACAGCAAATGACCATGTGGTCTAAAGTAAATTAAATGTTATTTAATGTTAATTAGTGAGAAAGAACCAAGAAAATTATAGATAACTTCCAACTATTTTATGATTATTAAGATTAAGCTTTGATTTTAACTTTAGGTAGCATTATAAGTGATATTAATAAAAATTATAAAAGTAGTGTAAAATGAAGTTACCGATCAAAGCCCTACAAGTGTCGCCGGGAAAATGGCGTTAGATTCGAAAAAGTCGATTGTTTCCAACGATTTCCTGAACCGAAAATACAAAAAGAAATAAAATCTTTCTTAGGTCTAGCCGGTTACTATCGTCGTTTTATTCCCAATTTTGCCAAACTCTCTAAACCTCTCACTAGACTACTCCAAAAAGACGTTGCTTTTAATTTTGATCCAGATTCCAAGCAAACTTTTGAAGATTTGAAAAACGCTTTAATTTCTGACCCAATTTTGACCAATCCAAACTTTGAGGAACCATTCGTCCTCACAACAGATGCAAGAGCATTCGCCATCGGCGCTATATTATCCCAAGGCCCCATTGGAAAAGATCTTCCTATAGCATATGCTTCACGTACTCTGTGGAATGCTGAAACACGATATTCGACCATTGAGCGAGAGCTCCTTGCCATCCGTATGGGCTGTAAAACATTTCCGATCCTACCTGTTCGGTAGAAAATTCACCCTATAATAGTAACAGATCACCGTCCACTCACCTGGTTATTTTCTATAAAAGACCCTGGAAGCCGACTAGCTAGATGGCGTCTCAAGCTTGAGGAATACAATTATAAAATTATTCATAAACTGGGAAAAACCAACAAAAATGCGGACGCCCTTTCTCGAATTTAAATCAATCATTTTAAAGAATGTGCGAATTTTGATCAATAATCATATTAGCTTCGAAAATATCAATATTAGCTTCGAATGATATGGAATCTGACGAACAACCAAATGAAATTAATGAAGAAGAAATCACTGAACATTTTAATAGATTTGTCGAACTGTATAAAACTAAATCACTCATTGAAAATGTTCAGTTAGTCCCAGTGCTGAAGAACACTGTCACAAACATGTTAAAAATATTAAAAAATACATTTAAAATTTTGAATAAAAACATTACAACACACAGGTATTATTTCAAATACAAACACAACAAAAAATCTAAAAATTACAACCTACAAAAACATTGTAGTTATACAAACTATACATTCTTATATATATATATATATATATATATATATATAATATATATATATATATATATAATATATGTATATATATAATGTCAACGCTACGGTCACACACAAAAATTCTGTCATATGCCCTCAAGATGCGTAAAGTGTGCAAGTAATTATCTTACTTTAAACTGTCCACAAAAAGAACGCAGCAATAACGTAAAATGTGTACTTTGTATGGGAAACCATCCGGCCAACTATAAGGGCTGCAGCGTATACAAATAAATACAAAAAGAAAAATTCCCCAACTCAGAAAGAATCAAGAGTCCCACAGAACAGACACCTACGAAACTAATAGTCAAAGAGTAACCCCTGGTGTTTCTTACACCCAAAAAACTTTAGGAAATAGTCAAGCGGATAAAATCACAAATCAACAAACTAATGTCGGCTCAAACCATTCAACGAAAATTGCCAACCTTGAAAACCTGCTGACAAAACTAGTAGAGAGAATAGACACTATGCTTAATCTTCTTATGACTATGATTTCCAAAATGCACTAGTGCAACACAGACTTAAAATAGCCGTCTGGAACTCAAATGGCCTAACGAACTACATTCAAGAAATAAAAATTTTCTTCGACGAGAAGAAAATTGATGTTATGCTTGTATCAGAAGCTCATCTAACAGACAAAAACTATATCAAAATTCCAAAATACATTGTCCACTACACAAAACATCCAAATGACATGGTACACGGTAGCACAGCTATCATTATCAAATCTAATATAAAACACCATAAGTTAAATAAGTTCAGTGAAAAGTACCTGCAATCAACTAGCATTGTCATAGAAGACTGGCTAGGCAACCTTACCTTTTCTGCGGTCTACTGTCCTCCTGGTCAATCAATCAACGAAATCAACTTTAGCACCTATTTCAGTTCTCTTGGACACAAATTCATAGCAGGAGGAGACTTTAACTGTAAACATCATCACTGGGGCTCTAGGGTAATTACAACAAGGGGTAGACAACTGCTGAAGTCAATAACAGAAAACAACCTACAACACATATCTACAGGAGAACCAACTTATTGGCCTACAGATCCAAATAAAACACCAGATCCCTTAGACTTTTGTGCGACTAAAGGTATCTCTCTTAACTACTTAGCAATAGAATCATGCTGGGACCTCTCTTCAGATCATTCTCCCATTCTAATTGACCTAGACTCCAAAATCATACTCAGAAATAAGCCTCCAGTCCTAACCAATAATCAAACAAATTCGACAATATTCCGAAGCGCACTAGCAGAACAAATAACAACGAACTTGCCACTTAAAACAGAATTACAAATTGAAAATGCGGTACAACAACTTACTACCTCCATACAAAAGGCAGGTTGGATTTCTACTCCTGAACAAACAAAATGGAAGGAAAGCATAAACTGTTCGCAAAGTGCTAAAAACTTGATGGATGAGAAAAGAAAACTTAGGAAAAAGTGGCAAAACACACACGCTCCTATTGACAAACAAAATTTAAACAGAATTAGCAGAAGACTTAAAAATCTATTAAAAGAAGAGAAAAACAGGGTGATCCAAACTTACTTAGAAAACTTGACTCCGTCCAAAGACACCAATTATTTTCTATGGAAGGCGAAGAAAAAGGTAAAAGGTCCACAAGGCGTTATATCTCCTCTAAAAAATGTCAAAGGTAAATGGGCAAGAACAGACACAGAAAAATGTGAGACATTCGCTGAACATCTTTCTACAGTATTTAGTCCATTAAACAAAGTAGTGCCATTAGAACAAGAAAAACCATTTAATCATTTTCTTGAGGCTCCATATCAAATGAACCAACCAATCACCAAGTTTAGTATTAAAGAAGTAAAACAGATAATAAAGAATGAGATACAACCCAATAAGGCTCCGAGATTCGACCTCTAACGGGTAAGATCCTCCAGGAACTAACCAATGACTGTTACAGAATAATCACTATGATCTTCAATGCTATGCTTAGTCTGCATTACTTCCCTCTGCAATGGAAAGTGGCACAGATTATACTCATTCAAAAACGATCCAAAGATGTCAACTCATACCGACCAATTAGTCTACTTCCAGTCATCTCTAAGGTCTTTGAAAAACTTCTGCTACGAAAAATCAAACCAATATTGGACGAAAAGTGTCTCATACCTGACCATCAATTCGGTTTTCGTAACCAACATGGTACAATCGAACAAGTTCGCAGACTATACACAACAATAAGAAGTAGTCTCGAGAACAAGCAATACTGTACTGCAGCCTTTTTAGACGCCTCTCAAGCTTTAGACAAGGTGTGGCATACAGGACTTCTGTACAAATTAAAGAAAAATTTACCTTACCCTTACTTTAAACTTCTCAATCATACCTTACAGAAAGGAGATATCTGGTAAAATACAGTGAAGCCTATACAAAACTCTACCCCATCCTATCTGGTGTACCTCAGGGTAGTGTGCTCGGATCGATTCTGTACCTGATATATACGGCTGACTTGCCAATAAGCAATAACCTAACGCATGCAACATTCGCAGATGATACTGCTTTCTTGGCCTCTCATAGCAACAAAATAATAGCATCAGAGAGACTGCAACTACATCTGAACAAAACAAATGAATGGCTTAAACTCTGGAGAATTAGAGTAAATTCTCAAAATCCACACAAATTACATTCACTCTAAGAAGAGGTACATGTCCACAGGTTAACCTCAATAGACATCCTTTGCCCCAAAAGCATGACGTAAAATACTTAGGTATTCACCTTGACAAACGTCTAACTTGGACCAAACATATATGGACGAAAAGGCTTCAATTGGGAATTTTATACAGAAAACTTTACTGGATGTTGGGAACAAACTCTCACCTATTAATCGATATACATATAATCATACAATCGATATAACTGCTGATATACAATACAATAATAAAACTCATTTGGACATATGGATCGCAGCTCTGGGGTTCAGCTAGCAAATCTAATATTATGATAATACAAAGATTTCAATCCAAAACTCTGAGAACAATCGCTAATGCACCTTGGTAAACCCAGAAGAGTAGAAGAGTAAGAGAATCAATACATAGAGATCTTCAGGTACTAACAGTCTCTGAAGAGTGCAAAAAATCTTCTGAATAATATCAAAACAGGTTGAGGGTGCATCCTAATACCCTGACACACAATCTTCTTAACAACCAACAAGCGAAGAGATTGAAGCGACATGACCCCTTGGACCTACCTCACCGATCCTGACAGAGCCTACAGCAGTGGGAGTTACGCCTTCAACAGCATACAGCCATTGTGATCAGTGCCGCTTTTAGTGCTCGCGTATCAGTATATGTGCGCATCCTACCGGTAAACAAGCCAATCTGTGTCATGATGATTTGGTCACTGGACCTTACATCTCTCTGTCATTTAAAGACAAAAAATTTTACTTATTGTTTTCACTGCAAAACAGATTGTAAAAATCTTAAATGTTAATAGAAAAAAATATCGTTTATGTCGCACAAAATGAATTTGACGTATCACAACTCCATTACGTCAAAAACCATCTCGAATTACCAATCATAGAAATATTTTAGATAAAGAAATAAAACTGAGAATCTGTCAAGAAGTCATTAAAACTCCGGAACAGGATGAAATACCCCAAATACTAGATCATTATCACCGTGGTAAAAGCAATCTTCATCGGGGTATAAATGAGACTATACGAAGAATAAAAGAAAAGTATAATTGGCAAGGCATCACAAAGGATGTAGAAAATTTTATAAAAAATTGCGAAATCTGTCAAAAAGTAAAGATCTGTAGAAAAACTTAAGTAACCCGTTAGTTATCACCGAAACACCTAAAACACCGTTCGAAATAATTAACATAGATCTTTTCAAATACCCTACCAGAAATTACGCCCTAACTATCAGAGACGAGCTCACTAAATTTACACAAGCGTATCTTCTTGAAGACAAAACAGCTAAATTAGTTGTAAATCATCTGATTATCTTTTTCCAACACTATGGCACAGCACTACGCATACACTGTGACTATGGACGTGAATTCGGCAATGCTTTGATAAAAGATCTTTGTGAATTATACGACATAAAACTAATCTTCTCAAGTGTGGGCTATCCACAATCTAACGGTTCTATGGAAAGATCTCACGTAACCCTAAGAAATCATAAGAGCTAATCAAGCTGAAAATCCCGATGAACGTTAGTTCAATGTTCTGCCTTATGCAGTTATTTACTACAATAACACAAAAAACAAAACCCACAGATTTACACCATACGAACTCATTTTTGGACATACTTCTTTTAGACCACCTGAAATACTTTATAATAAAAAAATCCCTATATCAAAATACGTTAGAGATTTAAGTAATCGTATGCAATACTTCTATAAAGTGGCACGCCAAGACGGAAAGACAAAAAGAAAAGGCTAAAGAAAGATTTGATCAACACGTGTCATTAAACCCTCCAGAATATAAAATAGGCGATAAGGTTTACGTCAAGGAATCGCAAATTAAAGATAAATCCCAAACTAAATTTGATGGCGATTTTGAAATCCAAGAAATTGACGTAAATTCTGCTACTTTATTAAATACCCAAACCAATAGAACAATGAAAGTAAATTTTGATAGATTAAAACCTTATCATGAGTAATTTTCTTTCAGATTCCTCGGACTGATCCCAGTCATCCTCTCCCAGTATACGTTAACTCCAATCAACAACACTGTTTTAATCTTTTTTCGTGAAGAAACCAATCTCAAAATTTCGAACGACAAATGGACCCTTCTTGTATATAAAGACATGCAACTAATCAGAGACGTTATCGGTAAAAAATGACAAAATCTTATTGGATACCATTGAAGAAGATGTAGTACTACATTCAGTAGTGATAGCGTAGTAATCAGTGAACAGTGCAGTAGTGTCTGGGGGTTTGGGAGACTGAGACCTCGGAAGCCCTGAGGAAGGCATCAGAGAGGATGCCGACAGCTCGTCAAAATGGATATCGACGCGGTTCAACCCGGAAGACTGGTGAGTTTGATATTAATTTTAGTAATAATATTAATCTTAGCTCTAGGTTATATATATATATATATATATATATATATATATATATATATATATATATATTATCACGAAACACTTTTTTGAGATTTTTGATTATATATATATATATATATATATATATATAATATATATATATTATATATATATATATATATATATATATATATATGTTGGAAATATCGGGTATGTGGTCTATATTAAATAAAAATCTTTGTTTTTTCTTTTGTTTTAATATTTAAATAAAATATTAAAGCTCAATATTTAGCCATTTATTTAATAGCTTCATCGGGAGTAGCTGTAAAAAACAAATATTTACAAAAAACTGACGTACACTTAGATTTACAATACTTACAGAAATTTAGAATATTTTACACATAAATAGAATTGACATTAAAATAACATTATTGCGGATGTACATGTAAATCCAATAAAATGCAACAATTTTAAATTTTGTTCAATATATTGTAATATATGTTGCTTAATTGCCCCGTGTCTGTTTTATAATTTAAAGTTTGTTTATTTTTGTTGATGTGGTACATCTCCAAAAATAACCTACTTTTATAATTTTCAGTCTTTGCCAAAATACGAGCATTGTTGTAGTCTAACAGATGACCGGTGTTTTCATAGTGCTCGACTATTGCACAAGTATTTTTTTCTAAGCGGCAATCACTTTTATGCTGTGTGACACGTTGCTTTAGCCACTGCGATGTATGGCCAATGTATCTTTTTTCACATCGACATATGAATATGTCGATGACATCATATGTGAAGTTCCATCTTATCACATCAATACCACATTAAACATCTTTAATTCATTTAATGAACATCTTCAGTTCACAATTGAAACCGAGACATATCTTAATATACCATTTTTAGACACAAAGGTAACAAGAACAAATAATGACATTATTCTGTCATTGGATTGGTACCAAAAACCAACAGAATCAGGCAGGTATATGAATTACTTTTCAAACCACACCACTCGTCAAAAAGATAATACAGTATTGAGTATGAAGAACAGGGTAATGTCCATTGTTGATTATAATTTGCTACAAAAAAATTTGGACATATACAAAATTTTTCGAAACAACGGCTATCCTAAACATATTAAAAAAAACTCATTTACAGCAGTAAGTGACACTAGACAGTAGTGACACTAGATATCCACCTACCTCCTTGTGCATAGGTGAATAGACTGATCCAAAAAATGACAATGTGATATGTAGTTGTGTTTTAACTGTTTTGTTTCTTAAATGTTCAATGTTTTTTAATATTTGTATTGTACTATCACACTGGAGGAAAATAACAAAAATGCACTTGTATTGTTTGAGTTTTCAAGCCACCATATAACACATACAACTTATTTTTTTGCTATAAAAAAATCTTCAAAAAAGTTTTTCAACATGGAACTTTCAAATACCACTTTTGCCTGCAACCTCACACAACATTCGTCTGAAGATGTTAAAGAAATTTAACGAAATATAGCGAAGTCGTTGAAAAGAGCACACTTTGGCTTTCATTATTCAGCTGCTAACCCAATTAACCTTACCATTATACTAATATATATATATATATATATATATATATATATTATATATATATATAGTTATTAGAGGATATATATATATATATATATAAATATATATATACATATATATATATATATATATATATATATATATATATATATATATATATATATATATATATATATATATTATGCATGCTTCATTGATTACCATAATAGTCTAGGCGGGATCTGTTTTGGATTGGACATGGATGTGCCCAATATCGATAATCACGATATGCGCCAATCGCAAACCCTGGCGATATTTCGTTAGCTAGAAATATTAATTGTTTTTCAACAATAAACATTAGTTTATTGTTGAAAAAATAGCAGTAATTGGAAAAAAAGTACAAAAAAATGAAGTTAATTCTTTAAAGGTTTTCGACTTTCTAAACTTAACTTACAATCTATATATTCCGCGTAGAAAAACTTTTTAATATGTTTAAATCGTGTGCTAAATTTTGATAAGATCGGTCGCATAGGTTTTGCATAATAATTTTGCAATCTAGCCTACTGGAAAAAAATCGCAAATTTTCAAATTTATAGTAAACCCTAAATAAGGGCCTCTAATAGTTGGAAATTTTTTTACATATAAAGGAAGGCTCAAACTTTCAAACGCTTTTTGTAAAATTCAAATCGGTTCAATAAGAGAGCCCAGAAAATTTTTTAAAATTTTAAACATTTTTTAGCCTTATAAACAAATTGAATAATTTTACGAGCTTTAATGCCATTGCCATTATTCTAGCTTGTATTTCTTCTTTAATGTTAGGTTTACGTGATATTATTGTACATAGGTATGTAAATATTTTTACCATTTCGAATTCGTATGATGATCTTTCTTTTACTTCTACTTTAAACTTTTGTCCATCCCTAAACTGATCATCTGTCCAATGCATATATTTTATTTGAGTTTCATTTATGCAAAGTCCCATTTTCTTTGCTGCTTTTACTATTCTCTGTACTATCTCTTGTAGCTCTTTTTTCCTATTGTTAGCAACACTATATCGTCCGCAAATGCCAAAACTTGGTGTCT
Organism: Diabrotica balteata; assembly: GCA_918026665.1. Taxonomy (NCBI): domain Eukaryota; kingdom Metazoa; phylum Arthropoda; class Insecta; order Coleoptera; family Chrysomelidae; genus Diabrotica; species Diabrotica balteata. The sequence goes on along the minus strand of OU898284.1, from coordinate 69,893,347 downwards.
TTTATGATATAGGAGTCCTTCTCTATTAATTCTCGCTTCTCGCAATATCTTTTTTAGGCATAAAGTGAAGAGTAATGATGAAAAAGGATTGCCCTGCCTTAATCCTTCGTTTACTATAAATTTGTCCGATGCATGATTGTTTACTTTGATTCAGTTTTCTGTATTCTCTAAAGTAAGATGTGTCATGTTACGCAACTTTCTGCTAACTCCCAGTTACTCAAGGGTCTCTTTTAATTCCTTCCTTTTTATTCTGTCGTATGCTTGCTGGATGTTGATGAATATCGCTATCGTTGGTAAGTTGTGTTCATAGCTTTCTGCTTGTAATTCTCTGATTATGAATACTTGGTCCGTTGTGCTTCTCCCTTGTCTAAATCCAGACTAGTATTCGCCTATTATATTTTCAGCTTCTTTTTCCAGCTTATCTTTTATGGATTTTGATAGGATTTTATATATGGTATTTAGTAACGCTACTCCTCTGTAATTACCGCATTATGTTTTGTCTCCCCTTTTTTGTGTAATGGACAAATAATGGCTTCCTTCCAATCTTCTGGTATTTGTTCTTTTATCCATATATCTTTTATGATCTTGCATATCCAATTATTTAGCAGTTTTCCACCATATTTCATCATCTCTGCTGTTATGTTATCGCTTCCAGGGGATTTGTTGTTTTTAAGATTTTTTATGATTTCCTCGATTTGTTTTTTGCTAAGTGAATTATCTTCTATGTCTTCTATGTGTTCGATTCTTTTTTCTGCTTCCATATATTCTCTTTGGTTTGACTTATTATTGCCATTTAGTAATTCATCAAAATACTCTTTCCATCTTTTGACTATTTCTGCTTCCCCGCTTATATTATTTCCTGCTTTATTTTTAACGAATATGGCTTTTTGTTGGAAGCCTTTTTTTTAATTTCTAGCACCTTGATATAGTTTTTTTATTTTTTTATTTCTGTAATTCTCTTCTATTTCTTTTAGCTTATTTTCCATGTGTTTTCTCTTCTTTTCTCTTAGCACCCTCTTTACTTTTTGTCTTTGCTCCCTAAATCTATTCTTTCTTTCGTGATCATTTCCATCCTTAATGATTTTCTTAGTTCTATTTCTTTTTGGCACTCTATGTCGAACCAGTCTTTCATCTTTTTATTCTCTTGTTTATTACATTTTTTGCTGCTTTGTTCATTATTTGCTTTATGTTTTCCCATTTGTTCTCAGTTTGCTCTTCTATTTGTATCTTTTTTAGTTTTCTTCCCATTGTTTCCTCGTATATTTATATTATGTATACATTTCTTTTTTTTATTTTGTTTTTGTTTTCTGGTATCAGTTGCTTAATTTTGATACCCACCATGTAATGATCTGAGTCAGCGTCTGGTCCTCTGTATGTTCTTATCTTCTTTATAAATTGCTGTTCCTCTTTTTCGATGAGGACGTGGTCTATTTGGTTTTTAGTCTTTTTATCTGTCGATATGCATGTTTCCTGGTGTATTTCTTTTCTTTCGAAATATGTGCTCATTATGATCATATTTTTTTCTCTTGCGAAATCTATCAGGAATTTTGAGGGTATACAAGGCAACTATCAAACACGGTGATCAATTTAATCTTGCTCAAGTACTTTCGATCAATAGATCATCTTCAGGGGCATTTCGTCAATTGTGACCTATCCTGACATGAGTAGAATGTCATAAATGTAAAATTTGGACATAACAATACAAAATACAATACACAAAGGCAAACAAACACTTTAAAATTTTAAGGAGAAGCTACATGTTGTATAGAAGCAGGAGACAGAATGGGCTCCCGGTCTGACGGAAATATTGAGATGACGGAAATATGGCTCTGTCAGACCGGGAGCCCATTCTGTCTCCGGCTTCTATACAACATGTAGCTTCTCCTTAAAATTTTAAAGTGTTTGTCTTTGTGTATTGTATTTTGTATTGTTATGTCCAAATTTTTCATTTATGACATTCTACTCATGTCAGGATAGGCCACAATTGACGAAATGTCCCTGAAGATGATCTATTGATCGAAAGTACTTGGGCAAGATTAAATTGATCACCGTGTTCGATAGTTGCCTTGTATACCCTCAAAGTTTAATTATTCAAACATTCAACCTTATATTGATCTATCAGAATAATTTTCATATCATATCTAATTTCTAATATATCATTTCCCAGCTGTTTCGTCTCCTGTAAAGTTACTATGTTAAAATGGAACTTTTCGATTTCTCTCGCTAAATGTTTAAGTTTGCCTTCTCCATATGTGCCTCTTATATTCCATGTTCTTAAAAGTAGGTGCTCTTTTCGTAATGTTTTCTTGTGTTTTGGTTCAGTTTTCATTTTTGTACTCTTTTTTCCTTTTTTTGTATTTTCCTTAACCTTGTTCTGTGCTTGTTTCGTCAACGTTATTCCAGTGGTACATTTAGTTGCTAGTTTTTTTATGCATGAAAACACATATACGTGGACATTTAAATAAAATTATGTTAAAATAATTACAAAACATGTACGTAGTCACAATATAAAATTTTTTGGTTATAAATATTCTTATCAGAAACAAAAGAATTGGTTGTGAATTCGTTGCTACCAACTTAAAACGACAGAACGTTAGATCTTAAATGATAACGATGTAAAGGTAATAGTATACCTGATAGAAGCTGAACTTTTTGAAAAAGAAAAGACAAAAAGACTTATTTTAGAAGTAGAAGAGATATTGTATATGTCATATATAATGAGACTTATACCCCAATTCATCGTCAACAATATAAGTTTCATCACAACTAACATCAAGACAACTAACCTTAATTAGTGTAAGATTCAAAGTAATTCTTACTCTGTAATTTGTACTAATTCTGTTTATTGTAGCACCCTGATGATGCAAATAAAGATTTGCGAAAGCGTGGTTAACAAAAAAGAGTACTTCTTTGTCCTATCTTCCGTTGCACATACAAATATTTGAGTTTTGTATTATTTATATATATATATATATATATATATATATATATATATATATTATATATATATATATATATATAAAAGATATCAAAACTTATCTGAATATACAAAAATTTTTATGGTCAAAATTCACAAAATGAACATTTCAAGAATAATTTATAAAAACTCATTTTTTTTAAAAGATTTTTTTTATAAAAAACTTAAAAAATAAAATCAAAAATTTCAAAATTTTTACACTTCTTTAAAGTCTATAAAAACCTTTAATTAAAATAAGGATCTGACTAAAAGTAAAGTATACATATACAGATGTGGTTATATTACTTACCTTGTTTTGTAATTTAATATTATTATTATCTATGTAATAAACATAAATTTCTGTGTTTTTATACTAATGTGGATATAGATTAGAATTCAAAAAATGATAGTGTTTTTAAATATGCATGTACAGTTTAGTATTATACCACAGGGACGGCCGAGCCGTATCATAATTAGTTTTATTTAGCACAACCTTGGGTTCTTCAGGGATTTTCTTTCGATTTTATATTCATTTATCTTAAAGTTTTACAGTATGTTAATAATACATTTCTATATATATTATATATATATATATATATATATATATATAAATATATATATATATATATATATATATATATATCTATATATATATATATATATATATATATATATATACGGGGTGGTCCTTAAGTAATTGTACAAATAGAAACCGTAGATTTTACATTTTAAAATAATACGATTTAAGCCAAATTGTTTTAATAAAATGTTAATATTAAGAAAGATACAGGGTAAAGTGGAAATTTAAAATTTTAATTTTCGCATTAACTTTCATCTTTGTAAACATTTATGTAAAAAAATCATAACTGGGTACTATTGAATATCAGGAATTATAATTTGATGCCCTACTTTAATGTAGCTAATACAGGGTGCCACATATGCCACATATGTAGCATACATTTGCACTTAACTTTTTTGCTCTTTAAGGTGCCGGTGTTTGTGATAAAAAATATTAAAGATACATTATTTTAACAAAAAACGATATACTTGTTAATAACTTCAAAACTCAACAATTTTCGAAATAATCGCATTTTACAAATCAACTAAATAATTCAGATTTAACGCATTACTCCAGGAAACGAAAGAAAATTAGACAAAAATATCGATTTCTGAATTTTGGTATAAAATGCCTTTTTTCCATAGCTAATGTTAAAGTGTTGCTATAACAACTGTTTTGAGTAGATAAAGTATCACTTTAACAGCAACAGTAGAAGATAAAGTGACACTTTAACAGCAAGAGTAGATAAAATGTTGTATCTACTTTATCTATTTATGTAAATTTTATTGAATAAAACAAAGTTTTATTGAATAAAACTTTGTTTTATTCAATAAAATTTACAAATTCAAACACATTAAGGATTAAAAACAACTGAAATTTTACAATTAACATTATTAGAAATATCTCTTTTTGGAGCATCACAACTTGTACTCGTTTGCTTAAACACTTGATTCGAGGTACTGGATTGATTTTCTGGTCCGCCAAGTATACACTTGGATACAGCAATCTTATTGCTTATTGACTCTTCAATGTAAGATTCTGCAATGGATGACGATTTTCATTCACCTAAACGTTTAACTTTTACTAGATCAGCTCCAGAATTTGCGAACATAGTAGCTTAAGAACGACGGAAACAATGCCCCGTGTACATTTCTGAATTTGCAAGTTCCAAAAAATCTGCAATCTTCTTGGGGATATTATATATAGTGTTATTCTCGACCGGTTGAGTAGTGCACTTTTGCTGTCTGTAATTTACAAAAAACTTACTGTGAGGTACGTTTTTGGGGCGCAAGGCAATATACTTTCTCACAATTTCTAAGAAACTCAGTCCACTTTTCTTGTCAGTAATACAAAACGGCCTTTCCTGCTTGGTTTTAGTATCAGATAATGAAACGATTATCACCGATTTTCTGTCGTCCACGTTAAACACTTCTAAATTATACAATTTATCGGACCTAGTCGCTCCATACACACCAAAAATAGCAATAACCTTCATCAACAAATAGACGTCATCAGGAGTTTTTGTCAGAAATTTAATAATGTCATCTGTCTTCAGGATTTTGGACTTTTCAGCTTTGTATCCTTCACTCAAGTTTTTTAGTAAGTTGGTTAACTTGCCGAATTTAGGAATGTCACAATTTTCATTCACCAACAACGTACGCTTCAGTATCGAATAAGACGACCATAATGACGATAGCATCGCTTTCTTCGACTTTTCAGAAAAATACGCCAGAAGTATTTTTTCATTCACGACATTGATATTCTTAATGTTTTTCCATTTTTCAAAAGACTAGTATTCTTTCTCATATATCATCCTAGATTTTTGTGGCAACAATAAACTTTCTACTTCCAACGCTGCATTTTCTACATCTGATGGTAGGTTTTCCTTTTCTTGTGTAAAGTCTTTTCCGTCCATTTCGTATGTATTCACTTTGTACACAAAACGCAACAATATTCTCCGCAAAAACCAAAACGTAACATTTGTTTGATATTTGTTGACAGAGTAATTCATATCCCTGGCAATGGAGCAACACAATTGTTGTGCTAAAAATTACAATTTTCTTTGAAATTCTATTTTTTACCTAAACTTGAAATCTTGCTATAGAAAAAAATATTGTATTGCACACGACGATAAAACCGCATTATCTTCTCGAGCATAATTAGCGTCTCGACTGACGTCTCGGCGCTAAAGAACGCTCTCGAAGATAAAGTACAATTTTATCGTCTTGTACAATAAATAACTATTAATAAAGTTAATAGTTAACGAATTATCATCAGAATAAATTGCAATAGAATTTGACAAAATAACAGAATGATTGAAATTTATATCAAACATTTTATGTTTTATATTAAATTAAACTCATAATCAAAACATTTTATTTTCAAACCAAATTAAGAAATAGTTACACTAAATAACATTTTTGTCAAAGTAAGTCAATACATTTCATAAAAAATCGTCTCATATTAAATAGCATCATTGGTTTTAAAAAAACTACTAAAGTATTTATATTATAATTATTATAAATATATTAATAAGTACTTTTTTGGGATTTTTTATGAATTAAAAAATTATATTAATATCTCACCACATGACAAAGAAACATGACTATCACAAACAATCCAACGTTCAGGAAACTTATATTTAAGTATGTTCTCACTGCCCTTTTTCTATAATGTGATGGTGTATCTTGCATAAATCACATATTTCGCCTTAAGTTTGATGACAATTCTTCCAATTATTATTATTTAAATCAGATTGAAATATATTTTATTTAGGTTTTGTGTATCTTTTTTGTCATTTATTGCGTGGTATTTCTTTTTATTTCTATCGATGCGTATATCTTCCTCTTCTAAATGTATTTATAATTTCATATTTTTATAATAAACATCATAAAAAGCTCTTAAAGTCATAACATATCTCCACTTTACCTTGTTCGAAAACATCAATGATACGCCCATATAAAAATATTTATATACTAATGACAGTAATCCACGAGATATCAGATATCAACTTGTATTTGTCAGTTCTTTAATGTCTGTGTCAGGTTTTACGTTTTGGTAAGTCATATATATATATATATATATATATATATATATATATATATATACATATATATATATATATATATATATATATATATATATATATATATATACATATTTTACAATATCTGTTTGTCCTTATACATATACATTTTAGAATCTTGACAAAGGCAAGGGTTTCCTGCCGAAACGTTGATTGTTATGGAAAATAAAATCTAGTTCCACATATATATATAATATATATATATATATATATATATATATATATATATATATATATATATATATATATAGATATATATATCACTTATTATATATTAAATATAATACGGTTCAAGAAACTCACAACTACTATATATATATATATATATATATATATATATATATATATATATATACTATATATATATATATATATATATATATATATATACTATATATATATACTATATATATATATGTATATATATATATATATATATATATATATATTATATATATATATATATATATATATATATATATATATATATATATATATATATATATATATATAATTTCAATTTCACATTTAGAATAAAGTTCTACACCAAACTGGCTTATACCATCTCTAGCTGATCCTTGTTTTGACGCTTTCCCGAAAGTTACCCTCCAAAGAATTGTATTCTTAGCGTCGTTATATACACTTATATATATATATTATATATATATATATATATATATATATATATTATATATATATATATATATATATATATATATATTGTTGTATTTTTGAATGTCCACTAGCAATAAAAACCGATATACAAATTTTATTACTTAAATAAAAATTAAGATTATTGATATTTCATAAAGACACGGGCATATAAAGTTTCAAACATCCTGTATAAGACAAAATATGTATTTTAAGTTGTTCAAAGAATTGTTCATTAGGCCTCAGAGACAAGACTTTCAAATATTATCGATAAGAAATTTAAATAAGTCGGTTATTGTGAAATGGATTTACCCGTAATAAAAGTGTATATAGAAAGTGTTTAAACAATAGACCGGGATGTGCGGTGGTTTTTCCCCCCGAAAGATTATATCGGTAAAAGTTTATTAACAAAAGACATTGAATTGAGAAACAGGTATCGTTTGTAGCTATTAGTAAGAAATATTTGTAAAGCAGATAGATTTAGCTAGAATAATTAAAGAATGTTGTTTTCTGGAATTACCCGAATGACGTTTTATAGAGAGAGTTGGTTGGTAACAATATACGTGACAGAGGTAGAAGATTTTTATTGGTCAATTTTTGAATGCAAGGAGGGAGTGGTTTTAGCTATGAGATAGGAGAGAGGAAAGGAGTTAGTCAGTTTTCGTCGCCCAAGAAGGAAGGAGCTTTGTGGTTTGTGTTTGTTTGAAGTCCCGAAGACGTAATTTACCGGGTGTGTTTATTTGCTGTGTAAAAGCTGATCAGTGTGAGGAACGGGGTACAGAGAGATAGAAAAACCAAAGGGTATAAGAATATAAATATCAGACGAAGCCGGAAACATTTGAAGTTATAAACAGGCGCGGAGATTGGTTCAAAAGGAGGCTGCATAGAATTACACGAGTTGTTGGGTTGCAGATACAAGGACAGATAGGAGAAAGGTGTACGTCTTCTGGACCAAAATAGGAGCAGAAGCAGAGAAAGGTTTTTTTTTTATGGCGTGGCCATCGAATTGCAACGGCAGATAACGAAAGGTCAGTCAATTTTCATTAGAGCAGGAGTGTGGTTTTCATTTATTAATTAAATAAATTGAATAAATAATAGAGACAGTAAATTTTGCGATCATTTAAAGAAAAAAATTATAAAGAGAGCTTAGTTATAACACATATTAAAAATCAGTGTAAAATAACATTTGGGTCCATGATAGAAAACAACTTCTCATATATTTAAAGTATTGTATTGCAAATATTAAAGGATTGATTGTTATATAAAATTTCAATAAAATAAAGGACATCTCACATATACTTCAGTTGAAATTCTGTGTATTTTATTCAGGTCATATTACCTATCCCAATTAGGAAGCCAATTGGAAAATATTTTGAATCCACGATCAAAGGTAAATAGTACAAGTTAAATAGCCTGAGATTGTAATTAATTAATGCTGATTTAGTGTGATTAATTGGAGATTAGATCATTTAATAAATATAGACAGGATCTTTTCTAAATAAGCAATAGAATACAATTTAAATAGCATAACAAAATGGCCCCCAACGTGTAAAGCTTTGAAAAATATTTCTAGTTGGCAAATTTGAAAGGATAGGAGTAGACGAGCAGATATTTGAAAGTTTATATGCCGTGGATAAAGTGAAATATTATGTAAAATTTGAGGACATAAAGATTTATATATTTTTTTTAAGATACAATTTACCATAATTGATTTATTCGTGATATTGACAATTTATAGGTTACCATAATTGATTTATTTGTGTGATATTTACATTTGATAATTTTACCATACGTGATTTATTTGATTGAATTTGACATTTGATATTTTACCATTTGATTTATTTGTGGGATATTGAAATTTGATACTCGTACTCAAGAGTTATTACATTTGAACAAGAAAAGTCCCGTTTGTTGCAACAGACCAGTAGAATTTTATATTTGGCGGGGATAAAAACAGAATAAATGCCAAACACAAGAAACAAGAGCAAAGAGAACAAAAAACAAGAAGATAAATCAGAACAGGAAGAATATTCAGACCAGGAAGACGTATTAGACACAACAGTAATGGAGACAGAAAAACAAGAATCGGGAATAGAAAAATTAATACAAATGATGCAACTCCAATCACAGAAGATGGATGAATCACAACAAAGAATGGAACCAAAATTGGATGAATCACAACAAAGAACGGAACAAAAATTGGACAAATTGGAAGAAAACCAAAGAAAAATGGAACAAAAAATGGAAAAGCGTTTGGACAAATATGAAAATGAAGTAAAAGTCTGTTTAGAAAAAGTTAGTGAAACAGAGAGGAAACTAGAGATGCAGAGAGAAGAAATGGAAACTAAAATGAAGGATATTAAGGCTGTCCAGAAAAAGGAACTGGAACAGTTAGAAGAAAAATTTGAAATGGCGTTACTAGAAGTCAGGAAAGAAATGGAAAGGAAACTTAAGCAAAATGAAAAACAAATTGCAGAGATGGAGATAAGAGGAGTAGAAAGAAAGGAAGTTATCGTACATAGCACAGAAGACGTTAAAGTACGATTTGGCGGGGATATAAGGAAACTACACCCAGTGCCTTTTATAAATAACCTAAAGAAAAAGTCACATACATAGGACCGTTTGCAACAGCAAAGGAAACCATCCGAAACCATCTCAAAGAAGAGGCAAATCTTTGGTTTGTCAGCAAGGAAGAAGAATTTGACAATTGGCAAGATTTTGAGAGAAGATTCTTAAATTATTTCTGGGGAAAAATCCAGCAACTACAAGTAAATAAAGAGTTACAAAATGGAAAATACCATGAGAGGATGGGCGTATCAGAAACGATGTACGCATTACAACTCTATAATAATGCAAAACATTTGCAATATAATTATTCATCAGAACAATTGGTAGAGTTGATATCGCGACACTTTGAAGATACCTTGGAAGACCACATAAATCTCCAAAATTACAAGGACATTGACAGCTTATGTCAATTTTTGCAAATGAGAGAATCACGTAGGCATGAAAGAAGAGAAAGAAGACCGCAAGAAAATTATAGACAAAGAGAAAACCAAGAATATAGAGATAGAGGTCAAAATTTTAGAAGAGATTATCCAAGACGAGAATTCATACCTAGACGGGGATAAGAAAATAGACCGAAAGGAAGAGAGAATTATGAACCCAGAACCCAGAGATGGAATGAAAACAGGGATCGGGAAAATCAGAGTAGAAATAACCGCCCATACCAAGGAAACAGATACAATAACCCACGGAATGAACAGGAATCTCGCGGTAACCGATACGGGAATGATAGACCAAAAGAGAACAGAAGAGAAATAAATAATATGCAAAGAGAAGAAAATGAATATGAGAGAGAAGATGACGGGCGAGAAAACACAGAAGAACAACAGGCGTGTTTTCAAGAAGGCGCTCACTAAAAACGAAGAAACAAACAGGAATTTTTTGTCACCCCAAGGAATTTATTAAACTGGCAGGAAACAATGAAAAGAGAAATGGAGTTAATTTAAAATTTGTGGATGGATTTATAAATGAGAAACCAATTAAAATTATGATAGACACAGGCTCTGAAATAACACTGGTCAACAGAAAATTAATCGAAGAAGTAAATTTAACAAGTCTAATTTATAAAATACCTAGGGTGAATTTAGTGGGCGCAAATAAACGGACATTGGCAACAATAAATGAAGGTATACGAGTAATGGTACGATTGAAAAAAAATATGTATGCACTTCAATGTGTAATAATGCCGAATATGTCACATGACATGATTGTAGGCGTTGACGAATTAACGGAAAAACATGTAGTGATCGACTTCAAAACCAATACGATGAAAATAACAAAGGAAAAAGAAGAAGAACAGGATAAGGAACAAGAGAAACAAATTACGGACGAATCAGAGAAAGAACAAACGGTGGAAATGAACATGGTGACGAAGAAAGGAAAAGGAAAGAAAGAGGGGAAAAGGTCAGAAAAAGATCAAAGAAAAAAAAACCTGGGATTCCTCAAAAGATGAGACGAGCTCAGGAGAAGAAGATGGAAAGATTTTGACAAGAAATGAAAGCAAAACTTGGGATTCCTCAAAAGAAGAGACGAGCCCAACAGAAGAAAAAACAAAGGAAAATGAAGAGGACACAATGGAGACAGTGGTGTTTGAAAAAGACACGGAGTACACGGTGAATATGTGCGAAGAATTTGATGGGAGAGACACAAAATGGATATGTGGAGAAGGCAAAGAAAATGATTTGCGTAAAAATTTAAGAGACTATGAAACGCTGATAAATAAGGAAAACCGAGTGGCCACAAATACGTAGCACAAGTACAGTTAGCATACAGGAAGTGCGTTTTAGTTTGTCTCGAGAAAATTTAGTTGCATAGATTGATAAATTTTATCGATTACAAAGGCGGGGATTTGTTGTATTTTTGAATGTCCACTAGCAATAAAAACCGATATACAAATTTTATTACTTAAATAAAAATTAAGATTATTGATATTTCATAAAGACACGGGCATATAAAGTTTCAAACATCCTGTATAAGACAAAATATGTATTTTAAGTTGTTCAAAGAATTGTTCATTAGGCCTCAGAGACAAGACTTTCAAATATTATCGATAAGAAATTTAAATAAGTCGGTTATTGTGAAATGGATTTACCCGTAATAAAAGTGTATATAGAAAGTGTTTAAACAATAGACCGGGATGTGCGGTGGTTTTTCCCCCCGAAAGATTATATCGGTAAAAGTTTATTAACAAAAGACATTGAATTGAGAAACAGGTATCGTTTGTAGCTATTAGTAAGAAATATTTGTAAAGCAGATAGATTTAGCTAGAATAATTAAAGAATGTTGTTTTCTGGAATTACCCGAATGACGTTTTATAGAGAGAGTTGGTTGGTAACAATATACGTGACAGAGGTAGAAGATTTTTATTGGTCAATTTTTGAATGCAAGGAGGGAGTGGTTTTAGCTATGAGATAGGAGAGAGGAAAGGAGTTAGTCAGTTTTCGTCGCCAAGAAGGAAGGAGCTTTGTGGTTTGTGTTTGTTTGAAGTCCCGAAGACGTAATTTACCGGGTGTGTTTATTTGCTGTGTAAAAGCTGATCAGTGTGAGGAACGGGGTACAGAGAGATAGAAAAACCAAAGGGTATAAGAATATAAATATCAGACGAAGCCGGAAACATTTGAAGTTATAAACAGGCGCGGAGATTGGTTCAAAAGGAGGCTGCATAGAATTACACGAGTTGTTGGGTTGCAGATACAAGGACAGATAGGAGAAAGGTGTACGTCTTCTGGACCAAAATAGGAGCAGAAGCAGAGAAAGGTTTTTTTTTATGGCGTGGCCATCGAATTGCAACGGCAGATAACGAAAGGTCAGTCAATTTTCATTAGAGCAGGAGTGTGGTTTTCATTTATTAATTAAATAAATTGAATAAATAATAGAGACAGTAAATTTTGCGATCATTTAAAGAAAAAAATTATAAAGAGAGCTTAGTTATAACACATATTAAAAATCAGTGTAAAATAACATTTGGGTCCATGATAGAAAACAACTTCTCATATATTTAAAGTATTGTATTGCAAATATTAAAGGATTGATTGTTATATAAAATTTCAATAAAATAAAGGACATCTCACATATACTTCAGTTGAAATTCTGTGTATTTTATTCAGGTCATATTACCTATCCCAATTAGGAAGCCAATTGGAAAATATTTTGAATCCACGATCAAAGGTAAATAGTACAAGTTAAATAGCCTGAGATTGTAATTAATTAATGCTGATTTAGTGTGATTAATTGGAGATTAGATCATTTAATAAATATAGACAGGATCTTTTCTAAATAAGCAATAGAATACAATTTAAATAGCAACAATATTATATACATATGTATATATATATATATTATATAATATATATATAACATATATATATATATTATATATATATATTATATATATATTATTTTAAAGTAAATAAACGTTATTATTCTTTTTCCAGATTCCTCTAATCTTCCTATGGTATCAAAAGGATTGAGCTCTGGCGAGATTCTTTCCTTGTTATCGTGCCGTAAGTGACTTGATACGTGCGTGTGTATCCCAAAAATTTTCGTATGCATCTGGACGTCGATATTAGAAAGTATAATAGCTATCGTCTGTGTACTTTCCATTGTCTTCTTATTTGTATTTCCAGATCTCTGTACTTGGCGATCTTTTCGCTGTATTTAACATGCAGATCATTGTTGTTAGGCTTCACCACACCGATTAGTGTTGTTTGCTTCGTTAATTTATTAATTAGTACGAGATCTGCTCTATTATGTGCTACAATTTGGTCTATGAGCACAGTGCTATCCTAGTATAGCCTGTAGTTGTCATTTTCATCTCTCTGGCGAGCGTGAATAAGCAGATATGTCACGATAAATAAATTTTTCAGAAGAGCAGATAATAGGTTTTCGGACTTCTAGTAAATCCGGTGATAGATATATTCTTTTTTTTTATTTTCTGCTAGATAATAATTATTATACAGAGGTTTATTACACATAATTTTGTTAAAATTTACAGCTGGATGATTTTGAGTGACTTATCTGATTAAGCACACTTTCGTTTTACGTGTTTAACAACATAATTTTCAGCTGTCTGGTTGAGGTCTTGGGATAAAAGATATTTTGTTACCAAAAACAATGTGCAAATTTATTAAAAAAAAAGTAATTACAAAGAATCTATTTGTATTAATCCTGCTTATCTGGATCTACTTCTAGGACGTCCGGATCTGTATCTGAAACATCGAATACTTTTAGTTTTTGGTAAAATGGATGAAATTTCTTGTCAACTAAATGAAGCAGTTCTAACATTTTTTTTTTCTTTTTATTTATGGGTACAGGTCCTGAGTGAAGTTTTTTCACCTTCAGATTTGTTGACTTTCTTCCACGACGCTGAAAGTTCGTTGTTCTGAAACTTTCTTCATTCCTTAACATTTCCTTGTATTGGATGAGTCCGTCGTGTTCTTGGTTATAGTGTAACCATTGAATATTTTTCCACAAAAACTGTTCTTTGCTTTCAGAAACTTTTTTTTGTACACTTCCCATCATATAAAACTGGTACACTTTTTTTCCCAATGTAAACTTGAGTTCAGACCAGACACAATGATTAGTCAATCAATTCGTTGTTGCCATGATAGATAACGGAATTGTACTAAATCTAAATAAAAAAATAACGTTCAAAAATGTAAAAACTTTTTAGATAGGTATTATTTTTATCATTAACAACAAAAAACCGTATCTATTAGATTAAATAACCACAGATAGAGTTGAGTTAATATCCAAAATATTTAAAAGATCTTTAAACCGAGGGTATTGACACAGGGAACATTGGAATGCATCTACTGTAATTTTATATTTCAATTACCTACCAAACACGAAATGTAATTTTTGTCAATAAGTTTTGGAACAGGCAAACTACCAAGATTAATTTATTATTTATTACAAGAACGATAAAAAATGCGAAAAACTAACATTATACTTTATCCTACGTATTATAAACTATAAAATATTCGGAGCGAAAAAAAACGCTTTTCAAAACGGACAGTTACAATCCAATATCTCACTGAATTATTTTATTAAAATAATTTGAAGTTATGTCTAGAATGATTATCTATCGTTATTTTTTAATTGAAATATTTTCATAAATTGTTATAAAACACAAATCAGTGTATGGGTACTTAATTGAGATGATATAAAAGTACAAAATTAATATGAGAATTTTTCATTATGCATGTTTAAACAAATTTAATGTGACTGACTGATCGAGAATGCTCGATAATGTTTTAGTTTTTAGTATACTCAAAACTGGCGGTCTGTCACACAACCCTGCTTTTAGCTGGTTTCGTATATTATTTTCGTTGAACTAGCAATGGTGCCCTAGAAATTAGAATGACAGATGTGACAAGATCAACGTACACAACTTAAAAAACACGATTTTTGATTATAAGAATTATACAAGTTTTTAATGACGGAAACGGTACTACTACTTTTAGGAGGGTGGGCAAAATCAAAAAAATTATCGTTCTCCATAATGTGGAGAGTAAATGGATTTGTTTTTCTGCAACTTCTTATAAGCTGCACCTAATCATAAGGATGGTTTATTTTCATAGTCGTTCGCTTTTTTCCCTTTTCGATAGTGGCATGATTCACATCGCACACCATATGCGTATGTCCACTCACCAAGAACTTGTGGTCTATTGATTCGATGGTCGTTTTTTCTTTCAACACTTTTATAAACATTACAGCAACATGGCTGTTTTTGTTTTGGCCCCCACAAGTGTCTGAATAAAAGCAAACTTTCTTGGTTTCCGACAGAAGAGTCGAAAGACTTATAAAATGTTTGTATAAACATGACGCAATTTGGTTACCACCCCTTTCAGAAACAGATTCGTCCCAAACGTAGCACGTGGACTCGTTGGTTGTTAAATTAAAGGTCCACAACTGTCGCTTATAAAATTCAATTGACGATTTTAAATATGGGGTTGGTAAGCACTGCTGCAAATCAAATACAAACAGAGCTGTATCAGGGGACACTTTAGAAATTTGTTTGTCTCTTATTTTAGCGCCGTAAGCTTCTTCTGCTGCCGTATGATGATTGGTTTGCTCCAACAGTAGGATCTCTTTTTCTTCTTCGGGTGCATAAGCAAGTTTTATTTTTAGGAGGTCGAAATTATAACACGTATCTTTTTGGGTTTCTTAAGGGCCAAGTTAAGTTTGTGAAACTGTTGGGAATAAATTGTTTTGTGTACTCATTTATCTCTGTCCTCTTTATAAAGTTTAAACATTTTTGTCAGGGAAAATCTGATTGTAAATATTTCTTCGATGATGTTTGCCTGTAGTAATGGCTTTCGTATGCCGGGAAGCTGTTATTGTGTCGTAGAACATCGTTAAGCACTTCTTGAGACCATTTATTTTTGGGTTCGGATCATCCTCATTGATCAGCCTTGAGTATTCCAGAGACTACATTTTGTTTATTTACTACTATTTGGTTGATGAAGGCTTTTGTTTCCCCAAAAGTACTAACAAAACATTTTTTTTCATATTGCTTCTCTTTTTCCACTAATGCTCAACTCATATCGGCAAGTATACTGCCTAAACTTTTCTAATGTACGTTTTTCTGTTGTGGATTTCTTTTCCAAAATACTTATTAAGGACAACAAGTAATTGGATATTTTATCTCTTTCCCCTTGTTTCCAATATTCTTCGAAAACTGTTTGTCGTACATTTGTTGGGAACCTTTTTTCATATTTCATGCGGCAATCAGTAAGTGGATTTTGCATTCTTGATTTGACAGTTTAACCCTTCTCTGTAACATATTCTTGCCCTGTATTTCTTTGTTTCTTTGCTAAAACTTTCTCCCTTCTAGTTCGACCAGTTTTTTTTTCTCTATACTATTTTTCTGAGTTCTCCCTTGTTCATTGTTTTCTTGATTTAGACCGGTCAAATCTTTTTTAATTTTCTTAATAACAGGCTCTGTGTTAAGATTGAAATGATTTTTTTCTGAAACGAATTCACGATCTTTTACGCTGTCATTGTCAGAAAAATCCATGTCAGGTTCGGCGTTATTATTACTAACATCTCGGGGGAAAGCATTTTCTGCCACGTTTACCAATTGTTGATTTTATCTTTATTCCCGTATCTTCTTGCAATGAACTAGAACTCGTTGCACTGGATAAATCTGCGTTACTTGTAAATTCCAAAGCTTGTGTATTCACATCAAAATTGTTGGCCAAATTGGGCAACTCTTGATAAACGGAATCCTGTCTAGTTGTAGATTGGTCTACGTTATTCATAAACAACATTTCACTAGAATCATCCTGGCCATCTGCTATTTTAGGATTTCCAGTATCTGCAAAAGAAGAGTTGCTTGTAAACAGCGACCACCAATCTCGTATAAAAAAAATATAAATATAAAATCCGTATTTAGAGCGACGCGCGATGCTGTAAACAGTATTGTTAACAATTTACTGAAAAACCCAAAGAAATCTACCAACTTTCATGAGTTATAAAATTGTAGATAATATTGAAAGTTATATAGATTTATAAAGATACTTGGTGACGCAAATTATTTTTATACATCCAATAAACACAAGTGTTAATAAATAAGGAGAAAAAATTACAAAAGTTAAGATAGCAAAATATAGATTAGAAATTAGAATTTTTTCAGACATTTACTATTTTTTATTGAGTTCGAAAATTTATCAAAAATTTTTTATTTGTATAGAAATATTACAAACATGTAAGTACATGAAATTAAATTTCCCTACAATTTCATTCATTAAGTACTCATATTTTCATAAAATTCATAATTTTATATACTTCTTAGAAATCGGGCAACGCCGCATACAAAACTCGTATCTCGGAACATAACAATCGACGGTTCGAGAGGTTATAAGTTGTTATAACTATAATTAAAATATTAGGTACTTACTCGTCAGTGACTCTCTTTGATGACACAAATTAAACATATGTAATGTACGACTATCCATTATTAGAACTCAAGTATTATCTTCTATTACTGGTAATAATAAAAAGGCTTTTACATACACACGAACTCTAACCGCAAACTCTTACGTCTGAATGCTTAAACAAAAAAAATGTAAACTAACACTTTCTGCTATAACAATAATTGCCAGGTGGACAGTACGATATGTTGAACTATCGGCACGATTTGAAATAAAATCTGTGAATAACCAGATAAGTAAAGTTATTCGCTTATTCCCGAAGTCGTTCAAGCGACTTTAGAAAAATAACTAGACTTATTTCAGAAGGCTGCCAAAAATGTGACATGTTTGTTTATTCACATGGGAATAAAATACGAAAATATTATGGATATGAACTTATTTGCTCATTAACGCCTAGAAGAAACCAAATAGAAAGATTAAATCGACTCATTCCATTTTCATAAAATTCGAGACTTCTCTGCTTATTCACGCTCGCCAGAGAACTATACTCCCAGGAACGTATTGGTAATATGGGAGATCATTTGTTTGGAGTGGTCCCAATTTAAAAGCTATCCCTTCATGAAGGATCTTCCCTACTAAGTCATGTCCGTTCCTTATTTTCAGATGCAGCAAATGCCTGGCAAACCCCGGTAAGATGTTGGATGGTATCTTGGACTTGACATCCATATCGGAATTTCTCATTTTGGATTTGAGGATCTTTAACCATATATTTCAGGTAATTTTTCGTTGTTGAAGGAACCATCAGTTTCAGGGAATATCTTTCCTGATGTTCCAATAATTCATCAGTGAACCAATAATTAGACGCTATGTTGTCGACATAGTCTTGACTAACTTCATTGGAATGTCGCCCCTGCAGACGTTTACCCATCCAGATTTGCATTTTTTCGTTCTTTAATGGTTTATGCACATTTATGGTTCGTTAAGTTTGATTGGTATTGTGTTATCTAGTGCGCAAATATCGCGATGTACAGTAGATGTCTCAGCCTGCATCTGAAAATAAGTAAATTAATAATCTGTTTTTATAATTAATCACTTAAATCGATAAGTCCTCGTAGTCCTAAATACCGTGGTAAAGTCGTTCTTTCTATTGTACTTCGAGGATGGTGTCTTTGTGAACTTTTTGCCGAAGAGTTTCTATATCCTTTTAATTCACTTAATAATACTAAATAAATTGCTAAGCGCGGAAAATGCTAAGGTATGTAGTGCCGTAAACAAATTTTTACTATTAAGATGGGAACGAAGCATCTGTTTTATTCCTTTAATAATTTTAGCTATAATTTTAGCAGAAGTTAATTCGATTTTCATTTGTTTATGGTCCATTTTGCGCGCTTGCTTTACTTTTAAATATTTGTAGATATCATTTTCCTCCTTACCTTACCTCTCACTATATTCAAAACACGACATTTGTCTAGCTCGAAGTGCATAATAATATCATTAGAGAACGTTTCTACAGTTTTTAACACCTGATCTAAGTGGTTTCGAGTGAAAGCCATTAGTTTCAAATTATCCATATACAACAAGTGATTAAGCTTCGCCACCATGGTATTATTGTTTTTAATGCTGAATCCTGAGTCTGTGGAGTTCAATAATAGCTGAGATACAGGGTTCATCGCTAGCCAGAACCACAATGGACTCAGTGAGTCTACTTGGCATAGGCCGCGGTTAGTTACGATATTTTCCGTTTCGATATTCTTATCATCAGGTATTTGGAGGTGAATTTTAGTCTTTTAATTTATAATATGTCTTCAAAAGGTTACAATATTATCATCGACTTTATAATATATTCTTAATATATCTACAAGCCATTTATGCAACACTGGACTGTAAGCTTTTTAAGGCAAAATAGGAGTCTAAACAAAGCCAGCAGTCGTTTGATAGGGAGTGCACAAGAGCACACAAAGCAAGTAATAACATATCTCAAAGTATCTAGAAAGATTAGCTTGACTTATTTAACGAATATATACAGGGTGATTGATTAGTGTGAGGAAGCTCAGTAGATCTGTTATAGTAAAAATTACAAAAAAAAGTTATTAACAAAAATTGTAGGCAGCTTTAAACTCCATATTTTAAAATTAGTTACAATCCTACAGGGTGTTCCATAAGATGGTGGTAGACCAAACTTATGTTTTTTTAAATAAAACACCCTGTATTTTATTTTAAATTTGAAATCTGCTTCACTTTCACATTACAACAATGTAAAGTTTTATTATGTTATACCAGGTAATTAAAAAGTTATAACCAATATTACCTGAAAATCGTATCAAGTTTAACTCCCTGTATAATTAAAAAGGATTGTAGGAACATTGATCTATTGCAACCATAGTTTTTTAATAATTGTTAAAAACTATAAAACATATTCAATTTCATACTATTCGTTAAATCAAATACAGAGTAAGTCAAAATGCAAGTACATTATTTTCTTGGTAATTTTAAATAGAAAACTCTATTTAAAAATAGAATTTTATATCACTATCGAAAAGAAATAATATCGTACTTTATATTTTATTAAGTACTCCCTATACCTAAAGTTATTAGTTTTAAAGATATTTTTATTTTTCCATCAAAGTATTAATTTGGTAGATATTTTAACGTTTACCAACTCACAATATAATTATTATTGTGAGTTGGTTATGATTGATTTGTCAAAAACTGACAGTTTGACAGTATTGTTTAATAATTTAGTAACGAAATAACGACACAGAAAAGAAAACAATTTATTTAAAATAAAATTTATAAAAAATAACCTACCGAAAATAAAAAAAATATATATAACAACACATAGAAAAATTAAAAACAACAGTAAGTTTAACTTATCTTACTTAAGTAAGGTGTTCAAAATGACCTCCCAAAACATCCATGCATGCTTGAAAACGGTCATTGAAACCATTGAAACCAGTGTTCCATTTAAAAAAACATAAGTTTGGTCTGCCACCATCTTATGGAACACCCTGTAAGATTGTAACTAATTTTAAAATGTGGAGTTTAAAGCTGCCTACAATTTTTGTTAATAACTTTTTTTAGTAATTTTTACTATAACAGATCTACTGAGCTCACACTAATCAATCACCCTGTATATATATATATATATATATATATATATATATATATATATATATATATATATATATAGGGACAATAAACAGGAATACAAGCACCTTTGTAACTTTAAAAAGAAAGAATTTTATAAGAATGCTGCATTGAGTTAAGAAATACAAAAAATTCAAAATAATTTTGAAAGGTTGTTGGGCTTTATAAGTTTGGAAGTTTGGCCACTGGGGAAAATGTTAACTTAAACAGTTTACTGTAACGTTTTGCAAGACATTTGAATACGAAGATAACGGCGGATCCTGTGTTGTATGCAGAACCGTTTATCATCAATGAATATTTAGACTGGCCATTTAGTATGGAAGAACTTCAAATAGTATTGGATTATTTAAAACCAAATACAGAACCAGGAGTTGATAAAATTGCTACTGAGCTTTTGAAAACAAAAACGTGCTGTTACTTGGGTTTGCTAAGAATTTTTTCGTTAAAGTAGACTTTCCTCGGGGTTTTTATGATGCAATTTTTCCTCTTTATAAGAATAAAAATATGGAAAATGCAGAAAGTTATCAAGGTATTAGCTTTTTAAATGCATTAACCAAACTCATTGCAGTATTTACTTTAACTGGACTTACCCCGTGGGTACAAAGTAATAATATTTTAAATGAATTCCAGGCAGGATATAGACCTGGCTATTCAACATAGACAACATTTTTAATTTTACGAGTATATTAAAAATTCAACATGCATTGGGAGTAAAAAATGTTTATATATTTTGTGTGCACTTTAGATACAGTTGATCAACGAGCCCTATTTTACAAGTTAAGTTACTTGGGATTATCTGCTAAAGTGCATAAGAAATTAAGGATCAGTCGGAAGAGTGGTGGGTTTTTTTGGTCAAAAGGAGGAGAAAAAAGACAAAGAAGATGACTACTTCATCTATTTATTGAAGACGTTTCGCTTTCTTATTCAGAAAGCATCAACAGTTCATGTACAAAGAACAATATGAAAAAACCACACAAGCATGGAAAAGTTGTTAAATGTGTTACTTTAAAAAGATATGTAGCAATCAATGATATTAAAAATGTAAAGACGCTTAAGTAAATGGACATTATAAGATTACGATGTATAAACAATAAATTGAACCAAATACAGTTAACAATTTGTTCAAACTTAGCACAGCAAAAGAACATGTGGTTTTTTATACATGTATAAGTAAAGCAAACTTAAGTAAAAAAACATGCGATCGAAGAACTAGGAAGATCACAGATGCACTTCCAACGATATATCAATAGTTATAATTAAATTTTATCTTTAGGTAGCATTATTAAAGTGATTTATATTGAAATTTAATAATTTAAATGTATAATGAAATTACCACTCCAAGCTTCTTGACTGCCGCCGGTAAAATGGCGGTAGGTTAGAACAAAAGCACCAACAACGTAAAAAGACATTTGCCTTGAGGTCAAGATTTATGACAGAACAGCAAGGCGAAATAACAACCCTAATACTAAAGCGGTTTATTTAAAGAGTATGATGAGTTTGGGTCAATCTGTCTGTAAGGAAATAAAAAATGTAAGGAAAAGGTGGTTAAGAACACCAATTTCCCCCCAGTGATCGGTTAAGGAAAACAAAAAACCAACAAGTGAGGTCAGTCCAAAACTCATATATAAATTGTCAACGTTGTGGCTGGTTAGTCAGCCACAGGTGAAGATTGATTACAACTTCTAACAGTCCAAGGTTCATACACTTGGAGCTGCAAGTGATAAAGATACTATGAATTAATTCAATTATATAACTGTATTAAAATATTGGATTAAAAACAATTAATACATATCTATATATGCAACGTTGAATATGCCAACAATGTAATGTAAGTTGCATAAGTCTAAGTTGCATAAGTCTAAGTGCATAAGTGAGAAATATTATTTTATTTTATTTTTTTATTTCAAATTTATTTTAATAGGTTTATTAAAATAGGTATTTTAAATTATTTAATAAGAAAATATGATAAACTATACACCTTGAAGGACAATTATAAAGTAAATAGCGTATTAAGCCTAATTCGGCAATATTAAAGCATGATATATTTGGCTCAAGTTACTAATGTCTGTTCTCTTATTAAGAGCGTTGGGGTGTTTAAGTATTGAATACATATCCAAAAACTATCTTTTAACAAAATTGGGTTCTGTGCCAAGAATCTTAAATTCATTAAAGTCCACCCTATGCTTAGTGTTGATAGCATGCTGGGCAAAAGCACAAGTATGCTTAGATAAGTTGATGTCACTACGATCTGTAGTAAGACGCTCTCTTAGTGATGTCCCAGTCTGTAACATGAGGCACACTCAGCACAAGGTATATGATAAATGGTATTAACTTGTTCCAAAAGGGACAAGGGTGAGAAAAGGGGTGAGAAGAGGGGTGAGAAGAGGGGTTTTTCAGAGAAAAACTAAATAGCTTACTTTAAAATTGGTTTTGTCAATACACAATTTATACATATTTCAAAAGATTAGAATATGGTCATTTAATACTCGATTATACAAACAATGAAAAGATTAACTTACAGGTAAAATGTCCTCTAATTTTAAATAAAGGTTTTTTTTGATAATTTTGTTGGAAACGGAAAAAGGTCATTTGCCAAATAGATTTCTATTCTTATCTATACTAAATCTTATCTTAAATTACTATATACAATTTGTTAATACTGATATCCTAAAATTTTATTTCGATGGATCTTTTTATTTATTTTTCTTTGGTTAGGAAAGAAGAAACATAACAATATGTATATATATATATATATATATATATATATATATATATATATATATATATATCTTAAATCATGAGAAATAAAAACAATATTTACCCCCAACAATAACTTTCATCACTTGTCTGATCAATCAAAGACAACATTCCAAGTAAACAGTACTGTTTCTAGGGCTAGTATTAAAGTGAATACTGAACAGTGTAGTAGCAAAGAATATAGACGCTTATATAATATAAGCGTCTATATTCTTTGGTAGTAGTGTCTGGGGGCTCGGGAGACTGAGACCCTGGAAGCCCTGAGGAAGACATCAGAGAGGATGTCGAAAGCTCGGCCCAATCGATATCGAAGCGGTTAAGGTTTACGAACATATATATATATATATATATATATATTATATATATATATATATATATATATATTGAAATGATTTCAATATGTTAAAAAGGATATAACTTAAATGGATTTTTATATGAGTCTGTTGTTCATGAATTTCATGAAGCCATCACAATGTTGGTTCGACTCTGAAATAAAAGAGAGAAAAAGATTAGTAAATTGTTAAATAAATTAATTTTGACTTACCTGGTATAGTGTTAATAATTTCTGAATAGTATAGTTACCTAGTGTAGGTAGGTGAATCTTCTAAACCTTGATTATTCTAACCGCAATATTAGGGGGACTTCATGTAACATAATACCTCTTTGGTGACAAAAAACTTGTTGTTTCACCTAACATTGCAACACAGAGATAAAAACATATTTCCAGCGTTAATACGCATTTAAAAATCTCGTCAAAAAAAAACTTGAAATATTTTTTCGATTGTTTTCTTGGTAAAAACAACAGGAACGTACTTCAGAAATCTTTTATATACACATTAAATAAAAAAAACGCTACAAGTTTACCGGTAAGAATTTAGATTTAGTAAGTGCTGATAGTAAGCACTGAACAAAATCCAAATGGGGGAAGTTGAAATGATTTCAATATGTTAAAAAAGATACAACTTAAATGGATTTTTATATGAGTTTGTTATTCATGAATTTCATGAAGCCATCACAATGTGGGTTCGACTCTGAAATAAAAGAGAGAAAAAGATTAGTAAATTGTTAAATAAATTAATTTTGACTTACCTGGTATAGTGTTAATAATTTCTGAATAGTATAGTTACCTAGTCTAGGTAGGTGAATCTTCTAAACCTTAAAAAGAACAAAAAAGAAGAATTCTTAAAAAATATTTAAAGATAGAAATTTTAAAAAAATGTCAGAAAATAAACTGTCAAGCAAGTCTGTGGGAGCTAAATTAATAGGGGTTTTGTTTAATAAGAAATTACAATGATGTGGAGATGACAAGAATAAATTGTATTAGTATTGTAATAGAATAAGTTTTATATCTGAACATTTTTTTTTATAAATTCCCAAATTAGATGTGATTAAAGTGATTATGAGAAATTAATGTGGATTGACAAATGTGTCAGAACAGGACAGTTTTATGGTTTAAAAAAATAGAAGACGAAAAGAAAAAGAACGTTGGTTGCTGTTAGCAACGGATACTTGGTTTTTTGGAGAAGGCCGACGATGATCATTAAATTAAAAATAGAATAGTACGTATCTTAACTTCCGAAGAGAGGATTGATATTCCAGTTTCACCGATTATTTTGCGAGTAGTTAGTTTCCTTTAAAGAAATCAGAACTATTTTAAAGTGAGGTTGGATAATAATTTTGGGGATCATTTGAAATTTTGATTATATTTGAATGCAAGTTTAAACTCAGCGCAATAAAGTGTTCAGTTTCTTTTTCTTTATAGTTCATTTAAACACTTTATAAAGTTGAAATATTTATTTAGTTTTTAGGTACTTGTAGAGAGTTTCCACATTTTGTAATAAATTTTTATTGTCACGACACTAAACCACATTAAGATTTACACGATTCCTATTTTTGTAAATTTTTAAAGGCAACCCAAGTTGCAAACGAATTTTATTGTTCATATTAAATTTGTTCAATATTAATAAATAACGTGCTTCATTTGAGTTAATTTATCACAAGTCTAAAGTAAATTTTGGTTTAATTTCTTTTTGAACTCTACCAGGAGACTACAGAGTCGACGTCACACAGTGACAGATTGCTTAGAACACATAATTGAGCTAGCTGAGGTATGTATTAAATTAAACAACGAACAACAAACAAAATTATTTTAAAAATTACAACATTTATTATAAATAAAAATAAAATTAATAAAATACAACTTTTTCAATTGACGCTAACAACGTGGGGCCTATGGGAAAACAGAAATAAGGGTGTTTTTAAGCAGATTTATTAATATTACACAGATTAGAGTAAAAATAAATTGGTGTGATTAGAGTTGCAGAGATTCTGGGGCAGTTAAAGTTAAATTTGAGAATAAATAGATATTAGGATAAAATGGCAGACCGAATGACTTAAGACCTAAGAAATGGAAAAGAAGTCGTACCGAAAGAGAGTAAAGGAGAACAGGTGTTAAAACAGGAACAGGATATACAGGTAGATGAAGAAAGCAGAGGAGGATCAGGAGAAGTTGTAGTATATTTAGAGCAAGGCATACAAGAAGCAGGACAAGGTGATAGAGAGGGAAGTCTAACAGATAGTTTGAGAGAGGAGTTGGATGATACAGTGAGAGATAGACGTGATGAAAGTGAGGATGAAAGTAAAGTGCAGGAGGAGAGACGCAGGGAAGGAGATGTTGGAGATTCAGGGATGACACAGATGGATATGAGGCAAATAATGCGGATGCTACAACAGATGGATCATAATATTAGGGGGGATATGCACAAAATGGATAGTAATATTAACAATATTAGGGGGGATATGAACAAAATGGAAAATAATATTAAATGAGAACTTAGGGGAGAGTTAATTAAAATGCGGTTGTATTTTGGGAAATTCAATTATGAAAAAAGTACCAACTACAATCTGTACGCAATGCAGTTATTCCAGACAGCACAATACTTAGAACCGGCTATGCGAGAAGAGGAGATTGTCCTATACATCGCCAGGCAATATAACCATAACATGGCGGAAACAATAGCTCTCCACAATATAAAGACGATGGAAAGTTTGACAGGATATCTTCAGAGGATTGAGAGGAGTGTAGGGACGCAGAATCGAAATGGACAAGAGCAAGGGACATATAGGAATAACACAGCAAATAGACAGGGATATGTGAATCGAGGGAATAATTATAGGGAAAGAGAATTTGAGAGACAAAATAGAAGCAAAGATTTTACAAATAGGGGAGAGAATATGAACAATGTCAGGAGAGATATCGGAAGATATAACTGGGAACGTAGACAAGGGAATCCAAACAATGATAGAGGGAATAACTGGAGACAAGGAAATGACAGAGGCAATAATTGGAGACAGAATCAGGGAAATTATCCACAGGAGACGAGAAGTAGGGAAATTTACAGAGAAGGGAATCCAAGATATAATAGGGGGGAAAATGAGGAGAGAAGACAGGTGAATGTAGTTAGAACAGAGGAGAATAGGGGGGAAGCAAGTGTTGATGCAGAAGGGAGAAATTTTGTTTAGACCGCTCCTATGTGCATAATATTGTCTACTTATCAAAGTATGAACATCCAAGAGAGTTTATTAGAGATACTGGGAAATTAAATAAAAATAATAACACTAATACTTTAAAGTTTATTAAAGGGTACATACAAGATTCAGTATACAAGTTATTATTAGATACATGTTCAGAAGTAACTCTAATCAACAAAAACATTGTAAATAATTTAAATAAGGACAATATTATGACACGAATTTGGTATTATAAGATATAAGTTTTGTAAATAGAAGGATAACTAATAAATAAGCATATCTTGAGATAAATTTGATAATAATATGACTTAAATAATTTATTAGGAACAGATGTACAGAATAATGATGAATTTATATAAACAAAAAAGGTTGATTTATTTTCAAGTAGATTTATAGGAGTTACAAGTATAAATAAATGAGTAAAGTACTATGGACAGATCGATATTTTGTAGAAATTGGGAAATAGGAAATATTATAATGATAAATAGTATATGCGGAAATAAGATCAAAAATAGAATTATATGAAATATTGAAATATGAAATATAGAGAGTTATATGTAGAGATGATGAAATGAGTATTATATGCGGATATAAAAAGAATAAATAATAATGCGGCAATGAATAAAGATACTGAAATAGTATATGCGGAAATAAATAAATAAAGATATAAAATAAAAAGGGGAACAATTATAAGAATTTCTGTGAAAATAGTACAAGAAATAAATAGTACAGGAAAAGAAGTAAAGAAATTGGGAAAGAACTTGGAAATTTGATTCTTAAGTTGATATAATTAGTGAAAGATTTGTAGATTTTGTTTGGAGAATTCTGTATTTGTCATAGAGTAAATTATAAAAAAAAAATATTCAAGAGATATGCTTATTAATAAAAGTCAGTTTATTGTTATGTTAATATTAATAAAATATTTAAGTTTGTAACGACTATTTTGCTTACCACAGGGTAAGAATATGGGGGGACAAGATTGGGCAAACAAAATAATCGAAACAAGTGCATACGACACTCAGTTGGTTGTTGGAGAGCTGGGTCGTGGATAAGTTGAAGATATTGGGGTTGGATTGGGGCAACTACAAAAAAAGATAAATAAAGGAGTACTTATACAAATCTCTTGGGACAAACAGAATGAAAATAAACGGAAACACCTCAAGAAATTTAATATAGGGCGCCACTTGAGGTGCCTAATTATACCTATTACAACCACTAGTTGTAACTAGGGAAATAATTATAGAACATCAAAAATATAGAAAAAAATATCTTTTTCAAATAAAACTCAAAATAGATCAGAGAAACAAATTAAACATTTATTTTTGTCTCTAACAAACACTTATCAAAATTATGGGTTACAAAACAAACATACTATATCATAAAACAAAATAAACAAAACTTACATGTTCTTTGTTTACTATATTATGGCCAATTAGATTATCAAAAATTAAGGATCCTTGTTAATGAAAACATAATACAATTTAACCTTACATATGAAATATCGTTTCTACATAATAATCAAATTAAAATTGTCATAACAAAAAAACAAATTAAAGCTTGCTGTCAGGTATCACATTTAATTTTGATGACAAAGAACAAAAGTATTAATAGCATAACCATACATATTACAATTTTTTAATTTGTTATGAAAGCAATTATTACTTTAGCCAAAAAAATATCTGTCTTTACTTTGAAAAATTAATATATTGAATTGTTACCTTAATGTTTTTTTTTATACAAACACTTTGAAACTACATCTCTGGGGAAGCTACTCGGACAAAACTTTCAAAACTGGAAGGCAGTAATCATCAGGAAATAGTTCTACACTCCAGGGCAAAACGATTGGAACAGGAACTTAAATCTCGACCTTACGTGGTAGCACGTCTGCCCTGCTTGGAACTTAAATCTCGACTTCCTTTTCAAATTCAAATCTTTGACTCAATTGTCACATGTCTGCCCCATTTCTAATCAAATCTTAGACTCTACATTGTAGCACGTCTGCCCTATTTGGAACTTAAATCTCGACTCCCTTTTCAAATTCGTTACATTTTACAAGAAATTTAGCCAAAAATTTCCCTTCCGTCTTACAGCCTGTCGCCGACCAACTTAAAACAAACAATCTTCCCCTTATTATTCGTTCCTAACGATGAAAGACAAATAAAACCTTTTTTTTATCGGGGGGCATCATAAATTTACATAATACAAATTAACAAAATAGCATGTATTTAAAACTGGAGTTCTACCTGGCTTGTAACAAAAGGTTCGATATTTGAATCTAAACACAGACAAAAAACATCTATATTTGCTTTTGAATCGGTAGAAATATACGCATTATTGATTATTCTAACCGCAATATGGGACTTCATGTAACATAATACCTCTTTGGTGACAAAAAACTTGTTGTTTCACCTAACATTGCAACACAGAGATAAAAACATATTTCCAGCGTTAATACGCATTTAAAAATCTCGTCAAAAAAAAACTTGAAATATTTTTTCGATTGTTTTCTTGGTAAAAACAACAGGAACGTACTTCAGAAATCTTTTATATACACATTAAATAAAAAAAACGCTACAAGTTTACCGGTAAGAATTTAGATTTAGTAAGTGCTGATAGTAAGCGCTGAACAAAATCCAAATGGGGGAAGTTGAAATGATTTCAATATGTTAAAAAAGATACAATTTAAATGGATTTTTATATGAGTTTGTTATTCATGAATTTCATGAAGCCATCACAATGTGGGTTCGACTCTGAAATAAAAGAGAGAAAAAGATTAGTAAATTGTTAAATAAATTAATTTTGACTTACCTGGTATAGTGTTAATAATTTCTGAATAGTATAGTTACCTAGTGTAGGTAGGTGAATCTTCTAAACCTTAAAAAGAACAAAAAAGAAGAATTCTTAAAAAATATTTAAACATAGAAATTTTAAAAAAATGTCAGAAAATAAACTGTCAAGCAAGTCTGTGGGAGCTAAATTAATAGGGGTTTTGTTTAATAAGAAATTACAATGATGTGGAGATGAAAAGAATAAATTTTATTAGTATTGTAATAGAATAAGGGCCGGTTCTACATTCCAGGTATAAATTGGAGAATAGTTATTCTGAGTATAACTTATACTTGAGTTTATTCCAAGTATAACCTTTCGAGCGTTCTACATTGTGAAATCGACAGCGGAATAGTTATTCTGGGTATAACCACAGAACACTAAGGTAAAACGAAATAGTAGATCTGATGTCTTCAAAATTAGTTCAAATTGTTATTGACAGCGACATTTGGCATTTGTCATAACTGTAAAATTTGTTTACAATTGAAAGGAATTGAATAATTGATTCGCTTTATCTGGTATTTTATCTACGTTTGTATTATTATACTTTTCAAAATTAATATAAAATGGATAAAAAAAGATGTTTGTTTTCCTTCTTAAATTTTTTGTTATCATCAACTGAGATTAGTGTTATAATATAATAACCAAAATTATGTAAATATATCTATATAGCTATACTCCACATTTTAAAAAAGTATAAATATTGGATTACAAAATAAATAATTTTAGTTAAAGAAATGTTTATATAATACAGATTCTAGAATTACAGTCTCTGTTATCAAAACATTAAAAAATATATTGCCTTGGTAAGATTATACCTATACTAGGTATACTAGTCATATGTGTAGACGTTATTACATTACATACATATCCTAAAACTTTAGAATTGAAATAATAAATGGTTTCTTTTTCCTTTGGATTGCCTAATAAAATTTCCTTTGGATTTACAATCTAAAATGTTTGTGCACTATCAAAAATTTTATTTTATATATAAAAACAAACAAAGTGACGTTTAAAATATTACAGATTTGACAACCCCTGACCGACCAATAGAAATGCAGTATAAATTTATACTCGGTATATCTGCTAAACGCTGGAGGGATAAAGTTATTCTACAGATATACTCCGATTATCTTATTCCTAGTTTATTCTTTGTTTGTAGAACACCATTAATGAAGTTATTCCAAGTATAACTTTATTCTCAGTATATACTAGCATTGTAGAACCGGCCCTAAGTTTTATATCTGAACATTTTTTTTATAAATTCCCAAATTAGATGTGGTTAAAGTGATTATGAGAAATTAATGTGGATTGACAAATGTGTCAGAACAGGACAGTTTTATGGTTTAAAAAAAATAGAAGACGAAAAGAAAAAGAACGTTGGTTGCTGTTAGCAACGGATACTTGGTTTTTTGGAGAAGGCCGACGAGGATTTTTCGACGAAGGGGAGCCCTGAAACTGTGGAATAGGTCGGGAGTGTTTTTTTTTAACTCGTCTAATTAGAATTTTAGTTTTTCCACAGTTTCCACAGCAGAGATATCCAGAATTTGTTCCCGAGAGTAAGAGAAACAATTTGACTTATAAATTATTTTGGAATACAGAAATATCATTTAAATTGAGAAAATTAAAAATCATGAATTAACATAATTGCGATAGGCCTTAAAAATTAATAATATTAATGATCATTAAATTAAAAATAGAATAGTACGTACCTTAACTTCCGAAGAGAGGATTGATATTCCAGTTTCACCGATTATTTTGCGAGTAGTTAGTTTCCTTTAAAGAAATCAGAACTATTTTAAAGTGAGGTTGGATAATAATTTTGGGGATCATCTGAAATTTTGATTATATTTGAATGCAAGTTTAAAGTCAGCGGAATAAAGTGTTCAGTTTCTTTTTCTTTATAGTTCATTTAAACACTTTATAAAGTTGAAATATTGCTTTAGTTTTTAGGTACTTGTAGAGAGTCTCCACATTTTGTAATAAATTTTTATTGTCACGACACTAAACCACATTAAGATTTACACGGTTCCTATTTTTGTAAATTTTTAAAGGCAACCCAATTTGCAAACGAATTTTATTGTTCATATTAAATTTGTTCAATATTATTAAATAACGTGCTTCATTTGAGTTAATTTATCAAAAGTCTAAAGTAAATTTTGGTTTAATTTCTTTTTGAACTCTACTAGGAGACTACAGAGTCGACGTCACACAGTGACAGATTGCTTTGAACACATAATTGAGCTAGCTGAGGTATATATTAAATTAAACAACGAACCACATATTTTAAAAATTACAACATTTATTATAAATAAAAATAAAATTAATAAAATACAACTTTTTCCATATATATATAATATATATATATATATATATATATATATATATATATATATATATATATATATATATATATATCATCATTATCAGCGTATTCTACCAATTATGGTGCAGCCTCCCTTACATAGTCGTTCTTCATGTCTGCCCACGACTGTCTAATATTCGCTTTTCTGTGCCATGTTGTACCGGCTTGTTTCCTTATGTCATAGTCCCATCTTAAATTTGGACGTCTTCTTGGTCTCTTGACGCCTCTTGGATACCACAGAGTAATTCTAGTGGACCATCTATTGTCAGTTCTTCTTGCTAAATGTCCCACCCACTGCCATTTTAAAGATTTTATTCGGTGGATTACATCAGTGACCTTCGTTTTCTGTCTGATCCATTCTATTCTTTTTCGATCTCTCTTGGTTATACCTAACATGCATCGCTCCATTGACCTTTGAGTGACTTTGAGTTTAGCTATTATATCTTTCTTTAGTGTCCAAGTTTCGCAGCCGTATGTCATGACTGGTAGTATACATTGATCGAATGCCTTTTTCTTCAGGTGGAGTGGCATCCTAGATTTGAATATAACTGAATTTTTACCAAAAGCTGCCCAAGCCAGTTTCATTCTTCTGTTGATTTCTGGGAGTAATGAGCCAGATTTATGTATTAATTGTCCCAGGTATATATACTCGTCTACTGTCTCCAGTGCAGTATTATTTATATATATATATATATATATATATATATATAATATGTATATGTATATTATATATATATATATATATATATATATATATCTATATAGGGTTTTTGTTGCTCTTCTCAAAGAATTAGTTTGCCAGCAATTTTAAAATTGTCTTTATTATAATTATTAGGAAACACACATATATATCTAATTTAAACAATATTTAAATATAAATTTAAAACAACTTATCTTTAAAATGGAATTCTTATTACAATAATTAAATTATACTAACAAAATTTAGTACCTTTCTGTCACTGAATGCCTAAATGAAATTGTTTTCCAAAATAAAGGTTTTAATCGCCACTCACTATCGCTGTTATCAACCTCTGGTTATCCTTCTTTTTATGAAATCGCTTTTTCAAAATAGATCACAATGTTTTAATTGGCAGCTTCCACCATTTCAAATTATTTTTCTTCTTATTAACATTTATAAATGAGTATAATATTCTTTTTTCTTTTCTTGATTGACTTTTAACTATTAATAGTTTATATATTACTTGCTTTATTTATATTTTACTTGCTATTCTTTATTATTGCTTGCTTTCTTTTCTATGAAAATTTAACAAAAACTTTACTTTTTCCAAAAATTAATTGTTACAGTTTGACTTCTCAATCTTCTTTCTAATAATCTTTTTTTCTCTTCTTATCTCTCCTTACGCTCGAAGTGACAGCGTATTTATAGATATTTCAATGTTCACGAATATTCTCGAAAGAAAAGAAGTTAGATTCTTCTATTTTGTAGATATTTCAATGTTCGCGAAAATTCTCACACGAAAAGAGGTTAGATTCTTTCTATTGACGGCTGATTTTAAACACACTAGATAGTTCTTTACTTTTCTATTGAGAATTTTATGGAAATTTAGGCTTTTGAGATCAGAATGTAAACTTATATATAAATTAAGCATCTTAAATTGGTAAATAACACTATTTTAATCCATAATTAATATTTTAAATGTCCACTTTCTATTCAATTTTACCTGGATTCAATGTCCCATATCACTTTTATTCAAAAAATGTCCCAATATTACAAATTTACTCATCTTAAGCTATTTATAATATCATAACTATTAAAATAACCAAATACATGGCAAAATAAAAACTTTTTAAACAAACCATTATGCTAATTTCTTAAGGGTGCCCTCATATAAATACTTTTTATAATATTTTCTAGTATATAACTTCTTTAATCGCCATTTAAATTCATTATAGGTTTCTAAACATTTTTAATATTCTCCTTTCTCCGATATTTAATATTATCCCAAAATATACAGGGTGGTGAATCGTCAAACGGGCCATAGGAAATTCAATGGGAAATTCTGAATTGTTGAATTCCTGCTTCCCTAATTATTTTACATTAAAAGTCATAAGAAACGATTTGTAGAGGACTGAAATATGTATTTTAAAACAAATATTAACATTGTTCTACGAATTAAATGTATTCCAAAATTTTGTAAAAATATAATACATTTTTCAGGCCACTTCTTAAATTAAGGGCACATGAGGTACAAGAATGTGTATGACATGTTGTGTTTGGTCATATTTATGTTTCTGATATTTGACAATATTTAAATTTCCATAATTTTATTTTGTGATTTATTGTTTATAAAACAATATAGTTGATTAAAAAAATGTATTCAGTTCAGTAGAAACTAGCAATAAAAATGTTTTATTCAGGCAATAGTGCGCGAATTTTCAGTTCTTTCTTTAGCGTAAGATATTCCAATAGACCAATTCAAAGTCATTCAACAATTCAAAGGATTTTACAAGATTTTGTAACTAATAGGACAGTGATTTCTAATTGTACCTGTACAAACAATATTCCTCAGGTACCAAAAAATTTAGAAAAACAAAATGAAATAAATGAAGAGTTTGTAGAAATCCATTAGTTGTAGAATGTCCTAGAATAAGTTCTCGGACCATTGCAGACGTTTGATATTCATAATTATACGCGTTAAAATTTTTGAAAAGGAATAAATTCCGTTCATATGAACTCAATACATTTCATCAATGTTATTGCTTTGTAAACAACATTACACTAGTAGGTAGTATTTGTATAAATTTGCGTATTTTAGTATTTGTGTATAATTTAATCACAAAATAAAAATATTGACAATTCAAATATTGTCAAATATCAGAATCATCAATTTTACCAAACGCAACATATCATACATATTCTTGTACCTCGTGTGGCCTGACTTTAAGGGGTGGCCTGAAAAATGTAACAAATATTTTTACAAAATTTTGGTATACATTTAATTCGTAGAACAATTTTAACATTTGATTTTAGTACATATTTCAGTCCTCTACAAATAGTTTCTTATGAATTTTGATGTAAAATAATTAAAGAAGCAGGAATTCAAAACTAAGTTTTGTACTAGTTTTGAACTTGTTGTACTTGTTTGCTTTGTTTGATACTAAGATATTTTTATATATTTTTTTTCCGACGTTTCGGCAGGAAATCCATGCCTTTTTTAAGAAGTAATATTGACTAAAAAAAAAACATTCTATGACACGACATAATACGGTTTAAAAGTTAAACTTTTGACTTACCAAGCATGTAAAAATTCGGTATTAACAAGTAGACGTCACAATTAAAATAATATTAAAACACAGGACATACCCACTAAGTCACTACATGTAAAATGTATTTTAAATCTAATGTGTTGTTTATTGATGTTAGTTTATCGTTTAAACAATTGAGTTTATTTATTGAGTTTTTTTTGTCATATTTGTGGGAACGTATTCTTGAGTTAAGTCAAGAATACGTATTAAGAATTCTTAAAACTCAACCGCCCCGCAAAACATGAAAACGAAAAAAAAAAACATAAATTTTATTTTGAGAAAACCAAGTCCTAAAAAGTGAACCCAACAGGAAGATGAGAGAACTTCTAGTGTCTATACAAATAAAAAAAACGCAATAAATGATAAAAAAGATGTTAAAAATTTGCACAAAATATACTTTAACTTAATTTAAAAACACATAAAAAGACAATCTCAGAACGCCTATGATGTTAAAATAACTGACTGTTTAAACGATAAACTAACATCATAACTAACATCAATTAACAACAAATATATATATATATATATATATATATATATATATATATATATATTGTTATGATGTGTTGTTTCTGTATAAGCTATGAGTAAATTTGAATGATATATGTAAGTATAGGGTTTTTATCGCGGTTCTCAAAGAATTAGTTTGTAAGTATTTTTTTAAATTATCTTTATTATAACTATTATGAAACAAACCTATCTATCTAATATAAGCAATATCAATTTAAAACAATCAATCTAAAATTTGAAATTCTTACAATTATTAAATTATTAACAAAATTTGGTACCTTCTTTCACTGAACGCCTAAAGTTTTTCCAAAATTAAAATTAGTATCACCACTCGATATTTTCTTACTCAGCCTTGGTTATCCAACAATTTTAATATGTTTCTTCTTAATTATCTCCACTCACCATATAAATATATAAATTTATATCCTTGTAATTTCCATATAATGTACTTTCAAATATACTGGATGTTTGTAGTTGTACTATTGAATGCTTACTTCAATGGATTAACTTCATACTATCACTATATTACTGTAATAATAATTAATCTCCAACTGTATTTAACTTAATCAATGCCTTCTTCTAGCTAATAATCTCTTCATAACCTCATAGATTATTCTTAATTCTTCTTTGTAATTAATAATCACATGTAACTAACTTAATAATCCTTGAATTCTTATAACTACCTCCTCAATAATAATCTTGTAACTGATTTAATTTCTTCTAACTAACTCACTCAACTCAGTTAATAATCTTCTTGTAACTAAATTCTTGAATTATAACTTTACTGACTCACTTTACTAACTGATTAATCAACTGTAACTAATCATAATCTGTAAATAACTAACTGACTGATAACTGATAACTGATTATACTTACTTCCCGCTCCAAATTACATGGCTTTATATACCTTTTTCATTGTTTCCAGAATAATCTAGCAATAAATAATGTTCGAATCATTCCATTTTTTCGATATGAACATTCTGGAATAAAATGGAATGGTTTTTGTCTATGATGTATTATGCAAATAGTCCCATTGACATTTCTAGAACTTTCTATGAACAATTTACTTGACTTTAGGCTCTCCAGATCAGAACTACACTATTATATGTAACTTAAACATTTATATGAAATATATTTTTACTATTCTACATCCACAATTATATTCTAAATTAACATTACAAAAATAAATAACTTTTTGACTTTTTGACACTACAGTGTATGTTTGGTTGCATATGCACATGGCTGACTAAACATATTAAATATTAAATAAAATAACATAAAAAAACTTCTTAAACTTAATTCTTATGCTAAATTCTCAAAAATACCCTCATATAATTATTTTTTAATAATATTATCTAGTATATAACTTCTAATGTCTTTAATTACTATTTAAATAAATTTATTAATTAACATTGTATATCTGGTTGTATATATTTCTATGTTAATTTATTGCATTTCTGCTCTCACTACAATAATAATTTAAAATGTGGAGTTTAAAGCTGCCTACAATTTTTGACATTAACTTTTTTTTGTAATTTTTACTACGACAGATCTACTGAGCTTCCTCACACTAATCAATCACCCTGTTTATATATATATACATATATATATATATATATATATATATATATATATATATATATATATAAATATATATATATATATATATAAATAACACAGTTTATTAGGGTTGCAGTCAGAATATTGGCCGGGATGTTAAAAAAAAACACTCTTTTGACTTTTTTGTCGAGCTTTTGGAATGGTTTTATTCCTTTTTCAAGACACTATAATAAGACAAAAATGTAAATATTTAAAAAATATCACAATTCTTCAGTGTAACTCACAAGTCGTTGAGATTATTTATATAAGCATTTACACTCAACATTTATAACACACATTAAAACATTAAAATATACAATTATGGACAGAATATAT
The DNA here is from genome assembly GCA_918026665.1 of Diabrotica balteata. NCBI lineage: Eukaryota > Metazoa > Arthropoda > Insecta > Coleoptera > Chrysomelidae > Diabrotica > Diabrotica balteata. Next base: position 69,855,316 of record OU898284.1, on the reverse strand, counting down.
TATAAAATTTTTAAAATTTATTGTAAAAATAGTAGGTAAAACTTGGTTGATAGCATGTTTTACTTGTGTATATTAACTCATGCAGAGAATGGAAAGTAAACACTGTAAACAATATGTAATTAGGTGTAATTGATGTTATCTTTCTTTTAAAGAAGTACAGGAGGCCCTTCTTAGGTGAACTATGCTTTTTAAGCCTGTCTTAATGGTATGCAACATATTATAGGTGTAATATACATACATATAGAGGTGTAATTTATGTACAGGTAAATTTTTATTTTAATTTTGGTGTTTTTCTAGTAAATAACAATAAATGTTGCTTAATTTGTCTATATCTGACCTTTTGTTAATGCAAGATGTGCTAGATTTTATGAAACACATTTCCAAAAAAACACGTTTTGAAAGGTTCTTTTCTTTTGCCAAAATACAGGAATAATCGAAATTGAATTCATGTTTCAAAGTTAGTGCATGTTCTGTCAATGCACATGCATTGATTTTTTTGGTTTTTATATCACTACGATGTAATATCACCCTGCTGTGAAAATTACCAGATGATTCTTCTATGTAAATTTTATTACAATTAGTACACGGTATAGAATAAACAACATTCGATGACTCCTGTATTGTGAAAGGATCTTTTGTTTTTGTGTAAAGCTTCGATACTGTTTTCACATTTTTGGTTGTAATTTTTAAGCCACTAATATTTTTAAAGATGTTCATTAGCTTAGGTGTCAGAAATGGAATGTAGGGTAGGCAACCATAAGTTATTTTAGATGTTAATATTGATGCGTTATGTGTCAATGTCATTTGTCGGATCTCATTGTTATGAAAATTTTGGTTGACAGAAACTTGTGAAGGAAAAGGAGAACCGAAAATGAGTTTATGGATCTCAACTTTTTTAGTCCCTTGTCCCTGAATTCTATGTGTGACAAGTTGATAACCCTCGTTTTTAAAGCCAAAACCAAATTTGTTTTCATCTTAGATGGATGTTGAGAATAAAAGTTTATGAAACGGTTACTAAAACAAGGTTTACGATACCACTCCGTCTTTAGTATGCCATCATTGCCACGATGGATTAGCATGTCTAAAAAAGGAATCATATTATCAGCCTCTTCTCTCAACCGTAAACTTTAGGTGTTCACATTGGGCGTTAAAAGTGTTTAAAACATCAGTTACCTTGTTTTCAGGGACCGATAAAATCAAATCATCTACATAACGTTTAATAAATGGTATGTGAAAAGGTATGTTTTCTTTCCACGTTGTTATAAGTTCATCCAAAACAAAATTACATAGTATGGGGGATATTTTGCTGCCCATTGGAGTGCCAAAAATTTGTTTAAAAAAATTACCATTGAATAAAAAGATGTTAGAATCAAATATAAATGTTAACATTCTTATGAAATCATCTAAACTGATCTTAGTATGTGGAGAGATGTTGTTCCAGTTATTTTTAATGCTGTTAAGAATAGCATCTAGTGGTAAGTTTGTAAACAGTGACACAACATCTAAACTAATCAATATATAATTATTTGGAACTTTAACATTGTTAATGAAGTTACTAAATGAAAAAGAATCTCTAATATAGAATTCATTGGATTCGTTGTGGAAAGGAAATTGTGAGAATATCTGTAAGGTGTTTAGCAAGTTTACTATTGGGAGCATCAATGGAAGATACAATAGGCCTCATTGAAATAGTGGGTTTATGAACTTTTGGCAATGTATAAAACCTGGGTGCAACTGCATTGTAAATTTTTCCTTTTCCTCACAAGTTTCTGTCAACCAAAATTTTCATAACAATGAGATCCGACAAATGACATTGACACATAACGCATCAATATTACCATCTAAAATAACTTATGGTTGCCTACCTTACATTCCATTTCTGACACCTAAGCTAATGAACATCTTTAAAAATATTAGTGGCTTAAAAATTACAACCAAAAATGTGAAAACAGTATCGAAGCTTTACACAAAAACAAAAAATCCTTTCACAATACAGGAGTCATCGAATGTTGTTTATTCTATACCGTGTACTAATTGTAATAAAGTTTACATAGGAGAATCATCTGGTAATTTTCACAGCAGGGTTATATCACATCGTAATGATATAAAAACCAAAAAAATCAACGCATGTGCATTGACAGAACATGCACTAACTCTGAAACATGAATTCAATTTCGATGATTCCTGTATTTTGGCAGAAGAAAAGAACCTTTCAAAACGTGTTTTTTTGGAAATGTGTTTCATAAAATCTAGCACATCTTGCATTAACAAAAGGTCAGACATAGACAAATTAAGCAACATTTATTATTATTTACTAGAAAAACACCAAAAATAAAATAAAAATTTACCTGTACATAAATTACACCTCTATGTATAATATGTTGCATACCATTAAGACAGGTTTAAAAAGCATAGTTCACCTAAGAAGGGCCTCCTGTACTTCTTTAAAAGAAAGATAACATCAATTACACCTAATTACATATTAATTACAGTGTTTACTTTCCATTCTCTGCATGAATTAATATACACAAGTAAAACATGCTATCAACCAAGTTTTACCTACTATTTTTACAATAAATTTGAAAAATTTTATAATATATTCTGTCCATAATTGTATATTTTAATGTTTTAATGTATGTTATAAATGTTGAGTGTAAATGCTTATATAAATAATCTCAACGACTTGTAAGTTACACTGAAGAATTGTGATATTTTTTAAATATTTACATTTTTGTCTTATTATAGTGTCTTGAAAAAGGAATAAAACCATTCCGAAAGCTCGACAAAAGTCAAAAGAGTGTTTTTTTTAACATCCCGGCCAATATTCTGACTGCAACCCTAATAAACTGTGTTATTTGTTTATATCGACAGTCAATAATATCCAGTATTTCTTATATATATATATATATATATATATATATATATGTATATATATATATATATATATATATATATATATATATAAGAAATATATATATATAAATATATATATATATATATATATACATGTATATATATATATATATATATATATATATATATATATATGTATATATATATGTATATATATATATATTTATATATATATATATATATAATATATATATATTATATATATATATATATATATATATATATATATATATATATATATATATATATATATATATATATATATATATATATATATATATGAGCGAAGATGTAGGTGTTTGTCCTCACACCTTTGTCCTGATGGCTTTGTTTCGCGCACCAGTAGTAGGTCGCTGGTTTTTTCCCTTGGGGAACAAGGTTTTTCCTTAGGGAAATAGGTTCACTTTATATATATATTTCTTTGAAGGACCACCCAGAAAACTGGGAAAAATGAAGATTCGAAAAGAACGTTTGAACAAATATATTTAAACAAATACAATGTATTTTAAACGCCGCTAACTTGCATATGATACACACTTGTCGGTGATACAATATTGACACGAACTATATTGACTGGTTTAAAAACACTAATATGCCGCTGGGGCGAGTAGAGCCTGACGCTCCTTCAGTGCTGGAATTTGAACTGATACTCATTTGATGGACTTGAACTGCGAACTCATGTCCACTCTCTTCCCTCAATCACAAACATTCCAAAATCTCCCCCCTGACCCCTCGACGTATTAAAAGATATGTTTATTTTTCAAATACCTTTAACTTTCAAATCATTGATAAACTACCTGATAAGGGTATTTGTCTCTACTTGCGGAACTTTGGAATGCGTCAGAGGGTAATTTGGAAAATACTAATCCTTTCATTGTTATAATTCTATGAAGGTTTTAGAAACTTGAGTAGAAAGTTATTTAAATGCAAGATAACGGCGCTTTACAGATTATTAATTATTACAAAGAAATTTTATATATCTAAACTAATATACAGTATGATACAAAGATAAACTAAATAATATGATACAAAACTAGACTAAAAATATTAAGTATTGTTGTTACGCAACATAGTTCCCCCGTTGATGTGACCTACATCTAAATGAGTATGGGGTAAAGGACATACTTTAACAACAGATCTTATAAATGTTCCGTCTTTAGTTCTTAGTTTTACAGTTCTAACCCTGCCGTCTTTACCTGGCAGTGTTTCGATTACTCTTGCCAGTGGCCATTTTAGAGGAGGAGCGTTATCATCGATTAGGAGTACAAGATCATCGACTTTAATGTTTTCTTGGGGCAGAAACCATTTGGGCTTATTTTGGAGGCGATTTAAATAATCCCTAGACCAACATTTCCAGAAATGCTGCTGAATTTTGCTGCATTTCTGCCACAGTGATAAACTATTTTCGGATTTTGTCGAGATATCTTTTTCTGGATAGGAAGTCATGCTGCTTCCAATGAGAAAATGAGCGGGGGTTAGAAAAGAAAAATCATTTGGACTGTCTGACAATGGACAGAGGGGTCGTGAATTTAAAATAGCTTCTATTTGAGCCAAAATAGTGGTTAATTCCTCAAATGTAAAAATATTATTGCCCATCATCCTTACTAAATGGTACTTGCAGCTTTTTATAGCTGCTTCCCAAATTCCACCCTGATGTGGAGATCGAGGTGCAATGAACTTCCACTCAATTAATGTTGAGGCTGCGAATTCTTTTATGGTAGGTAGAACATCCGTTCCCATAAAAAAGTCATAAAGCTCTTTTAACTGATTACGAGCTCCAAGAAAGTTGGACGCATTGTCCGAATAGATGGTTTTAGGAATACCTCTGCGTGAAATGAATCTTTTTAACGTTAGTAGGAATGCTTCGGTGCTAAGACTGGACACTAGCTCTATATGGACTGCCTTAGTGACGAGGCATACGAATACTGCTATATAAGCCTTACAAATGGGAGCACGTCGCAGTTTTGAAGATTTTATTTGAAATGGGCCCCCGTAGTCGATGCCGACATTTGTGAATGGTCGAGAGACCTGAAACCGTTCTTTGGGTAGATCGGCCATTATTTGATGAGCTGGTCTTGCGTTAAATCTGTAACAGTTCTTACATTTGTAGATGATCCTCTTGATTTCTCTTAGTCCATCAAGAGGCCAATAAGTGAGTCTAATATTTGACAATGTATTTTGAGGGCCTGTGTGCAATAGGCGAATGTGTTCTCTTTCAAGTAACGATCTAACTACCTGGCATTTTGTAGGAAGAAGAAGTGGAAATTTTTGATTATACGAAACATTTGCATTGCGAAGTCGTCCACCAACTCTTATTAAATCAGATGCGTCTATAAATGGATTCAATTTTAAGATAGCCTTATTTTTTATTGTTTTTTGATGCTTTAAGTCTTTAAATTCTGATTGAAAGAATGTTAGTTGAATGATTTTAACTATTCTCTGCTCGGCTTCTATTAATTCGGAAGCCGAAAGTACACCATTTCTTTTGTTTTCTTTATTTTTAAGATTGTAAATATACCTATTGCAATATGCAATTACTCTTTGTAACCGAGTGAAAGATGAGAATTTACAAAAAGTTGTATATAGAGTAGGTTTCGAATTATTTACAGCGTGTAAAGTGGCTTTTATTTCAGGGATATCTGTTATATTAATATTTGGAACAAATTCGTTAAATTTAGTGGTTGCGTTCATTAGAAAATGGGGCCCATGCCACCATAATGTATTGTCTACCAGCAGGGCTGGTGTGGTACCGCGAGACAGAATATCTGCTGGGTTATCTTTAGAACTTACGTGATTCCATAAATAAGTTCGCGTTAACTCCTGTATTTGAGTTATACGGTTTGCTACGAAGATTGACCAACGAGAAGGGTGAGAATTTATCCATGCAAGTACAATTTGGGAGTCTGTCCAGAGCCTAACCGAAGCTATGGAAGAAACCTTTGGTGAAATAATAAGAAAGATATTTGAAATCAGGGTAGAAAGCAAAACAGCCCCTAATAATTCAAGTCTGGGTAGGGAAATGGTTTTTAGCGGAGCTACACGACTCTTTGAAGTAATTAAGTTGCATGAAACGATTCCATTTTCATGTAAAACCCGTAAATAAATACAAGCGCCATATGCCTTCATACTTGCATCGCAGAAACCATGGATTTCAATTCGAGAAATATTGAGCGGATTGAGCAGAGGTCTAGAGATTGTGAGTTTTGCAAGATCAGGAATGTGAGCTAGAAAATTCAACCATTCTGATGAAATTTCTCCTGTGAGTTTGTCATCCCAATTTAAGTTACATATCCAAATTTTTTGCATTAACAACTTGGCAGATACAGTAATCGGATTTATTAGACCAAGAGGATCAAAAATAGAAGAGATAATTGATAGAACTTCTCTTTTTGTGTATTTTGGTTCACTAGAAATGTCAGGAAGAGAGATAGAGAACATGTCAGACTGAGAATTCCAACATATTCCAAGAACTTTATTTGACGAATTGTCGGGTTTTATTACATAATTAGATTTTTGAGATTCAGAGGAAATAGAGTCGAGAAACTCGGAAGAATTAGAACTCCATTTATGGAGTGGTATCCCAGCGGAATTTAGACTCGTAGAAAGTTGCTTATAAGTCTTGTACAAAGTCTCGATATCATTTGCACCATGTAAAATATCATCTACATAACAAGAATTTTCTAGAGCATCAGCAGCTAATGGGTATTTTTCTTTGTTTCGAACTGCCAACTCTTTAAGACACCTAGTACTTAAAAAACTAGCTGAGTTTGTGCCGTAGGTCACGGTCTGAAGTTCTAGACATTTTAATTCTTCTTGCGGGGAATTGCGCCACAGAATGTTTAGTAGAAATGTCTGTTTTGGGTTAATTCTTATTTGCCTAAACATCTTTTCGATGTCGGCGATAAGAGTATATTTGTAAATTCTAAAGCGAATTAGAATTTCAAACAAATCAGGTTGTACAGTATAACCTTTGAGCATAATATCGTTGAGAGACACATTTGAGGTTGATTTCATTGATCCATCAAATACAACCCTGAGTCGAGTAGTTAAGCTATCATGCTTGAAAACACAATGATGTGGGAGAAAAAACTTATGTTCGGACGATTCATTAAGCTTAGAAAGGGGAACGTATTTACAATGCCCTAAAGAAACATATTCTGATATGAATTCTGTGTACAGATGCCGTAACTCGTCTGATTTGTTAAGCCTTTTTTCAAGATTGAAAAAACGTCTTTTTGCCAAATGAAATGATTCACCTAATTTTTGATATTCATTAGGAGTCTTCAGAGGTAGGTCTACTTGAAATCTGCCACTAGGAAGAATTGTTAGTGAAGATTTGAATATGTCCTCAGCTCGCTGTTCTGAGGGAGTTAATGTTTTTGCATGAATAGAAGTGAGTGGTTTAGTCTCTTCTATTTCCCAAAAATTCTTTAAAAGAGAATCAAGATCAGCAGTTTGTACGTGTAACGAAATATTTGAATAATGTGAGTGAGCATTGTTCTTTGAAGGAGTCGCGTTTGATCCTAACATTGTATAACGAGAGTATGGGATATTTCCACCTACAATATAACCCAAATGAGTGTTTTGGAGAATAGGAAGGTTGGGGCCTAATTTTATTAAGCCGTAAGTAACTAGGTCAAAATAAATATCAGCTCCTAAAAGCATGTCTACGTCCGACGGGGTACAGAAATGTGGGTCTGCAAGTTTTATATTTTTTGGTATTTTTAATAAATTTAAATCCAGCGCGACTTGTGGATGCTGACACGTAATGTTTTCGAGGACAGCACAGGACAGATTAAAGTTTTTACCAGGATATGTGTTTGAATAGATTTTAAGGTCTACCATCTTGTTTGAAACAGAAGAAGTTTGAGCTATACCTGATATTTGAAGATTTCTGGTATAGGGTGAATAACAAATTCTTTTGGCTAACCTGTCTGTTATGAACGAAACTTGGCTACCGGAGTCTGTTAAACAACGAACAGAGATGGGATTGTTTTCAACATCGTAAACAGTTACCAAAGCAGTTGCGAGTAAAATTTGCAGATTGTTCGAATATACAGAGTGGGACGAAATATTGCTCGGCCCTGGAAGATTTTGCGTATCTGGTAAACCTTGCGGAATTGCATTTGGAACAGAGTTGTGCTGCGAATTTGCATGAATATTCTCCGAAGTGAATTGAGACGAATGC